>BSBM01001619.1:2702500-3145000 GCA_027924585.1 Larix kaempferi
CCATTGATTATTTTCGATTTCAATGTAGTTTTGTTATTCAATGTAGTTTTGTTACACGCGATACATAAAAAAAAGAAATTCGGATTGCCACAAACACTAGATATCGAATCAACCACAAAGTATTATTTTATACGTCCAGGATTTAGGGAATTTTATGAAAAATGCTTTAGTATATTTGAAGTTGGGGTATGGACATCTGCACAACAAAAAAATGTTGATGAGCTTTTTCCAACGTTATTACAAAGAACAAGATTGCAAAGGGAACAATTTAGAGTAATTTTAACTCAAGAATATTTTTCTTGCATAGCCAGAGAGGGTTATCAAGGTGTGGGAAATTCTCATGTATTTCTCAAGCCTTTAAACAAAGTTTGGGACATTTTGATCCATGGTTGGGATGCTACAAATACAACGATTGTAGATGACTTGAAAGAAAAACATGTTTGTAACGAGGAAGTGAACTGTATTATAACAAAAACGTATACTTGCCAAGATTTCAATGACACATTTTTGTTAGATCGATTATGGCCTTGCTTGCTGCACCTAAATGGCGTTAGTGATGTGAGGCCAATTGTGAATAAAATGAAAATGAAAGTATTTTGTTAGATAATACACTTATGTTTGTTTGTACTATTATGTTCAATTTCACTATGATTATAATACTTGTAAAGTGTCGAGTTTGGTTTTCTAAAATGCAAAATTAGAGCTTGAAAGTGCCTAAATCGGTTTTCAAAATTGAAAATTTAATTATTGGAAGTGTCAAAAGTTTCCTTCCAAAAGGGAAAAATATGGTTCTAAAAGTGTCATTATCATATTTATCATATCGGAAAAGCGTAAAAACCAATTTCAAAATGGGGATATAAAAAAAAAGTATGCTTTTTGAACCTGGATTTGGCACTTTCAGAACATGATTTGGAAATTTTGGAACCTGGATTTGGCACTTTTGGAACTGGATTTGGCACTTTTGGTACCAGATTTGGCACTTTTTGAACCTGGATTTGGCACTTTTTGAACGGGATTTGGAACTTTTGGAACTTGGATTTGGCACTTTTGGAACCAAATTTTGCACTTTAGAAACCTTGATTTTGGGGTTTAGAAAGGTTGTTTTTGACCCATCTTGAAAGTGACTTGGACTAGAATATGTCCAAGTTTAATGAAATTGGCGTTGTTTCTATCCCTTTCATACAACCCTATCGTCCAAATGTGGGTTAACATTGGTAAACTTTTCTTGTTTGTGCACACTTGAGACAAAACATCAATATATCCAAAATATATAAATGATAAATAATGACTCATAATGAGATTCAATCCAGATTCTTTTACCTTTAATGTGATCCGGCGTTTTCATAGGCCTGTGACCTTTCTATCACACTTATTAGACAAATAAAACTACATGCATATTTTCATTTACTCACAATAAGAAAATAAACATTACTTTATTTAACCAGGTCATTCTTCAAATAAGAACACCCTCAAATTATTTAACTAGGTCATTCTTCAAATAAGAACACCCTCAAATAATAATCATAGTAATTGTCACAAATATAAGTCTCAACAAGGAAGGCGTTATACCTAACAAAATATTTGCATTATGTTTTAGAAAAAAGTAACATACCGATCTTAGGAGAACACCATTTTATTGGAATTACATTAATTTTTCATAAATAAAAGTTATATATTCCGGAAGGTAATTGGGTTTTGTATGTTTCACCTTTTACACCACATTCTAAAATATTGTGCAGATACCTCTAATATTTATTTTTAGTGATCAAATTTTTGTTTTTCCAGGTATCCATTGCAACTAACGTGTCATAATTAGGTAGCATTACCTTACACCATCCCATGCATATTATTTTTTTCAATTCTTACACTTTGATATGTTTAATATTACCTACATTTTTTTTTTAATTTTGGTTTATTGGAGTCACTTTCCATTACACATTACATCTGAATATTTTACATGTCTTTTTTTTCTTTTCTTTTCTAAAGAAATAAAATAAAAACATTGAAAATACTATAGATGAATTAATGATAGGCTTCCATAAGAGACTAAATTTCATTTCCAATAAGGAAACAAAATAAAGAGATGTCATGGCTACCCTAAACCACTCTTCATTACACAAAAACATTGGCTATATGCAAATTATATCAACAAAATTGACATAATTATTTAGTAACAATATATATTTTCTCATTTCCGTCAATCCATTTAATGACACATGTAGTTTATAAAAGAACAAGACATGGATTTGCAATCATTGTCACTTGATAATTCCTCACAAAATATTAAGAGGTTGAAATATAAAACAAAATCTCAACCCAAATGAGAACCCGTGATCAAATTTGAAGCCTTCACAAGCCTTCAAGAATTCTTTAGCCTTCATAAAAGGGAACTAGATAATTTCTTTGCAGAAGAAATTTAGAATTAAATTTTTCTTGTCAATCTGAAGTGATGATCATTCCATAACATTGCAATTGAAAGGAAATCAATCTGATAACCTTTCAACATTTAATTCTTAAGAATAAAGAATTCAAGCTCGAAAAGAATTGGTAAACAATAGTAGTAATGTTAACACCATTTGAAACTACTTTATTCTAAGGTGACCCTCCAGTATCTAATCCCAATGTTGACTCTAGTATTATCATTGGACATTAAAGTAATTGTAAAACTTTCTCAAGAGAATTTGCGAACAAATTATTAGTAATGATAATACTTACATCATAATCATTCATTTATAGTAATGGTAATGTTAACTTCATTCATAACAAGGAAAATTTTAAGGATCCATAATTTTCTTAATGTGTAGAAACCTAGTTAATTCTTACTAATTCTTAAATTTCCAACCATAAAATGTTTGGTGATATTTTTATAAAAATATTCAAATTTCTAAGGATTATAGCTTTTGGACAATTTTGGTGATGTTTAGAGTAAAATATTTCTATATCTTATGGAATTTGGCTGGATCAATTTAGAAACAAATGAAAATTGATCAATCTTCTTTTCTAAAAAAAATTGAAAGCTAACCCATGGGATCAGTTTCACCCCTAATTTTTTCTCTGATTTGCAACTACTTCCTACTTCCTGCTAAGGTATGACTTTAGATACTAATCACAATGTTGACTCTAGTACTAGCAATGGACATTATATTAATTGTAAACCTTCTTTTTTCTTTCAAACTTACACATAATGTTAATTGGTTTATAATGATTTTTAGATTCATTGTGATAGGACGAAACTAGTCAAAGTTTCAAACGTACTATACATGGTCCATCATCAAGAAATAAAAGGATAGATAAATCAATCAAGAATGCATGAAAGATGCATGTTAGAATGCTAATAAAAATTACCAACATCACTATGTATATGATACAAATTTGATCAACAAACAATAGATTTCTAGGGATACAGATCAACTATTTGGAAAGTTGCTAACTGAAAAGATAGCTCTAGGAAAAAGAAATATAATCATTCTACACTAACAATTATAAATAATATATATAGAAATATAAAAATGAAAATAAAACAAAGAATTAACTTTGCTTAAGAGGGTTACTAATTATTAGTAATGATAATCATAATTAATAATTCCTTGAGATAGGATTATTCACTCTTCCTCACTTCATACATCTCAATAGGGACAAACTATCTTCAAGCAGATAAAAGTATTACTAATATGTGGAATTTAAAAGTTTTGAAAAAAACAAGAAAAAAACACTACATAAAATATGAGAAGCAAAGCTATGTCTTTCTAGTAGTTTTTGTAGACTACATGTTAGGTGTCCTAATTGTAATGTATAAAAAATCAATATAATATAATATTAAAGCTATTATTTATTCCTTAGGTTTTTTTTTCACGTGTAGTTAAATTGGCGCTCAATGGTGGGTGAGAGCGCCGAATCGGACGAGGTCTCGGGGTCGATCCTAGGTGGGGACGGCCACAGCTGACCGTCTCAGCCACCCGGCCATTAGTGAAACTAGCTTTATCATTTTCTTATTAGTCCCTGCCGTAGTGTTTCATGTTTGTGTATTAGTTAATGTTGATATTTTTTTTTCTAAAGTTAGATCAAAGTCAAATTTAAATTTGTATTTATAATTTATTTTTTGAAAATTTTTGTTCAGTTTTTATTGGATTAGAGGTCTTGAAGTGACAATTTTGATCATTGTTGAGTATTAAAAATTAAGAAAAAAACAAAAAATCCTTACCTTTAAACATGACACATCACAGGTTTGTATTTACTATAGTAGTTGAGGAAGGTAGCACATGCAGTTCGCATATTGCCACGAAACGGTAAGCATTAATACCATGTAACACTTGTTCATTCTCTAATAAAGTATAGTCAGAGCTTTGCCAACTGTTGTTTTGGTTTCATAGTTGTTTTGGTTTCATAGGTAGGTAACTCTCCGTGATTGTTTGTTTACTTTATTTATTATATACAATATGAAGGCTTGGCTCCGTGAAAATTTTGAATAACTTGTAGGAAATAGATGCATCTATGAATTTGATCCAAGGTGCCATTCTGACCAGTATTGCTTCGAACCGACAACTCAGACATCTGGGTCTCTCCAAAAACAATCTGACCGGCCAAATACTTGATTCAATCGGTCGGCTTCCCAGCCTTCAACAGCCCGTCCTCTACAAAAAAAGTCTCACAGGCATATTACCCCAAGATTTAGGCTCATTTTCGGCCAACCTTACCGTTGTCCATGTCTCTATAGACAACCTCGCTGGGCCTTTTCCTCCCGGTCTCTGGAAGGGAAAATATCTGCAAAGCCTTGTGATTTTCAACAAAAAATTCAAAGCAAGCCTCGCGGATTCTCTCACCAATTTTCTATCCCTCGACTGGGTCCTTGTAGAGAACAACGGGATGAACAGAACGATCCCGTCGGCTTTCTGGGTTTTTCTCGACTTAACATGCTGAACATGAGCAACAATGATTTTCAAGGAAAGATATCGTCAAAAATTGGAAAAGCCGTGTCGCTACGCGGCCTTTTGTTATCCAAGAATCGGTTCTCCGAGAAGTTGTTGCTAGAGATCGGTGGGCTTTCGAAGAATCTTGTTCTGCTGGCTCCCGATGACAACAATCTGACGGGCTCTATTCCCCCTTAGATCGGGTCTCTCGACAAAATCTACAAGTTGGATCTTCATGGGAACTCTAATTCTGGAAAAATTCCGAAAGAAATCAAAGGGTGCATTAGCTTGGCGGATATGAACCTTGCTTCCTGTCGTCTCAGCGGAAACATTCCATAGGAATTGGAGTGCTACCAGACCTTGTCTCATTAGCTCTCCAAGAAAGCTTTGAATGGGAAGATTCTGGCGGCTCTGGGGAATCTAAATCTGGTGAGCTTAATATTTCTGATAATAGATTAGACGGACCAGTCCTTTGCGGTCTGTCTAAGGGTGCGTTCGAGGACTGTTTTTCCTGTAATCAAGTCTTATGCACACCAGCTTATAAAAATCTCCGGCCATGCCCTTGTTTTGTCTGATCCTGTTCCTTCCTCGTATCACCGGTTTTTTCCAGATTTTGGGATTCTAATAGCTTTGTTGTGTTACTCAGTGTTTATGGAATAATACTGGCTTCTTTGGTTGTTTTTGGAGTTCAGTGTTTGTTCTGTGCTATATTCATTTTTTGTTTATGTGCCAATGTTCAATGAAAATCAAGCCAGTGAGCTTAATTTATTGTGAATTGTAAATTATAAAGTATTTACAGAAAATCAAGCATAGCGAGTTTATTTAGACTGGTGGTGTAAACATAAATGAAATTCCAACTATTACAACACTTTTGCTAGTTGTGTCTGAAGGAGATGAGAAAAACACTCTCATTAATAATGTACTACGGATGCTTAGCTGTGAAAATGAAAGACGGACAGTGCTCAAGTTTTGTTTTGTAAATTCTGCTTCTTTAATCACTTTATTTTTCCATTTGGTGATAGTATAGAGAATTGATCAGAACTGATATTATTTACATTTTTAATATTTATTTTCACTTCAATGGTAACATGCTCTCAGTTGTCCATTTTCTTTCCTAAAAATTGGTCTAGTGGATTTGCTTGAGCTTGGATTTGCTTGAGCTTGTATTATGTGTTATTCAATTTTGTTATTTATTCATTGAATTTTTGTTATTTAGGTCTATATTTGCACAGGGAAAATTTGACTAAAATTGAAATGAGTGGGTGTCTTTCTTTTTCAAGCAACTCATATGTTGAAAGTGGGATCCTCTTTCTCCACGAATACATGGTTATTAGAATTTCAAAAGCATTTTGTATTTTTAGTAGTAGAGGCTTGTTCAACCTTTTGTATTTTAAAAACATCAATAGCCAAACTAAGAGGCAACCAAAGTAGATGAAGGAACTAATGCTGAGTTTATGAGGGACCAAAGTAGATGTACACCCATATCACACTGAAATGGGTGTTAGATGGGTTTGTATTATTTTCCTTTGTATCAATAGAAATCTTTATTAAAAAAAACACAATGTGACCCTAGAACACAAAGTTGGCCTTATGCCCTCGAAGGTATGTACATCTAAAAGAAAAAGACATTAAATACGGTTTTAAAAAATATTATCACTATTTTAAATTTAAATCTAATTTTTTTATTTCATTTAAATAAATTTAATTTTTATATTTTATTTAAATATATGAATCATAATTTGTATTGGGTAACATGTTGGTTTAATTTAAGAAGCTTTTTAAAAATATATGTATTGGTGATATTTTTATAAAAATATTCAAATTTCTAAGGATTATAGCTTTTGGACAATTTTGGTGATGTTTAGAGTAAAATATTTATATATCTTATGGAATTTGGCTGGATCAATTCATAAACAAATGAAAATTGATCAATCTTCTTTTTTAAAAAAAATTGAAAGCTAGCCCATGGGATCAGTTTTACCCCTAATTTTTTCTCTGATTTGCAACTACTTCCTACTTCCTGCTAAGGTATGACTCTAGATACTAAGAGTAGAAAAGAAAGCTTCAATTTTCTAACCAAGGAATTATAGTTGTGTAATGGAAGATTCACCCATTACTATATATATGAACTTTTTTGTATATACATACAAAGAGTGTAAGTATCCACATATACAAGACCTTTTGTCTTCTTTAATTGGTTCTTTATTTTTAAATAGTATTTTTAATTTGTTTCATAAGTAATGATATTTGTTATTTAAATTTTTAATTTTTAAAGGCACGGATTAAGCTACATGTAACTCTTGTTTTCTCTTTAGATATTAGTTCCTTCCATTTCCATTTTTTCATTGTTTCAATATTCCAAAAAAATAAAGTTGCAACCTTTAAATTTTTTTAATCATTTGTTATTAAAGATAAGAATTTTCTTAATCATTTTTTATTAAAGATAATTAAGTGTTGAAAAAAATAGGCAGTTTTTAAGTAATTGGTCTTAAGAATCAATAAAAAAGTTGTTAACTATTTTTGAAATAAGTTTTAGAGAGTTGCATTTAATAGAGTAAGAACTGTATTCTACATATGTCCATTAAAATAGGTTTTAGTTAATTATGAATTTTGTTTATGTGGTAATTGAAACAAAGTTATAAGAATAAAAAACCTCTATTTTTCAACAAGTAGAATTTCTAACCAAAACCTCTCATAATTGAGTATCAAAATATCAGCAATCCCTTTTTTAATTTGGATATCAAAATATCAACAATACCATTCTTTTTATTGATATATAAGATTCTTCTGAATTAAACTAAACTCTATGTCATTCAAAATTTATATAAACTTTGTCATTCAAAATTTATATAATAGTTCTTTGTTTAAAAGAAAATCATTCACTTGTATTAATTCAATTATTTATTTGTAAAGTATATAAATATTTTAAATATGATAGATCTTGGAAACACATTTAGTATAGAAGTGTCAAAAGTTATAAATATTTATTAAAAATTGTAATTAACAAATCCTTTAAAAAAAATTATTATAATACTATTTTCAAAATAAAATACTAATCATTTCTTTTCTCATTTTTTCTTAAAAATATTTATAATTATTTCTCATTTTTTCCTTTCCTATATTTTAGATTTTCAAATAAAAAAATTAGAATCATAATTCCCTTGGCATTTAATCTCAATTTTAACTATGATAATACTAGCATTTGCTCCTTGAGGGGCAAAAGTGAACACCGGCAGGAAAAGAGGAAAGTTAGAAGGAACGAAAACATAGGCACAGGCAGCGAAGGGTACTGGTAGGGAAAGAGCAAAGTTTGTAACAATCTCAGAGTACAATGACAGAGGCAATCAACCCATAACAAAAAATAATGTTAAGTTCATCAACACAGTGAGCCAACTACAATTGCTTTCTTTTTTCATGTTTATTTCTTCTCATTGAGGATTTCAAGTTCACAATAAAAACTTTACATCCTTCTCAACCATGTAAAGGCGAACAGACCCGTCACTATATTAACTAATCTGCTGAAAATTACTAATAAACCAAGGAAAGTAACTGGTTATCAATGACTCTCACCGCATAAAGGATTCACACGTCTTTTGACAATATAGATAGTTCACAACAAAGCACAATAAAAATGCAGACTTACAACACAATAGGAGTGGTGAATCTTCGTTATGCTTGCTTCAAGAATGGAAGATACAGTGGGAAACCCATATATGTTTCTTTCTTCTCATTGAGGATTTCAAGTCCAAAATAAAAACTTTACATACTTCTCAACCATGTAAAGGCGGACAGACCTGTCACTATATGAATTAATCTTCTGAAAATCACTAATTAACCAAGGAAAGTAACTGGTTATCAATGACTCTCACCGCATCAAGGATTCACACGTATTTTGACAATATAGATAGTTCACAACAAAGCACAATAAAATGCAGACTTGCAACACAATAGGAGTGGTCGTAGCTCTCAATATAAAGGTTGTATTTATTCAATGTGGAGGTAGATGAGGAGAGGTTTCTTTGCTTGGTTTCTTTGTTTTTATGAATGTAAAAGAGAGTACACAATTTACAAATCAGCTGAGATTAATATTTATATCACTAGTGCTTGGGATAATCCATTATGAGCTTATCTTAAAAATCCATTGCCAACATGGAAACTGAAGAGCATTGAAATACAAAAGTAGTAAAATATAGCATTGTTACAAAAATATGAACAAGCATTTAGGTTTCTTAGAGAAAAGTAATCCCAATAATATCCATTGAAAAGTACACATTACATATAAGCATTTCTGCAATAGTTTCTCAAGAAGGGAAATTTGTTTTCATTGACAAAGAAGAATAGATGATCAATAAAAAGGGTTGGTTCACCACTATATAGCCTTGGAAGAGTTTGTTACCTGGTGAAATTGCAAAAATGAGAATAGTAGGAAAAGTTTTCATTTGAGTGTTGTACATATGAGAAGATACAAATGATATTTACAACTAAAATTAGCTGGACGCTTCTAAATTGGAAATATAGTCTGCCCATGTAGTAGCTTCTTCAGTTACGATATTATATTCATTAGGATTTAATAGTTTTAGAGACACTTCATGATAAGATAGTTTTGTTTCTATATTTGCAACTTCTGTTGGTGCAACCTTGCAGGTATCCTCAAGGAAAATGAGATGTGTAGATACTTTCCTCACATAGAAGTCAATGTGTTATTCTGTTAGAGCATCAATTTTCTTGATTTAGTCCAGTTTTGATTGCAACACTTGCTGGAGTTCTGCCATCTGTTGATCCTTGGGGGGGAGCTCATCGATATTGGCTGCCATAGGGAGCTGATTTACGGTGAACCTGATGGATTTCCTCATAGAATTTTTTGCACTTTTCAAGAGTTTTATCAATATTAGCATTTAGTCGATTAGTGGCTTTCCTGCAAAATTCAAGGAGTGCAATATCAAGCTTCAAGGTCGCTAGTGTTTTTTGAGGGAGGTGAGGAGGAAATGCTGGGTTATTTTCTCTCCAAGTTAAATATTTGTTAAGCTTGTTGCCAATAGTAATCAAATGTTGATGCATTGCTATTGAGCTTGCAACAATTTCCTGCATCCTTGCCATGAATTGTTTGATATTTTAGATTTGTTGAAAGAGTGTTTTTTGACAGTTTGAGACTTGCTCTTGAAGCTTGCATGCTTGTGCCTAGAACGGTTCCATGATTGATTCCTTATCTCTCAACAACTTATCTACTTGAGTCTTCAATTATTTGGCCTTGTCGTATGGTGAATAATTTGATATGATGTGGTATGGCAGTATAATGCTTTGTCATGTTATTTTGGCATATTGTTTAATAATGCTAGCAATAGCACTTTGAATGAAATTCTGTCTTTCAAATGATATTAAAGTGATCACATTGATTTATAAGTTTGACTTGAAATCACTTTAATTTAATGATTTTAAATTCTTTTTGATTGGTTATGTCATGATGATCAAAATCCACAAACATTTAAGAAGACTGAAATCTACTTCTTTATCATTAAAATTCCTTTTGATTGGTTATGTCATTAAGATCAAAATCCACAAACATTTAAGAAGACTGAAATCTACTTCTTTATCTGCAGAATATTAATAGTTTGAAATGTTCAAAATTATTAAAATATGCTTGACTTTATCATAATTATTATAAAAAGAATCATGCTTTGAAATTTCCAAAAATTATCTCCCAACGAGTATAATCGACCACTCGTTGCCACACTCGTCGTTCTGAGGCAGCTAGCATACCTTATACTCACTCTTTCTTCAGTGAAACAAAGAAGGGGCATCAAGCGGCTAATTCATGCAGAGTTGGAACCTATCCTCGGGACAATGAATAAAAGAGTGTAGGTGTAAGCCACTGGGACATTTATTTTTATTAGATAGTTTAAGAGATTCATGATATCAATAACTAAAAAATGCACATCAACAACAATTTGATGTTTTTTTTTTATATTTGTAACGATGTTTCATTTTCTAGTATACTAATTTATTGGTAGTATACTAATTTATAGCTATAAATGACGGTATATGCACCAACCAATCATTAACCTGAAGAATGAAATTTTTTCAACAAAATAAGAATTTAGATAAACAATATTATTAAATTGGTTTGTACAATATATTTGTATACATTTCTTTATTCTTCCATTAAAGAAGAGTAACAACATAGTATTAGGTGATACTCTTGAAAATTAGACATTTTCTTTATCATAAATAATAATTATTTGACTGAGCAATATCAATATAAAATATTAAATGCATTTATCCAATCAAGGTGAGATAGGAATTGGTGGCCACGAGTTGGAAGATGATTTTCCATTGCAAATGAAAAACTTGGACCATCACGTAGGTTAGAAGGTTTATTTTTTATTTGGACCATCAATTAGTCTGCAAGGTTTATTGCTAAGCCGAAATGTTCTAATTTTTTCCTAATGATTATTTGCAAATGCAAGCCTATTTAATGTTCTATTTGGTAGAATCCTGTGCATTTATAACTGGAAATCAAACTCATTAGGAGTCACATTGGAAGACTAAACGTGTGTTTCCCACTTGAGATGGATGGTAGATGACTTGAAACTTGTCTTTATCACTTAAGACAGATGGACGATGACTTGAATAGATAGTATGCCACGAATAAGCCGCATGAATTAGATATCTCGAAGACCATGGTACGCATAAAAATGCAGGCCGTTGCACAAAACATGTACATAATATCATGTACAAGTGTTGTCGTCGCCCCATGCAAGAGCCTACGCACCAAATAAAGACTGTAAGCGATCAAGAAAACAATAGTTGGCGTTGACTTTTTGTGTGATTCGATGGTGTTCCATTCTAGTAGAATCGTCACATCAACCCGTGCTACATCATTTGGAAGAAATAAAATTGGTATAATTGTATGAATGTTGATAACTGGTGTATGCACCACCTCATCACCAAATATCTGTAGCAGTTGGGTGAGCGTTGTTGATTTTATCTTCGTGATCCTCTTGATACCCTACTGGAATTTGCTCCTGGGGATCGTGTCAATGTCCTTCATTTATGGGGGATCCTGTCAATGTCCTACTGGATTTTGCTTGCCGACTTCACCTCACACAAATATCTCAAGTGCTTCTATAGGTCTCTAAACAGGCTGCAAGTAATTTCCTGGGAAGCAACGATGATTGATATATTTGGAAATTGTTTTGCATAATTTCGGGAAGGATAGGAAGGGCTAAATCCTCTCTTCCAAATCCACTTCCAGAGATCCCATTTCCTTTTTCATCCAAGTGAAGTGTACACTCTCCACCATTTTACTTCGAGGCATCGTGAGATGTTTTTTATTCAACTTTGTTTTGAAGACTATGAAGGTAGCTACCCTCTCACACACTTATACTATGAAGGTAGCTACGTCAACTAAAAGAGTTCAAAGTTATTTTGAACCTCGAATTCGTCAGATTGCTTCTTCTGTTTTTTTCCCTCTCACGAGCTTCATACCATCAGGCAGATCAGCCCCTCATAAATATCTCACAAAAACAAACGTCCATGTTCAATTTAATTCTAATGGTATGCAATAAGCTATGGATTAGAAACATCATAGAATTCGTGAATGGTGTAACCTCGAAAGCAAGCAATAATGCTAGAGGAGACGAAGAGGGAAAACACGTTAAATTTGAAATTTTTATTGGAGACGTATGTGTTCATCTTGCGAGAAAGAAAGCTTGGATCATACCTTAGTTTGGTGTACGAGCATGGTAGCTTTACTGACTGTCGGAATCCATGAACTCAGCAATGTCTGGTTCCGGAAGTTCGGGGGACCCTCAGTTTTCACCATGGTCTGTCCCTCCCATTCACTGTTAAGCAAATCCTGGTAGGGATGGTGGAGTATCCTTTGGTCATGCTAAGAACCACAAGAACATACTCCAATATCTCCTCAAATTCCACCAACATGCAATGCAAATGTAGAGGACGCCTCTTGCTCCACACACTCCGTACAAAAACATATTCATAAAATTTGTGCTTTAGAAGGTGTTGACACTTGTTGTTGTTTTTTTTTTTTTTTGAGCATATAGAACTCTTCTGTGTGCATTGATTTGATCAGTTTTAAGATTTGTCGACATCTCTACAAAAGCAATTGTGTTGTGGTTATGATCTTGATGGTGCCTTTGGCGAAAGAGAAACATACTTTATATTTAACCATTGGAAGAGTGAACAAAGATAGATTGTAAAAGATAAGGGGATCAGGGATAAATGATGATAAGTTGTTGCAAGAAATAAATATAGGCGCTTATGAACATTGCTTATAAAGAAATGAAGTATAAAATAAGATCATATAAAAGATTGCTTATGTAGGTTAGAAATAGTACTTGATGAAACAATGTTAATTTTAGGCTGTTAATTACTAACTAAGAGGAAGGAAACATATTAGAAAGTGGCAAGATAGGTTAAAATAAATCTGTTGGTCAACGTAATGTTACAAAAAAATAAAAATAATATAATATTCAAGATTGTTCATTGCTGGTTACAAGTACCACTTAAGTAACAATGTTGATACAAAAAGTTGTAGCTGTTAAGTATGAGAAGAATGTAAACAAAGTTGGGACTGAAAAGCAGCCAAACTTGGAAAAAGTGAATGTAAAGGTAAAGTTCAAAGGTAATGTTAAGATTCATCGCTGATCCTCCCCTTCCTAAAGTTGTTGTCATCAGGATAATTCTAGAAGAGGTGTTTACCCTTGAATCATAACAATGTTAGTGCTTATATCACTCTTCTCATAAGATGTGTGAAGGACTTCACATACATCGTAGATTCAGCTGCTTATGTAAACTTTGTTATTTTCATGCAATCATGATTCAATATTGAGTTTTTTGTTAGGGAGGGATCACTATTCTCCTACTTTTTACTTGATGATTCTTTACCTTCAAAGGAAAAGTTGTAACTTGCACATGTTGGAGACAAATTTTGAAATTGAACGTGCTATGTTCGTAATTCGATAATTATGTTTAGCGATAATGCTTTCTTTCCAACACAATTTATCATGAAGTTATTTACCAAAATTGAAAAAATGTAAATTGTAGCAACAATTGTGTGTAAAATATTTTTGTCTTTGGATCTAGGATAATAAATTTACCCAATATATTACTAATAAATTTATCCAAGGCATTCCCAATCATTGGGAGGGATTTAGAGTATTGATATCTGAGAGGAAAGCTTGATAATCTTACTTAAAATCGAAACCTCTATTAATGATTCCATAGTTGAATATATTTTCAATATCAACCTTATATCTATATGAGTCATGATACATTACTAAGAAAGGTACCTAAGACATTATCAGTAATTGAGAGAGATTTAGAGCATTGATATGATATTTGAGAGGGAAGCTTAAAATCTTACTTAACATTGAGACCTCTATTGATAATACCATAGTTGAATACATTTACAATGTCACCCTAATATATGTATCATATATCGCAAACACATAAATATAAATATCACTCTTGATGCACTTGACCATTGGTAAATTTAAGTTGAGTGGTATAGGTTTCATTAGCAAAAATGTTATATCTCATAGTTGTTGTACCCAATTACATCAGTAAGTGATACATCCAAAATATACACATTAAGTCAAAGCTATGGCACGGGGCATCTAAAAAGTAACACCCCTTTCCACATATGATATACAACCAAGCAATAAAACTCTTTGGGTTTTTAGACTTAGGGTTAATGAGGATCAAATCTCGATAATAAGGAAAAAAACTCTTATCAATTAACTTTATCAATGCTTAATGAGATTGTGTTTTCTCTTAAGATTTACATTAGTGAATCTAGCTGACGTGGATTTATAATAGATCCCGCTTGAAATTTGAGTAAATTTAGTATTAATAATAACATTTTATTATTATATTATTTACATTAATATAACAATAGATTGAAATATTCTAACTATTTACAATGACCTTAAAAATTTCGAGTCTAAAATTATTCATATGATACTTTAATATACTAATGTATCCTTAGGTATAAATTAATATGATTATACCTAACTATTATATTACGGGGCATTATAAATAAAATAATAAAATATACATATTAAAATTTAAAAGTTAAAAGTTAAACTTTAATTAAACAATGTTAAGACAACAAAACCGAGCTTACCTGCCTATCACTCCACTGACTCGACTCGACTCAACTAACAATGATCGGAAAGAAACCCATTTGATTTACAAAGACTTTTACATACTTCGACCATCGAACACAATATCGACCAATAGGGTATCGACCATATCAATCACATCAATTACTTTTTACTGAGCTCGTCTTGAAGACCGACCAAAATAAGGATACCAAACAAACAAATATATCAACTACATTAAAGGAGTCGATCTTCAACTAGTTTTCAAAGATCCGACTCTTTTACAGAAAAAAATGACCACTTTAAAAACTCAACCAAACCAACCTAAATGCTAAGCATCGACCATAATTTTACATGACCACAATTAGGCCTAGACTTCATGTCATGTCGACCAAAATGAACTTTGACCAAAAATTTTGATATCTACCAAACACTCGTAATTTCGTCGATGCACGACCAAATATTACTTGGACCACTTTCAAAAGAAGTTATTACAAATATTGACGGAGCAGACAAAAACGAAGTGTCCATCAATTCGACCACATAGTTAAGAGTCGACCAATTTTTAAAGGCTCGACCAACTCGACTATCGACCATATGTTTTTTAAAACTAAAGTGACCCGACCATGTTGACTTCCGACCATATCTTACAAATATTATTGAAAAAAGAATTAAAAATTAATATCAACTATTTGATATGTTGATCATCTTTAGACAATAACCGTGACTTTGTCTTTGGGAGTCGGCTGGATAATATAAAATGTCTCCATAGTCTGGCGAGGGTCGACGATGAATTTTCTGGTTGATGAAGTAATCTGATCAAAATGGTCGATAGTCCAGCTGAAAAAATAATCATTGACATATCCATACTTTCACCAATGATGGCATCGGCCAAGAAGCTTCAAACGGTCAACTCATAGATCTCGACCTCATCAGGATGCATGGTATCATCCTGTATTATTGTATGTTATTGTATATTTAACAACTGAGCGGTTGGAGCAGGTGTAACGTTCCGTCCATATTATGATCTTCTTGATGGTTTGTATGTGTGTTTTTTTTTGTGTCGACTAGTTTGGATATCAATCACATCAACGAAAATTTTTATATGTCGACCAACATATCAACGAGACTGAGCTTCGACCAATTGCAAACACTTGTAACTTTACCGACATAAATTAAGATTGACTATCAATTTAAATATACTACAAAATCAATCAAAGCCATAAATTATCTCGATGAACCCACATCAAGCAAAAAGTCGGCTGCATTGGGTGATAGCGAATTAAAGTTGATCAATGGGCCTCCCTAGGCGAGGGCTGCATGCTTTTGCAAAATAAAATTGATGGTCACTTTGACCAATATCTTTTGGCTGCCAAACCTCAAAACGCAGGTTTAATAACAGAAAAAAACAAATCGATGACTAGCCAGATCGATGATGATTAGCATCAACATTCCAAATGCCGGAATATTGGAATATATTTCAATGTTAGCAGAGACCAACATCTTCTTCTCTATCTGGACGAGCTACTCCAAGCATCAATGATGGCACGCGTTCTACTCAGTATGCAATATGTCGACCATACTAAGTATTGACTCAAACTTACTGTCGAGAAGACAAGACCGACTAATTGACACGACCACATCGACCATATTTACATTGCTATATTGACATACATCGACAAAAGTTAATGAACAAAGAGTTGACATATTACATAAATGAAGCCACCCAAAAACAATAAGTTTTGATAGTAATGAGTATTGACCACATACTTTTACAAATGCAATAAAATAAAAAAGATACTTGGTCGACCAAAAATATTACCAGCTACACCTATTTTTCTTGTCTTCAAATCACTATAACAGTCGGTGGTCTATATAATGGGATTCGACAGGCAAACAAATGAAGCCACTTGTGAACAGTTGTC
This sequence comes from Larix kaempferi, assembly GCA_027924585.1. Classification (NCBI taxonomy): domain Eukaryota; kingdom Viridiplantae; phylum Streptophyta; class Pinopsida; order Pinales; family Pinaceae; genus Larix; species Larix kaempferi. The sequence goes on from BSBM01001619.1 coordinate 2,719,454, forward strand.
ATCGTCAAGGTTTGAGAAACAACACTGTCGACTCGCAATCTAGGTCAGTTATATTCTTCCAAGGGTAGCAATTTCCATTAGTCGGCATTCGATAGGTTTATTACATTGCTATATTGACATACATTGACCAAAGTTAATGGACAAAGAGTCGACATATTACATAATTGAAGCCACCCAAAAACAATAAGTTTTGATAGTAATGAGTATTGACCACATACTTTTCCAAATGCAATAAAATAAAAAAGATACTTGGTCGACGAAAAATATTACCAGCCACACCCATTTTGCTTGTCTTCAAATCACTGTAATCTACCAGACGGTTATGTAGCGTACAGATGTTTTACATAGATATCTAACCAATTGTAGCAATCGGTGTCGAGAGTGCATAGGCCGTATTTTCCAGATGACAGTCAACTTCATTGATTTCTGGGTGATGTGGTGGTCGACGGTTGCATAGTTTGAATCTTGATTTAGTGTTCCAACCAATGGTAGGTTCTGGCCAACATAATACTTTCTTTGGTAGACGAGCCATAGCTAACACAGACCACGTGGTACTATGTAGTGGTGACATTCTTTGATCGACGAAAGCTCTAATTAATGTACCAAATCCAGTCGATGGAAGTTCTCTGGTTTCCATTATTTCCATGATCGTTTCTTTCATAATGTAGGTGATCAATCTTCACATCATCGGTCATTTCAGTGGACGCATCCTGCTCAGCTCGTCATGTCAAAAACATCATTTTTCTCTTTTCCAATCTTCTAGAACCTCTTTCATGGCTTTCTTTTCGCAAAAGTGCCAATGCACAACAAGCTCTTAATCTGTAGTTGCAGGTTTACTTTCACCTCATATCATTCTTGTCGGTTTAATTTGTACGCATGATGTTTCGACTCGATCGACGGGTATATATATATATTCTTTAAACAAATTTTGTTTACCATTTCTTGTAGGTTCATTCGATGGACAGCCTCCACACTTGACAGGCTGCATTAGTCAAAGAATGACTGATCTGAGCCGACTACAATGTATACTATTTGATCTGGCAGTCGACTGGATGATAGAAAATGTCTCCATAGTCTGGAGAGGTTCGATAGGAAGCTGAACAAAATGGTCGATGGAAATACCATATGAGCTAGCAGTCTTTGGATCGCACCAACAACAACCTCATCACGCTTTCATGAATTCAACAACCTCGTCATGCCGAAATTCCAGTGGCTCCAATGGTTCCAATGGCCTATCGGAGCTTCTATTTAGTATAACTAATCTGGCATGCCAAGAATTTACAGAATCATGTCGTGGTAATGAAGCATTTTCAGACTATTTGCAGGTAACATTAGTTCTGGAAATTTATGTTTCAATCCCTACAGGTTTTGATTCGACAAGTTTCAACTCGACAAACCTCGACATGTTTCAGTTCGACAAGTCTCGATAGGTTTCGAGTTCGGCACACATACAACACTTCGACGGATTCAACAACCTTCAACAGTTTCGTGACATCGAAATTCTGCGTCAAATGTTGTTGGGATGTACGAGTTAGAAGAGTTGTGCGACGTGAAGGTGGAAAACATAATTCCTTACTCATCTATTCATAATAACGAATTTCGCCTTCTGAGTCTCCAAACCCATAGAAAAACTGGAAGCCAAACTTTGGACAAAGTTTTTTGTATTCAAATTTTAGAGGAATTGTGGTGCGCTGACTCTATGTTTGATGCCGAAATTCCAATGGCCTGTTAGAGTTTCTGTTTAGTATAACTGATCTGGCATGCCAAGAATTTACAAAATCAGGTCGTGGTAATGAAGCATTTTCAGGCTATTTGCAGGTAACATTAGGTTAGGAAATTTATGTTTCCATTAATAAATTCTCTTATTGGCACTTGTAACATCCCTCAAATTCGACCTCTATTGTTATTACTTTTGTAAATGAAATTATGAATTTTGTAAATGGCCATGGTGAGGAGCTCAAGGCCAAGGCCCCACCAATGGACCTCGAGCTAAGCATGATGTTTATAATTCTTAGTTTAAATCTTGAAGATTAAAAGAATGGTAATACGACTAAAAACAAAACCACCCATAAGAAAAGAAAATGGCTGAGGAGCCATGTGTTGACTTATCATATTAAAATATGAAAGGTAGGGATATAAGTTTGTCTTAGTAAGATTATTATTCACTTTAAAGAAATCTGACTAAGATACATTGGCTTAAGTTATTCTAAATTAAGCCATATAGATGAATTTTATATTATACTTACTCTAATTGTTTTTAAAAGGTTGCTCAAGAAATATTCTTAAAGCACCTAAAAGAAAAGAGTTTAAGGTAATACTTATTTTCATATTGAGAAGTGAAAGATTTCTTTCAAACCATAGTTATGATAAACTATTCAAATGGACATATTCTATATATATATATATTGTGTTAACTATATATATGAACCTATATTTGTGTCTTATATATATATAGGTAAGATTAACCAATAATTGTGATAATAATAGATATTAGGTACATCTATATGTATAAGTGTCATGAAAGATTAACCATGGTAATTACTATTAGATGATTTGTTTATATATGTTAAATACATATATAAAAATGTGTGATAAATATTAAATGATTATTATACATATATTTGTATATGAATGAATATGTATTAGATATATATATACATAGTTGCCTTCTTATCTTGATAGACTTCTTATGTTAGGAGAATTCGTTATAAACCATATATATGAACCTATATTTGTGTCTTATATATATATATAGGTAAGATTAACCAATAATTGTGATAATAATAGATATTAGGTACATTTATATGTATAAGTGTCATGAAAGACTAACCATGGTAATTACTATTAGATGATTTGTTTATATATGTTAAATACATATATAAAAATGTGTGTGATAAATATGAAATGATTATTATACATATATTTGTATATGAATGAATATGTATTATATATATATATACATAGTTGCCTTCTTATCTTGATAGACTTCTTATGTTAGGAGAATTCGTTATAAACCAAGAATCTCTTGGAATTTTAGGGAGTCTGCCTCCTAGGAAAAAGGTCACACATTTGGGTAAACTACCACTTGTCTCTCGACAGGAGCATCCCCATGAGAATGATTATGGAAGAACTACTTCCACTTTTCACCGCAGGTATTTGTCTCTTCATTTAAGAACTACAACGACCTCAATAATAGATAGGTGGGTACAGTTAAGTAAATTTTATAGGATCGTGCCTCCTTCAGAGGATAATTATGGAGTTCAGAATATTGCCATCTGCCCGATGTTTACCATCACATTTAACATTTCTATTTTGTTTTGTATGGGTAAGAGCTTATATCATTTAAGGTTAAGTAGTGGATCTTCGCATAGAGAACAAGAGGCCGATCTCTCTCTGAGGATGTTATGGCCTCTTTATCTTATTGTTAGTATTGGAAGTAAGAAAAGTAAATAGTTTAGGATCTAGTGGGGGGAACTAGAGAGATTTTTCAGCAAGTTGCCCCTTTTCATAGAAAGATGTATTCATGATGGCCGCCACTTGCTACCTCTTGATATCCATTTGTCACTCCAAAATAGAGGTGAGATTATTGTTTTAAGGATCTAGGAAACTAGTAGGAAGGACGAGGTGGGAGAGATGCCGGGGGATTATTGGTAGCTTGATTGAGCAAGCCGGATAAAATAACGTAGTTAGCTTCTTTCTCTGCTAAAGGGTGTAAGTTATACGTATGTTACTATATGCTATTTAGGGGACTTACGGTTCATGAGAAAAAAATATATATATTTTTGAGTATGTGACAGATCGTCTGACAGAGTTGATTTGCCATGAGGGAAGCTAGCAGGCTCTCTGCAATGTTAAGATTCAGTTTACTCATTTTCTTTCTGACGCAGCCTTATGTGGTGGGATATGGACAGAGAAGTAAGTGTTGATAACAATGTTGCGTGGATTTTTCGATGCCTACTTAATCCTCCGGTAGAAGGGTGGGCCTGGAGCAAGAATTACAAGATCACTGATATATGATGCAGACAAGTTAAAACAAAGTTTTACGAAAAGATAGGAGTATTGGAGCGAGCGTTTCTTCATGCCTGAAGGAGATAGATGATCGAACGAAACTCATTCATCTTGCAAAGGATTGACTTTACACCTAGTGGATCGTAGGTAGCAGGAGAACTCATAGTTTCTATTCGTGCTTGGCGACCGAAGGAGATTGGAAGTAAAAAAAAACAGGTGGAAAGGTAAGTGATTCCCAATCATTAGTACTCGTTTAACTCACATTAGTATGGAAAATATACGCTCTAAGTTGTTTTGTGAGAGATGACTTCTGATCGTCTTATAACATTTAGAGAGTGTTAGTCCCCTGAACCTGTTTTATAATAAGGACATTGAATTCATGCACAACACTTAAAAATATGTGTTTTCTCAAGTTTTCTTAGTGTTAAGAAGCCATCTATCCATTTAATTATTTTATCTGCACATAGTATCGAAACCCTATTTCAGAATTGCAGAGATTTTACCTCTCCTAACTCCTATGATTGCGTGAAGTTTTATTCATTGTTAAAATTGTATGTGTTACCTCGGTATAAGCACTTCACCATGTTATTAAACCCTGACTCAGATCGCTCGATCTGGAAAGACTCTGCGGTCGTGTTGTTTTTCTTTTAAAAATATCGGTTTGTTCTTTAGGAAGTGTTTCACCCACAGAATAAAAGTTGGTTTATGATCGACGGACATTTCGATTCTTCTGCTCACATATGTTTATTTTGGGTTTTACATTGAGATCTGGCACATGAGAATTCAAATAAATCCGCACTCCAAGTGTATTGTATTAGGAATCGGTGGTTTTCATTTTCGGGTGTGCTAGAATCTGGTAGAGTTTGAGTAGGTTGTGTTTCTTCCTAAACCTTTGTTTGATACAGTTTTTGGTCTTAGTATACGCAAAGATTTGAGAAGTTTGTTGTGAAGGTAAAATAAAAGAAGTAAAATAGACAATCCTATCAGCCTTCGTTGAAAAGAATCTCTATGCAAATAGTGTAAATCCATACAATTACCGGGCAACTTGGTTTGGTTGTATTTAGTACTCTCTAGATATTAAAAGTATCATACTACACTCTTAAGGGTTATCTAGATGTTTGGAATGAAGAGTATAGGCCAACAATTACTACAATGATATGGAATCATTATATGTAAATAAAGTATGGTACAACAAGTATAAATGAAATGTTGGGATTAACCCACTATAGCATAAAAGCAAAAAGGTACTACCTTGTTAAACCAAATAGAAAGGAGTTCAAGGCCATTGTAAGGGTCGAGCATTTTAGCGTAACAAAAAGGATTATTTATCCTTTGTCAAAATAAAATAATAACATAATTGTTGGGGAAATTGGTCTATTCATTGATTGGATTTTATAAAACTGGCTTGTAGTATGGGTAGTGAAATAGGTTTATGCAACCATTTGTTTGATGACACAGTTTGCATCGACAAATCTCTCTATGAGGGAAGCTCAAGAAAAATAGGAAACTGGTTGGCAACAACCTTGTTGTTGGATGTAACCTCTTCCTTTTTTATTAATTAATACAAACACAAACCCTTTGTGGACGTAGCCCGAGATTCAGGTGAACCACGTTACTTTTGGTCTCCTGTGTACGACTTTGGTTTTTGCATATATGTATACTTGTTTTGGAATTGATTATTTATATGTCTATAGGTTGAATACCTATATTGATGTGTCTCTTATGAGTTATTATTAGATCTACATGTTGAGTAAATATACTCAAGTTAGAAATCTTCAAATGTAAGATGAATATGTCAGATTTTATCAATTACATGATTATGGGGAAATGGTTGATAAAGTAAAAAATGTAAGTTAATCTTCTATTTTATCATACAATGTATTTAAGTTTAGTTTTGTACAAATTTTTTTATCTATAAAGTTGTATGATTGAAATGAATTGTGATATTTACATAGACATGCATAGTTATGCAAAATCTCTATTTTTAGTAGAAGGTATAGTGAGCAGTGGCATATCATATAGAATTATATAGATGGAGCTGAATGATGTTACGACATGTGAAATCTGATGATCATATATCTAATTATAATGATATTTTCTATTTTATTATCGTTATACAATTAAATAATTAATGATGATTTATGAGATGTTTAATTGTCGTTTTTTATTTTAAAATAATAAGTATTAAATGTTGGAACTTTATTCTTCCGCTTAACATTTATGGGTAATTAGACCGTTTAGAAATTTTATGAAATTTGGGGTTGTGATATATCGTATCAGAGCTTTAGGTTAAAACACTCGGGCCTAATGGGCTCAACATGATATAAATAAGTATGAAGGCTAATCAAGTTGTTTTGTTTGGATGCATGAACCGAACTGGACGAAAGGAAAATGATATCCGAGATAAAAGTTTCAAGTTCTCCATAAGAGTAAAGCTAAGTATTCCATCGTTGGTTTTCATACAAAATCTTTAATCGGGTATGTTTTCCTTAATTATGAGTTTTTCTTTTGCTATATGCAAATACTTACATTGATGTATGGTGTTGTTATGAAAAGTAGTAACTTGCTAGAATTATTTGTGCAAGGAATTATGAAAAATGTTGTGAACATGTCATTGATTTTTAAATTTAAAATTTCGTAGAAGTATCCTTTAATTCCGCAATTTACTTGTTGAAATTTTATTACTAAGTGTATTACCTATGAGCATCACTAGGTTAAAAGTATAGTTTTATTTGTATACTCCAAAGAAGTAAGTTTGTTTCAATAAGCGAATTCACTTGAAAATACCATCAAATTCAATACATGGTTGTTACGACACGTTCATACAATGCTATTTCATAAAACATTACCTTCATAGATATGATAGAAGATGATCGGGTAAACATTTGTTGGTAGAAGTTATATAGTTTCTTAGTGCAATCTTCGAAATGAAAAGTTGGTCCTCAAGTAGCAATAAAAATATATACATATTTACTTAGCATAAGATGTCCTTTCAATGAAACCAATAATATGGAGTCACCTAAGAAATTGTTACCCTTGAATATTGCTAGTCAGAATAAATTTGACATACTAAGACAGAAGTTAGGAACAAATTTATGTGGCAAGATAACTGAAGTGTTTGAATATTTTTTATTTATTTATGAAAAATCATAATTTTATTGAAAGTTAAGATCTTAATTACTTAACATCAAATTGTATTTCATTTCAAAACTTCTTATCGTTATTAAGGATAAAGATGTATTGTTGTATGAAATAACAAGCAGTGTTTTCTAGGAGTTTTAAGTGAACTTATTGTAGAATGAATTTAATTATTTTCCTCATAGATAGAACCCTTGTAGGATTTATTATATTCTCTAATAAAGATTGACGTGCATCAAGTTAAAGAATGTTGTTTATAGCGGGAGTTTGATTATCGGAAAAGAAGAATCTTAAATCTTGTTGGGATTGATTGAGCATGGGATATTTTTACATCTAAAAGGTTTAATTAGAATTTTTAAATGATAAATCTCAATTTGAAATAATTAAGTGTTTGAACTATGATACTGACATGTTTTTAGCAGATTTGACCTCCGATTCACATTAAGGATATTGAAGAGAGTTTACATCGGGATGAAGTGAAGAGGCTCACAAGTTAATGCAACTAGCATGCATATAATGCTATGTAACTAATGTGTTCAATTGTTGAACATTTGAAGCAAAGAAAATTTCACTTTATAAACTAACATTTTAGGAGGTGATTTTGGATCACAGCCCATGTCATAATCCAAGAGGAACATGGATTATGAGACCACTTACACAGATAAGTTGAGCTAAATAGCTCAAGGGTAAGTAAATGTTTACTTTATATTTTATCATGGATTTCAGGGCCTTATGAATCATGATTGGTGATAAGACTTGTGAGTGATGATGTGTAATTATCAAGATGCAAACAATATGATGAGTGAATCTAACTTTGGTTGCTATTATGTATGTGGCATATAAGAATTAATAAATGTTTGTCATAAAGAGGTGTTCCTGGACTCAAACGAGAAGGTTTGAGAGGAAAGGAAATTATCTCCGGGCTCAGGCAGAGCAGATAGCATCATAAGCTCAATTACTAGCCGTTGCAGGGTGCAACTTCCCTAAATTGTTGTCATGTTCCCCATGGAAGTGGAACATAGCAGGCAGCTCGTTGAATGTTATACTGACCCAAAATTCCTAGGAAAACTTTATATCCATCGAATTGAGCATGCAACTCTTCTACAATATTTCTGTAGAAATATTTCCTCATGTGCATTAGGTGATCACTGAGAGATTCGATGAGGGGAAGCTATGTAATGAATTGCAGAGTAAGACTGTCATATTTTTGTTGTATGCAAATGGTATTCTTGCCAAGTTTTGGCAAAGGACTCATGTTTTTTTATATGCAAGTCTCCATGATTGCTGAAATACAAAAAAGTGCTATGTATGCAAGTCTACATGATTGCAGAAATACATGAGCAGGATATGTATGGCAAGTCCCCATGATTGCGGAAATACATAAAAGTTCTTTGTACGTAAGTCTCCATGATTGTGGAAGTACAAAGAGTTTGATGATTTCAAAGTTTTGTTGAAAGAATTGTTTTATGATATAAGCAAATAATAATGATTGAATTGTAACTAGACTATGATATATATTTATGTGTGAATGTTATGAATGCTAGAATAAGCAAATATTCCCTCAAGGATGAGGAAGAGTGATGAACATTATTGTTTTTGAAATTTTGTATACTCATGAACATTGGAAGATCTTGTATGATCTGTGTAAATGTGCATGATATAAGTGATAAGAGCTTGTGGGATTCGCACAAAAATAAGAAGACGACCAAATAAAGCAAGCAAAAGATGGGGAAAGGTGCAACGAACAAACCATTGAACACCGAGGACGGTGTTATCTTTAAGTGGTGGAGTGTGTAACATCCCTCAAATTCAACCTCTATTGTTATTACTTTTGTAAATGAAATTATGAATTTTGTAAATGGCCATGGTGAGGAGCTCAAGGCCAAGGCCCCACCAATGGACCTCGAGCTAAGCATGATGTTTATAATTCTTAGTTTAAAACTTGAATATTAAAAGAATGGTAATACGACTAAAACACAACCACCCATAAGAAAAGACAATGGCTGAGGAGCCATGTGTTGACTTATCATATTAAAATATTAAAGGTAGGGATATAAGTTTGTCTTAGTAAGATTATTATTCACTTTAAAGAAATCTGACTAAGATACATTGGCTTAAGTTATTCTAAATTAAGCCATAAAGATGAACTTTATATTATACTTACTCTAATTGTTTTTAAAAGGTTGCTCAAGAAATATTCTTAAAGCACCTAAAAGAAAAGAGTTTAAGGTAATACTTATTTTCATATTGAGAAGTGGAAAATTTCTTTTAAACCATAGTTATGATAAACTATTCAAATGGTCATAGTATATATGTGTGTGCGTGTGTGTGTGTGTGTGTGTGTGTGTGTAAAATAGTTGTGATAACTATATATATGAACCTATATTTGTGTCTTATATATATATACAGGTAAGATTAACCAATAATTGTGATAATAATAGATATTAGGTACATCTATATGTATAAGTGTCATGAAAGATTAACCGTGGTAATTACTATTAGATGATTTGTTTATATATGTTAAATACATATATAAAAATGTGTGTGATAAATATGAAATGATTATTATACATATATTCGTATATGAATGAATATGTATTAGATATATATACATAGTTTCCTTCTTATCTTGATGCGCTTCTTATGTTAGGAGAATTCGTTATAAACCAAGAATCTCTTGGAAATTTAGGGAGTCTACCTCCTAGGAAAAATGTCACACGTTTGGGTAAACTACCACTTTTCTCTCTACAGGAGCGTCCCCATGAGAATGATTATGGAAGAACTACTTCCACTTTTCACCGTAGGTATTTGTCTCTTCATTTAAGAACTACCACGACCTCAATAATAGACAGGTGTGTTGATGTATATGTAACTTCAGAATGTATTTCATATATGTATATTGTACTCCTATAGATATGGTATTATTCCTCTATACAGAAGTGTTTGTATTCCTATAGAGATGTTATTATTCCTCTATATGGAAGTGTCATAACTTATACTTGATGGGTTATTAGACCACCTTGTTGGGGTCGGCCCTGTATAAGTCATGTGGGTCAAAGGGTTATTAGACCACCTTATTGGGGGTCGGCCATGTGGCTCAAAGGATTATTAGACCAACCTATTGGGTGTTGGCCCAGTCATCTTTATGTTATGTGGTTAAGTTAAGGCCGACCTAGTAAAGGTTATTAGGCAAGTCAAGTCATGTATAAATAAAGTGCGGGAGGCACTCTATTTGATCATTCTATTCTCTCACACACTCTTGGTAGAGTGGTGCACTTGTGGAGGAGGAGAAGCTGCTGCTAGGAGATGTCTATCTCTTATGCTTGGGTTGTATCATTGCTCTATCTATCTCTGAGGAAGTTATTGGGGTTTTTCACCTTTATGGTTTTCCCCAAGTAAACTTTGTGTCTCTTGTGTGCTTGCATTATTGTGTCCATGATTGATATGTTCTAGATATGTTGTACATTTTGTTCTCTCAGTTAAGATCCTAGATCATATTGAAGTAAATTCTGAAAAATTAACAAGGTGGGTACAGTTAAGTAAATTTTATAGGATCGTGCCTCCTTCATAGGATAATTATGGAGTTCAGAATATTGCCATTTGCCCAACGTTTACCATCACCTTTAACACTTCTATTTTGTTTTGTATGGGTAAGAGCTGATATCATTTAAGGTTAAGTAGTGGATCTTTGCATGGAGAACAAGTGGTTGATCTCTCTCTGAGGATGTTATGGCCTCTTTATCTTATTGTTAGTAGTGGAAGTAAGAAAAGTAAATAGTTTAGGATCTAGTGGGGGGAACTAGAGAGATTTTTCAGCAAGTTGCCCCCTTTCATAAAAAGATGTCTTCATGATGGCCGCCACTTTCTACCTCTTGATCTCCATTTGTCACTCCAAAATAGAGGTGATATTATTGTTTTAAGGATCTAGGAAACTAGTAGGAAAGATGCGGTGGGAGAGATGCCTAGGGGTTATTGGTAGCTTGATTGAGCAAGCCGGATAAAATAACGTAGTTATCTTCTTTCTCTGCTAAAGGGTGTAAGTTATACGTATGTTACTATATGTAATTCAAGGGATTTACGATTCATGAGAAAAAAAAAATCTCTTTTTGAGTATGTGACAGATCCTCTAACAGAGTTGATTTGCCATGAGGGAAGCTAGCAATCTCTCTGCGATGTTAATATTCAGTTTACTCATTTTCTTTCTGATGCAGCCTTATGTGGTGGGATATGGACAGAGAAGTAAGTGTTGATAACAATGTTGGGTGGATTTTCCTATTCCTACTTAAGCCTCCGGTAGAAGGGTGGGCCTGGAGTAAGAATTACAAGATCACTGATATATGATGCACACAAGTTAAAACAAAGTTTTACGAAAAGATAGGAGTATTGGAGCGAGCGTTTCTTCACGGCTGAAGGAGATAGATGATCGAATGAAACTCATTCGTCTTGCAAAGGATAGACTTTACACCTAGTGGATGGGAGGTAGCAGGAGAACTCATAGTTTATGTTCGTGCTTGGCAACCAAAGGAGATTGGAAGTAAAAAAAGACAGGTGGAAAGGTAAGTGATTCCTGATCATTAGTACTCGTTTGACTCACATTAGTATGGAAAATATACGCTCTGCGTTGTTGTGTGAGAGATGACTTCTGATCGTCTTATAACATTTAGAGAGTGTAAGGACATTGAATTCATGCACAACATTTACAAAGATGCGTTTTCTCAAGTTTTCTTAGTGTTAAGAAGCCATCTATCGGTTTAATTATTTTATCTGCTCATAGTACCGAAACCCTGTTTCAAAATTGCGGAGATTTTACCACTCCTAACTCCTATGATTCCGTGAAGTTTTATTCATTGTTAAAATTGTATGTGTTACCTCAGTATATGCACTTCACCATGTTATTAAACCCTGACTCAGATTGCTCGATCTGGAAAGACTCCATGGTCGTGTTGTTTTTTCTTTTAAAAATATCAGTTTGTTCTTTAAGGAAGTGTTTCACCCACAGAATAAAAGTTGGTTTATGATCGACAGACATTTCGAATCTTCTGCTCACATATGTTTATTTTGGGTTTTACATTGAGATCTAGCACATGAGAATTCGAATAAATACGCACTCCAAGTGTACTGTATTAGGAATCGGTGGTTTGCATTTTCGGGTGTGCTAGAATCTGGTAGAGTTTGAATAGGTTGTGTTTCTTCCTAAACCTTTGTTTGATACAGTTTTTGGTCTTAGTATACACAAAGATTTGACAAGGTTGTTGTGAAGGTAAAATAAAAGAAGTAAAATAGACAATCCTTTAATCCTTCGTTGAAAAGAATATCTATGCAAATAATGTAAATCCATACAATTACCGGGCAACTTGGTCGTATTTAGTACTCTCTAGATATTAAAAGTATCATACTACACTCTTAAGGGTTATCTAGATGTTTGGAATGAAGAGTACAGGCCAACAATTAGTACATTGATATGGAATTGTTATATGTAAATAAAGTATGGTAGAACAAGTATAAATGAAATGTTAGGATTAACCCACTATAGTATAAAAGGAAAAAGGTACTACCTTGTTAAACCAAATAGAAAGGAGTTTAAGGCCATTGTAAGGGTCAAGAATTTTAGCCTAACAAAATGGATTATTTATCCTTTGTCAAAATAAAATAATAACATAATTGTTGGGGAAATTGGTCTATTCATTGATTTGATTTTATAAAATTGGCTTGTAGTATGGGTAGTTAAATAGGTTTATGCTGCCATCTGTTTTATGACATAGTTTGCATCGACAAAGCTCTCTATGAGGGAAGCTCGAGAAAAATAGGAAAGTGGTTGGCAAAAACCTTGTTTTTGGATGTAACCTCTTCCTTTTTTATTAACTAATACAAACAAAAACCCTTTGTGGACGTAGCCTGAGATTCGGGTGAACCACGTTACTTTTGGTCTCCTGTGTATCACTTTGGTTTTTGCATATGTGTATACTTGTTTCGGAATTGATTATTTTTATGTCTATAGGTTGAATACCTATATTGATGTGTCTCTTATGAGTTATTAGTAGATCTACATGTTGAGTAAATATACTCAAGTTAGAAATCTTCAAATGTAAGATGAATATGTCAAATTTATCAATTACATGATTATGGGGAAATGGTTGATAAAGTATAAAATGTAAGTTAATCTTCTATTTTATCATACAATGTATTTAAGTTTAGTTTTCTACAAATTTTGTATATATAAAGTTGTATGATTGAAATGAATTCTTCTATTTACATAAACATGCGTAGTTATGCAAAATATCTATTTTTAGTAGAAGGTATAGTGAGCAGTGGCATATCATATAGAATTATAGATGGAGCTGAATGATGTTACGACATGTGAAATGTGATGATCGTATATCTAAGTATAATGATATTTTCTATTTTCTTATTGTTAGACAATTAAATAATTAATGATGATTTATGAGATGTTTAATTGTCGTTTTTTATTTTAAAATAATAAGTATTAAATGTTGGAACTTTATTCTTCCGCTTAACATTTATGGCTAATTAGACCGTTTAGAAATTTTATGAAATTTGGGGTTGTGATATATGGTATCAAAGCTTTAGGTTAAAACACTAGGGCCTAATGGGCTCAACATGAAATAAATAAGTATGAAGGCTAATCAAGTTGTTTTGTTTGGATGCATGAACCGAACTGGATGAAAGGAAAATGATATCCGAGATAAAAGTTTCAAATTCTCCATAAGAGTAAACCTAAGTATTCCATCATTCGTTTTCATACAAAATCTTTAATCGGGTATGTTTTCCTTAATTATGAGTTTTTCTTTTGCTATATGCAAATACTTACATTGATGTATGGTGTTGTTATGAAAAGTACTAACTTGCTGGAATGATTTGTGCAAGGAATTATGAAAAATGTTGTGAACATGTCATTGATTTATTTTTGTATCGTTATTAAGGATAAAGATGTATTTTTGTATGAAATAACAAGCAGTGTTTTCTAGGAGTTTTAAGTGAACTTATTGTACAATGAATTTAATTATTTTCCTCATAGATAGAACCCTGGTAGGATTTATTATATTCTCTAATAAAGATTGACATGCATCAAGTTAAAGAATGTTGTTGATAGCAGGGGTTTGATTATCGGAAAAGAAGAATCTTAAATCTTGTTGGGATTGATTGAGCATGGGATATTTTTACATCTAAAAGGTTTAATTAGAATTTTTAAATGATAAATCTCAATTTGAAATAATTAAGTGTTTGAACTATGATACTGACATGTTTTTAGCAGATTTGAGCTCTGATTCACATTAAGGATATTGAAGAGAGTTTACATCGGGATGAAGTTAAGAGGCTCACAAGTTAATGCAACTAGCATGCGTATAATGCTATGTAACTAATGTGTTCAATTGTTGAACATTTGAAGCAAAGAAAATTTCCCTTTATAAACTAACATTTCAGGAGGTGATTTTCGATCACGGCCCATGTCATAATCCAAGAGGAACGTGGATTATGAGACCACTTACACAGATAAGTTGAGCTAAATAGCTCAAGGGTAAGTAAATGTTTACTTTACATTTTATCATGGATTTTAGGGCCTTATGAATCATGATTGGTGATAAGACTTGTGAGTGATGATGTGTAATTATCAAGATGCAAAGAATATGATGAGTGATTCTAACTTTGGTTGCTATTATGTATGTGGCATACAAGAATTAATAAATGTTTGTCATAAAGAGGTGTTCCTGGACTCAAACGAGAAGGCTTGAGAGGAAAGAAAATTATTTCCGGGCACAGGCAGAGCAGACAGCATCATAAACTTATTTACTAGTCGTTGCAGGGTGCAACTTCCCTAAATTGTGGTCATGTTCCCCATGGAAGTGGAACAAGGCAGGCAACTCGTTGAATGTTATACTAACCCAAAAGTCCTAGGAAAACTTTATATCCATCGAATTGAGAAGGCAGCACTTCTACAATATTTCTGTATAAATATTTCCTTATGTGCATTAGGGGATCACTGAGAGATTCGATGAGGGGAAGCTATGTAATGAATTGCAGAGTAAGACTGTCATATTTCTGCTGTATGCAGATGGTATTCTTGCCAAGTTTTCGCAAAGGACTCGTGCTTTTTTATATGCAAGTCTCCATGATTGTTCAAAATACAAAAAAGTGTTATGTACGCAAGTCTACATGATTGCAGAAATACATGAGCAGGATATGTATGGCAAGTCCCCACGATTGCGGAAATACATAAAAGTTTTTTGTACGCAAGTCTCCATGATTTCGGAAGTACAAAGAGTTTGATGATTTCAAAGTTCTGTTGAAAGAATTGTTTTATGATATGAGCAAATAATAATGATTGAATTGTAACTAGACTATGATATATATTTATCTGTGAATGTTATGAATGCTAGAATAAGCAAATATTCCCTCAAGGATGAGGGAGAGTGATGAACATTAATGCTTTTGAAATTTTGTATGCTCACGAACATTGGAAAATATTGTATGATCTGTCTAAATGTGCCGGATATAAGTGAAAAGAGCTTGCGGGATTCGTACAAAAGTAAGAAGACGACCAAATAAAGCAAGCAAAAGATGGGAAAGGTGCAACGAACAAACCATTGAACACCGAGGACGGTGTTATCTTTAAGGGGTGGATTGTGTAACATCCCTCAAATTCGACCT
Source organism: Larix kaempferi (assembly GCA_027924585.1). Classification (NCBI taxonomy): domain Eukaryota; kingdom Viridiplantae; phylum Streptophyta; class Pinopsida; order Pinales; family Pinaceae; genus Larix; species Larix kaempferi. Next base: position 2,735,267 of record BSBM01001619.1, read on the forward strand.
CTATTGTTATTACTTTTGTAAATGAAATTATGAATTTTGTAAATGGTCATGGTGAGGAGCTCAAGGCCAAGGCCCCACCAATGGACCTCGAGCTAAGCATGATGTTTATAATTCTTAGTTTAAATCTTGAAGATTAAAAGAATGGTAATACGACTAAAAACAAAACCACCCATAAGAAAAGACAATGGCTGAGGAGCCATGTGTTGACTTATCATACCAAAATATTAAAGGTAGGGATATAAGTTTGTCATAGTAAGATTATTATTCACTTTAAAGAAATCTAACTAAGATACATTGGCTTAAGTTATTCTAAATTAAGCCATAAAGATTAACTTTATATTATACTTACTCTAATTGTTTTTAAAAGGTTGCTCAAGAAATATTCTTAAAGCACCTAAAAGAAAAAAGTTTAAGGTAATACTTATTTTCATATTGAGAAGTGAAATATTTCTTTTAAACCATAGTTATGATAAACTATTCAAATAGACATATTATATATATGCGTGTGTGTGTAAAATAGTTGTGATAACTATATATATGATCCTATATTTGTGTCGTATATATATATACAGGTAAGATTAACCAATAATTGTGATAATAATAGATATTACATACATCTATATGTATAAGTGTCATGAAAGATTAACCGTGGTAATTACTATTAGATGATTTGTTTATATATGTTAAATACATATATAAAAATGTGTGTGATAAATATGAAATGATTATTATACATATATTCGCATATGAATGAATATGTATTAGATATATATACATAGTTTCCTTCTTATCTTGATGCACTTCTTATGTTAGGAGAATTCGTTGTAAACCAAGAATCTCTTGGAAGTTTAGGGAGTCTGCCTCCTAGGAAAAAGGTCACACGTTTGGGTAAAGTACCACTTCTCTCTCGACAGGAGCATCCCCATGAGAATGATTATGGAAGAACTACTTCCACTTTTCACCGCAGGTATTTGTCTCTTCATTTAAGAACTACCACGACCTCAATAATAGACAGGTGGGTACAGTTAAGTAAATTTTATAGGATCGAGCCTCCTTCATAGGATAATTATGGAGTTCAGAATATTGCCATCTGCCCAACGTTTACCATCACGTTTAACACTTCTATTTTGTTTTGTATGGGTAAGAGCTTATATCATTTAAGGTTAAGTAGTGGATCTTCGCATGGAGAACAAGTGGCCGATCTCTCTCTGATGATGTTATGGCCTCTTTATCTTATTGCTAGTAGTGTAAGTAAGAAAAGAAAATAGTTTAGGATCTAGTGGGGGGAACTAGAGAGATTTTTCAGTAAGTTGCCCCCTTTCATAGAAAGATGTATTCATGATAGCTGCCACTTGCTACCTCTTGATCCCCATTTGTCACTCCAAAATAGAGGTGAGATTATTGTTTTAAGGATCTAGGAAACTAGTAGGAAGGACGTCGTGGGAGAGATGCTTGGGGATTATTGGTAGCTTGATTGAGCAAGCCGAATAAAATAACGTAGTTAGCTTCTTTCTCTGCTAAAGGGTGTAAGTTATACGTATGTTACTATATGCTATTTAGGGGATTTACGGTTCATGAGAAAAAGAAATCTCTTTTTGAGTATGTGACAGATCCTCTGATAGAGTTGATTTGCCATGAGGGAAGCTAGCAAGCTCTCTGCGATGTTAATATTCAGTTTACTCATTTTCTTTCTGACGTAGCCTTATGTGGTGGGATATGGACAAAGAAGTAAGTGTTGATAACAATGTTGGGTGGATTTTTTGATGCCTACTTAAGCCTCCGATAGAAGGGTGGGCCTGGAGTAAGAATTACAAGATCACTGATATATGATGCACACAAGTTAAAACAAAGTTTTATGAAAAGATAGGAGTATTGGAGCGAGCATTTATTCACCCCTGAAGGAGATAGATGATTGGACGAAACTCATTCGACTTGCAAAGGATTGAATTTACACCTAGTGGATGGTAGGTAGCAGGAGAACTCATAGTTTCTGTTCGTGCTTGGCGACCGAAGGAGATTGGAAGTAAAAAAAAATAGGTGGAAAGGTAAGTGATTCCCGATAATTAGTACTCTTTTGACTCACATTAGTATGGAAAATATACGCTCTGAGTTGTTGTGTGAGAGATGACTTCTGACCGTCTTATAACATTTAGAGAGTGTTAGTCCCCTGAACTTGTTTTAGACTAAGGACATTGAATTCATGCACAACATTTACAAAGATGCATTTTCTCAAGTTTTCTTAGTGTTAAGAAGCCATCTATCGGTTTAATTATTTTATCTGCTCATAGTACTGAAACCCTGTTTCAAAATTGCAGAGATTTTACCTCTCCTAACTCCTATGATTGCATGAAGTTTTATTCAATGTTAAAATTGTATGTGTTACCTCGGTATAAGCACTTCACCATGTTATTAAACCCTAACTCAGATCGCTCGATCTAGAAAGACTCTGCGGTCGTGTTGTTTTTCTTTTAAAAATATCGGTTTGTTCTTTAAGGAAGTGTTTCACCCACATAATAAAAGCTGGTTTATGATCGACGGACATTTCGATTCTTCTACTCACATATGTTTATTTTGGGTTTTACATTGAGATCTGGCACATGAGAATTCGAATAAATCCGCACTCCAAGTGTACTGTATTAGGAATCGGTGGTTTGCATTTTCGGGTGTGCTAGAATCTGGTAGAGTTTGAATAGGTTGTGTTTCTTCCTAAACCTTTGTTTGATACAGTTTTTGGTCTTAGTATATGCAAAGATTTGAGATGGTTGTTGTGAAGGTAAAATAAAAGAAGTAAAATAGACAATCCTTTAAGCCTTCGTTGAAAAGAATCTCTCTGCAAATAATGTAAATCCATACAATTATCGGGCAACTTGGCCGTATTTAGTACTCTCTATATATTAAAAGTATCATACTACACTCTTAAGGGTTATCTAGATGTTTGGAATGAAGAGTACAGGCCAACAATTAGTACATTGATATGGAATCGTTATATGTAAATAAAGTATGGTACAACAAGTATAAATGAAATGTTAGGAATAACCCACTATAGTATAAAAGGAAAAAGGTACTACCTTGTTAAACCAAATAGAAAGGAGTTTGAGGCCATTGTAAGGGTCAAGCATTTTAGCCGAACAAAAAGGATTATTTATCCTTTGTCAAAATAAAATAATAACATAATTGTTGGGAAAATTGGTCTATTCATTGATTTGATTTTATAAAACTGGCTTGTAGTATTAGTAGTGAAATAGGTTTATGCTGCCATTTGTTTTATGACACAGTTTGCATCAACAAAGCTCTCTATGAGGGAAGCTTGAGAAAAATAGGAAAGTGGTTGGCAACAACCTTGTTGTTGGATGTAACCTCTTCCTTTTTGATTAATTAATACAAAGACAAACCCTTTGTGGACATAGCTCGAGATTCTGGTGAACCACGTTACTTTTGGTCTCCTGTGTACGACTTTGGTTTTTTCATATGTGTCTACTTGTTTTGGAATTGATTATTTATATGTCTATAGGTTGAATACCTATATTAATGTGTCTCTTATGAGTTATTAGTAGATCTACATGTTGAGTAAATATACTCAAGTTAGAAATCTTCAAATGTAAGATGAAGATGTCATATTTTATCAATTACATGATTATGGGGAAATGGTTGATAAAGTAGAAAATGTAAGTTAATCTTCTATTTTATCATACAATGTATTTAAGTTTAGTTTTGTACAAATTTTGTATTTAGAAAGTTGTATGATTGAATGAATTGTGATATTTACATAGACATGCTTAGTTATGCAAAATCTCTATTTTTAGTAGAAGGTATAGTGAGCAGTGGCATATCATGTAGAATTATAGATGGAGCTTAATGACGTTACAACATGTGAAATGTGATGATCGTATATCTAAGTATAATGGTATTTTATATTTTATTATTGTTAGACAATTAAATAATTAATGATGATTTATGAGATGTTTAATTGTCGCTTCTTATTTTAAAATAATAAGTATTAAATGCTAGAACTTTATTCTTCCGCTTAACATTTATGGGTAATTAAACCGTTTAGAAATTTTATGAAATTTGGGGTTGTGACAGCACTAAAAAACGAGAATCGGGAACTCGTAAAGTCGTAAAGCTTAAATAATTGATCATTAGGATTTATTTTCATTTACTGTAGAGAGAATTTCTAGTTTTTTAGCAAAACAGACCGATGCCAGCGCCTACAACACCAGAGAAACAACAACACATTACCACCGAACGTACCATGCACGTGGCAGGATTCCATTTTCTTTATAAGCGAGGAATCTAGCCGACATGGATGGTTACGCTTCTTGTTGGTGAACACCTACGACGTAAATATTAAGCAATCCATACCATTATTTCAATTATAACAAACGAACATGAAAAAAACATTATTATTATTATTATTAAAATATTTTAATTATAACCAAGGAATATGAAAACATCGTTATTATTATTATTAAAAATATGAGTTAAACATTCCACGTGATGCAAAAATATCAAAGTATCAGTACTGAAAATCCATAAAAACAATGAGTAAAAATACGTTTAACACGTGGTCAAATCGTATTTGAAAAATTGAACAAATTTGTACCTTGTCAGTTTCATTTAATTAACAACATCATATTGGAATATGGATGATATTAAAACGATGGAATTGTTTTCTTTAAAGAGTCTTCGCTTTAACAAAAGTGACTATAATAACATGTCACACATAATTGAATTTCCTTGCTTCGACATAATGTTTCTTGGGTACCTCTTGAAATTTAAGAAACGTTGGTATATGGTGTCAAAATCGTTATTTTTTATCCAAATTACTTCACCGATCGGAGCTATTAGAACTTCATTAACATGTCACTTCACCTAATGAAATCGACCTTCCATGCTTGGTTTGACAAAATTGTAGAATTTTCATTAAAATCCAGTAGTCTACTTTATTGTAGTGCCTCGTTTGGACAACTAACTTTCACTCTACTGCGACATTATTATTATTATTTGAGGGAATTTGGTTTTGAATGACTTCATTATGTGTGGATTTAGCCTATATTTTTTATGTCGTGTTATTATTTGAGGGTATTTAATTAGAAATATTGGGTCATATGTGAAACTGGTACTCTAACTATTACAGATAGTTGTTTGAAACTATTTATTATTAGACCTTGTTATGATGATGATCAGTATTATGCTATTATGATGGTTTCAATGTCCATAGAATGTTTAGATGATATTGTTCAATGATGATTGAATATTTATAATGTGAAATTATGGAATGTGTATGATTATGTTTTGGATAGCATGTACTCTGATGGATCGTCGAATGTGACAGGAATGGCAGGTGCATATGATGCAATGATGACGTCGATACCACATGGACTCCAGACTAAGTGAGGTATAATTTGTCAATCTGGTATATATGTTATATTATGAATTTTATTTAAAATATTTTATGTGTGTGATGTTACGTATAGGTGTTAGATTACGAATGTTAATCGGTCCACATCAGGTAACGGGGTTGAACTGAGATATGATGTATGTCTAGCATTGTCCATTGCGATGAGTTAGGAAAGAGTGAGAGAGGCTCTTGCTCATCAGATGCATGTTGTCGTGAGGGTAGGCCACATATTCGATCACTCATGAGGCATTTACTGGGGGGCATGCAATAAGGATACGACCTTATTCTCCAGAAACCACCAGTCCCTCAACAAGGTTGATCGAACTGAGTCAACAATGTCTTAGATGTCGCACCATGTCCCCAACAAATATGGAGTATTTGAAGGGCACGCATGGAGCATGGCACCCTTGATATCCCCGTCGCAAAGAGAAGAAAAACCATTAAATTAAGTCATTAATGGGGGGCAATAATAGTATTTCTAAAATATTAAGAAATATAATTTAGTTAATTTTATGATAATGAAATGTCAAAGTAATTCATTTTTAATTACGAATTTGTGGAAAATGAAAAGTGAGTAAAATAACAAATTGTAAACTGAAAATTAAAGAGATTGAAGAAATCTTTAATTGAGAAAATCAAGGAACTCAACTAAAGTAAATCTTAGTTAAAATAAAACAATTAGATAACCAAAGAGAACTGACACTGGATGGGTGAATAAGAAATTAAAATAATTCAAAAATAAATGCATGGATGCATGAATGGTTTTCAAAAAGTTATAATGAGATGGAGAGGGCATAAGGCTCTCATCTCTTCTACCCTAGTGATGTATGGAAAAGGCTCTACTACACCTTTGAGGTTCTTGGAGGAACGTGGTTCACTTCAGTATGAGAGAGGTTGGGAGCCTTGTAGCAGTAGCCGCGTACCAAAGTTTTTTTAGCTTTCTATTTGTCGGGCCCGTTGCGGTTCAAGGGTCCCGGGGGAAGAAGAGTACTTGTTGGGTATGGTAGGGTAGATTCCGGTGGACCTATAGCGATTGACAAATCAAAAAAGGAGCTTGCAGTGGATCTTTGGAATCTACTTCAATCTTTGGTGACTTCTAAGATTTGACAGGTCTGTACCTTAATAATTGATGTTTTGTGTATCTTCTATTTTGTTCGGTTGGTTAAATGACTATTATACTGTGGTATATTGTTAGATCTATTGCTAGATTAAAGGTATACTGTAGTTCTATGCTTTTGGTAAGAAAAACAAAAAAAAACATGTTCAAATCTATCTTTTAAGAATGGATGCATGTTGTGCATATGTACATGTTTATTGGGTAGTTTAGCATGGACCTTGGGAGGGTCCCTACATTTGGTATCAAATCAAAGTTCGAACACTTGGCCTAAAGGGATCTTAAATTCGTTAAACTTGAGGGCATTAGTCCGACATCCAAGGACCCACCAACCCTGCAAACAAGAGAACATATATTAGTTGTATGATTCGATATATATACATTAGATTTATGATTTTATGCACCTTAGATGTACAAGGTTTAAAAAAATTAGTTATATATATATATATGATTTAGATTTACCATGCTCTTGAGAAGTTAGCATTATAAAAATTTAAAAAAAACTCCTATTCACCGTAGGGGATTCCAGAGATGGTGTGATTCCGATGTTAGAACCGTTACTTAGTCAATGTGATGCTACCATCAAATTGTGATTGTATTGGTATATTTGTGTTTTAATGAAGAATTTTAAGAATGATATGTGAAAGATATGATGGAGTTGTAACTTTACAATTTCACAGAAAATATGTTATTGAATTCCGTTCACAATGTCATGGTGTGCAACATTTGAATTTATCTACCCAACCGTAGGTTGCATGACCATGCAGGTATCGCCTTAGGTTACCTACAACATAAAATTGAGGAATTATATATATATATATATATATTGAATCTTTATTGACTATTAATCTACAATGGGTCTGAGTGACTATGATATACATATATATATATATCATAGTCACTCAGACCCATTGTAGATTAATAGTCAATAAAGATTTAATGCTTGCTACTCAGGTAGATCTATCGGATACCGGCTACTATGAGCAGTTGTCGATCAGTCAAATTGATTTTTGAAACAAATTGTGTCTGTTGATTCAGTTATGAGTAGATAGTTAGATCTATGCATTATCTTCTAAAAAAGAAAAAACTTATATGTAGCAGGGTTTTCGATAGGACTATGGTCTTGTTACTATTTATATATTTATACGACCATGCTTCTTTTAAGGATTAGATGTATAGATTAAGGTTTGTACTAAAGTGGGTACAGAGCTGAATAGTCGGACTGAGTTAAACTCTATACAACTGGCACCCAGAATCCAACAATATTTTTGGCCAAAATCCTGTTCAAATTATTGAAATCACAATTTAGGGTTGTTGAAATTGTATAATTAGATGCCCAAGGATAATCGAAGATATTGAATCCATTTCTGTTATCAAAATTACAATCCCAACAACTGAAATTACAATTTAAACAATTTATCCATCACCATATTCAACCAAAACCACTATAAAAAGGGCAAGGGCAAACCATCTCGAGATTAGCTTACTCCTAAATAGTCGGCCTACCAAACCCTTAACTCTCATAAAACTTGTGATAGATAACACATTAAATATGTGTAATGCAGAAAGGGATGGTGTAAATATTTGCAGCCAGAGTTACCTTGGCGCTGCAGCCACCAACCAGTACCACTGATGTGTTGTTGAGTGTGGCTTGATCCCTTCCTTCACACGCATTGTCATATGGGAAACTCTGAAGAGATACTGGCACTTGGTTACATGTGCATTACCCTACTCTCCATCGTGGCAGTGGAGTAAAGTATGTAATGCATGCAGGAATTTCTGTATATATATAACATATTATCCATTTCTTAATAAATAAATTAGCATAAAAAGGATAATATCCCGCCAATCGACCTTCCACCTGTTCATAAGTGGAGTATCGACAACGATCGATAAAGACTCTATATGCTCGTTATAAATGAGATCTGATGTATATGAACCAAAAGTTATAACATGTCAATGCTTATAGTTTTTAAGATTTTTATATAAATGTCGAAAGCGTTGTGCGAATAACTACATGGGATATATATATGGATCAAGGTTACGAAATATCAATGCTTTACGTTTGTGGGAGTTATATATATATTGAATGAGTTATGCATGATAGATAAATGGAATTTATATATTGAAATGTGGAAGGCATGTGTTTTAAATAAATATGATTTATGTGCCTAATGTTAAGGGTGTGAAGTTATTAAGTAAGTATTATATGGAAATAATTATATGTATTATGTTTTGTTGATTTCTTGTTATAGAGAAAAAAATTGAATTCATCTAAAAAACTTTATATGTTTTCAATTATTTGATAAAACTCCAGTAATTGTAAATGGTAATTTTATGACTTTTATTTTGTAGTGTCCTTTTTTAATAATTTGGAAAAAATGGAAAAATTGCAATTTTTTGGTCAATTTGAACCTTGAACTAGTGATGACCCAAGTGCTTCCAAATGGCTCCTAAGGATTTTGAATTGGGTCTGAAGGTACTTGGAAGGTATTAGGACATAAAAATGAGGCTGATAGGTGCTTGGACACTCTCAAAATACTTCTACAACATTAATTTGCAATCAGGAGAAAATAAGGAATTTACTAGTAATTTCAAGGTTCAAATCCCCTAGGGTAGAGGTCACTAATGGCTTCCCAAATGACGTACTACCCTCCCAAATTTCATAAAAGAGACATGGATTAGTTAGATGACTTCAATGGGCACTCAAATTCATCATTAATCAGTTCCTAAAGGCTGCTGCAACTCCCATAAATCAGAGGTTTGTAGACATGTCTTCACATAGGGGGAAATGATAGAAAAACTCCAAAACTAGCTATGAATTTTGAGATAAATGTTCCAAGGTATTGTATAATGTGTATGAAACTTCTTCAGTACATTAATGCCTCTCCATATAGCAATAAAATCATAGATAACGACTTTAACAAATCGAAACCAAAAAACTTCAATCTCTCACAACAAGATATAGGGGAAAATGGCACCATTCATACATAGTTTGACATTTTTACATAGTTTCACTTGGAGTTTCGAACTGAGGTTATTATAAGCATCAAATACAGATTGAATACATCATATTAAAAATAAATGGGCCCCTTGGACTCCCCCAAATATATCAGCATCTCACCATGTGCACCCTTCCTCCAAGAGAAAGAATATGTAGAGAAATGTGAGAGAGAGGTGGGAGCAAGTTGAAGAAGAAAAGATCACAAGTATCCCTATAGCTTCAATCTGCAACAAATGAATCCATTGTAGCTCCAAATGAAAGGTCTGAATGGCCTCTCCAATTTCCAATTAGGATGGGAATCTTTCACCCTCGAAATTGGTGCTAAGGCAAGTAGAATAAACACTCAACTTGCATGGACAAGCTATGCTCTCCAAATTACCAAATGAGAAATGATAAAAAGCTCATGTCCTTATTTTTTCTTGTCTTGTATAAGCCTTCCAAGTCCTCCATGGTTCTAATTCCTTCCAAGAGCTTCATTCCAACTCGAACTGGGGAGAGATTCCAATGAGTGCCACTTATCCAACAATTCCTAGCCTCCCTCTTCCATCAATTCAAATGGAGGGAATATTTAGTTGTCATAACTCCCTTATGTGTCCTCTTGGAGGATATGTTTAGCCCCTACATGTCATATGGGTCAGATGTCAGCAATCATATATAATCCTTGTCATAAGTTTCATAGCATCTTCATCATTGTTGTCATAGAAGCTAGGGAATCTAGCCTAAGTATCACAATACCTCTAAGATGCCTCTTCCTCTTCCATGGGAGTTACTCTTCCTCTCAAATTCGAGCCTCATTGATTCATACCAAGTATAATTCCCTTCCAACTCCCCCAAGAACGTTAGACTCCAACTTGGATTCGAATGGGTGAGAGTAGGATGCCATGTGGCATGGATAATCTTGCTTTGTGTGGGTCCCACACCACCAATGTGCCTTCATGACCAAGTGCCACCTTATTTTCCTATTATAGATATTTATTTAGCCCCTCTTAATATATTTTTTCAATCTAATTTCCATTTGTGGTTTATTAGCTCCCTTATTCCAAATCTAAATGTTTCCACCCCCACCTAGGGAACTAGTAGATTGGTGGAATTTTCCCTTCTAATGATTTATTTGGATGGGGACATTACAGTCCTCCCCATCCAAGCTTGATTTCCCTCAAGCAATTCCAAATTAGGATGCTTCAAAAAATTTTCCTCTTCCCATGTGTCATCCTCACTTGGCAAATCTTTCCATTGTACCAAATATTCTCTTACGGTTCTGCTCCTCAATTTCCTTTCTCTTGTCTTCAAATTTTTTTCTGGAATTAGTATGAGTTGTCCTTCATCATCTAATGGAGGGAGTGTTTCTGAAGCATAAATTTTCTAACCAATAGCCTTCTTAAGGCATGAAACATGAAATACATTGTGGGATTTTCTACCTTCCGGAAGTTATAACTCATAAGCTACCTCCCCAACTTTTCGAACTATCTTGTATGGACCATAATACCTTGGTTTAAGATTTTCTGATGCTTTCCATTTTAAGGAGGTTTGCTTATATGGATGCAGCCTCAAATAAAACAAATCATCCACTTGAAAATTTATTTCCTCCCTATGTTGATCCACATATTGTTTTTGTTTATTTTGGGCAACCTGCAAATTGCCTTTTAGAAGCTTCAAAATCTCATGACTTTTATGGATCTACTATCAACAAAAATGTGATCAACAAAGGTGAGTGATTCATAACCATAAAGTGATTTGAAAGGAGACATGCCAATGGACATATGGAAAGTAGTATTGTAGCAAAACTCACCCAAGTGTATCCATTTAACCCATGCTTTTTGCTTCTCACCAACATAGTTCCTCAAGTACCCCTCCAACCATTAGTTCACCCTTTCTGTTTGGCCATCATTTTGAGGATGATAGCTTGTGCTAGGAGTCAATTGATTGCCTACCAACTTGAAGATTTATTTCCAAAAGGCGCTCATAAATCTGCTATCCCTGTCACTCACAATGTTTTTGGGAAGTCCATGCAATCTGAAAATATCTCTAAAGAATAGATCAGCCATGTAATGTCCCCATTTTTGACCCCTTTTTTTTTGCATTAAATCATAAATGATGTAAATATTGTTATTTAATCATGGTGAGGAGCTCAAGGCCAAGGCCCCACCATTGATTTAACGTTTTATGTATCGGCAACTAAAGAAATAGATGCCTATGGTTCTTGTGCTAGATAGGCACAATGTAAATAAGACATCATGTAAATACAAATTTTAATGAAAATACCCACAACTAGCTATGCAATGCAACAAAGAGATGGGGCATGATTCTACAAGGAATAGGGAGGGAAATTATTCAAACCCTTGAGCCAATGGTGTTAATCCATGTGTCAATGAGAAAACCCATAAACCACCAACTACCCATTTTGGGTTATGCACCCAATCATTTAATTCTTCCAAGAATTGGTTGAGGTAGTTAATGCCTTGGGAATGAAGAGGTATGGCAGCCAATTTCGTGTATGGGAAAGCCATCAACCTAGGAAATCATATTTTGTCTCCTTGGGCAAGAAAACACCCACGAAATGGTGCCCAAAGCCATTCTAAACCCACAGTCTTTCATCCCTCACGCAGTCTGAACTACTGGGTCTTTCCCTACACGTTTTTCATCCTTTTTCTGCAATTTCCTTGCCTGGGAGCTCGTTTTTGCATTGTACAATAGCTGGGAGAGAAGGGCCACGATTTGGGACTGTTATGGAGGCCATTTTTGCCCCAGAATGTCCATGGACGTTTTTCTAAAAACGGATTTGGCTTCCCAGGGTTGTTCCCCATCTTCCAACTTCGTTTTTGGGTTCCCACGTTCTGCTGAAGCTAATGAAAACCCCATCTTTGGACATCTCACTGTAAGAAACGTTTCTTCATGCCCAGCACTTATACTTTTGCTGTTATCTGCATCCCTTTTTGATTTGAACCTGTGAGCAAGAAGCTTGGACTGGTAGTGGACAAAATCGGCTTGATAAACCTAGTGGGGAGAATAACCTCTCAAGAAGATCAAGAGGGCTTTGGCTACTTTTCTATGCACACCCTGAGAGCACTAGAAAGGAGGGTATGGCATGAGGTACTGTGTGGCATTGAAGAGAATACTTCCTTGTGTTGGGTGTGTAGGCATTGTGAGTGCCAAGCTGAATAGATCTGGGAGGGGTACCCATAGCTCTGTGGTTGAGCTCACTAGCTTAGCAATTCTTCCTTTCCATGTCCTAGCAGCCTGATAAACCCAATTGCAGATTGGCTTGGCTCATCTTGGTGTATGCTTGGCTATCTGTGAGTCTGTTGTTCCCTGGTTCCTTGTAGAAATCATGCCCATCTCGGGGGTGGCAGTTGCATCAAGAGGTTGATAAGCGCAACTGGCCTATGGTTGGGTGGAACGTTGCAGTTGCATAGCCAGTTGCTTGGGACTACTGTTATAAGATAAGTACTCTCTTGTGTTAACTTTGCATTTATTTATTTGATGAATGTCGTGAATGTATTATGGATGTGTTATTGAATTTACTTCCGCTGTGTTTTCTTATAGTTTGACATTTCCATATGTACTTTTATACTGTGTGAATGCTTATTTAATAAGTACATGGGGCTAGATGCCCGGTTTAGCATCACAATCCTCTCTATCATGCTGGTATGATAGGAGAGTATGTTACAATCCACTTGTGCAACAGTAAAATATGATGTAATAGAAAATAAATAAGAAAATTTGGTGAGTCTATCCACCACAACATAAATACACTCCTTACCCAAGGCCTTGGGAAAACCTGTGATGAAATCCATTGAGATGCTTTCCCATTTCTATTCCAAAATGGGCAATGGTTGCAATAGACCAGCAAGATGGTTGTGTTCAACTTTGTTTTGCTGACATATTTTGCATTCATTCACATACTTCAGAACATATTCCATCCCTTTCCAAGAGAACATTTGTCTTAATTTCCTATATGCTTTAAAGAAACTAGGATGGCCTGCTAGAGGAGAATCATGAGCTTCTTTCAAGATCTTGTGCTTTAGGTTCGAACCATGAACCAAGTATATTCAGTTCTTATAGTAGATTATTCCATTCAATATCTTGTATCTATCATCTCCTTTGACCCCATCTAACACATCACAAGCAAAACTATATTTGGCATACTCTACTATTAGCATATATTTCCAATCTTTCGAAATATCCAAAAGGGAAAAAGAAGGTCTCCTAGACAATGCATCTACTACAATATTATTCTTCCCTTTTACATATTCAATGTCAAAATCAAAATATTGGACCTTACTTACCCATTTTTGTTGTCTTTCATTGAGATCCTTTTGTATGAGGAAATCCTTTAAACTGTTATAATCAGTTTTGACCACAAATTTGTTCCCCACCAGATATTGTCTAAACTTAGCCAAGGCATGCATGATGGATAACATTTCTTTGTCATATATGGAGTAGAGTTTCTCATGTGGCTGCAATTTTCTGCTCTCAAAAGCTATGGGGTGTTGATTTTGGTTTAGGACAACCCCTATTCCTTCTCCTGATGCATCACATTCCAAAACAAATGGTTTAGAAAAATATGATAATGCAAGTACTAGACAACTACTCATTACCTCTTTCATTCTTTGGAAATCATTTTTAGCCTCTTCATCCCATTTGAAACCATCCTTCTTGGTCAGATCAGTAAGTGGAGTAGTTAATTTGGAAAACCCCTTCACAAACTTCCTATAGTAAGTGCATATTCCAATGAAGCCTCTCAATTCAGTGATGTTCTTGGGTGATGGCCAATCAAGAATAGCCTTTATTTTCTCCAAGTGCACCTTTACTCCATCTTGCCCAATTATTTTCCCAAGGTATAAAACTTATTTCAACCCAAATTCACACTTGGACAACTTAGCAAACAAATATTGCTCATGCAAGATTTTCAATACAACTTCTAAATGGTGTAAATGTTCTTCCCATGTCTTACTGTAAATCAAAATATCATTAAAGAAAACCAAAACAAACTTACAGAGCTGCTTGCAAAATATTTTGTTCATGCATGATTGGAAGCTGGTTGGAACATTGGTCAACCCAAAAGGCATGACAAGAAATTCAAAATGACCATAGTGACATCTGAAAGCAATTTTCTGCACATCCTCCTCCTTCATTCGAAACTGAAGGTAACTAGATATAAGATCAATTTTGGAGAAGAAATTTGCTCCAAATAGCTCATCCATGAGCTCATCTATTCTAGGGATGAGATATCTATTATTTATTGTCTTCTTGTTTAGAGCTCTAAAATCAATGCACATACTTAAGGTTCCATCTTTTTTCTTCACCAAAACAACTGAATAAGCATAGGGACTTGAGCTTCGTCTAATGAGTCCCAATTACAAGATCTCTTGAATAGCCTTCTCAATCTCATATATGAACCTTTTTGGGTGTCTATATGGTGGTATTTGTATAGGTGAAGTACCCACCTCCAAAACAATGGTGTGCTCAACTCCTCTGTCAGGTGGCCTTCCAGGAGGAAGGTCTCCAAAAACCCTTTCATATTTGTGTAGTAGTTTCTTTATCTCCCTTGGATGTTCTGCAATATTTATGTTTGGATTGGGCGAAGTGATGAAAAATTCAGCAGCCCATTCAATATCCCCATGCCTCAAAATGGACCTCATACTGTGGGAAGATACCACTTGATTGGACCTCAAGTCTCAGAAAATACTCAGGTTGCTTGAATTATCCATCGACCCTAGGTGCCAATTTCAACCCATCTACGGCTTGACATGGGAATACTGTGAAAACGAAGTAATGGATGGCAATGTTGGGGAGCTGTGAGGTTGAGCTACTCGCCACTCGATTCACACATGTCGTTTCTTGCAATGCTTCAACCTGCAACTTGGAGAGTGAGAACAAGGTAAATATGAAACGTGAGGAGCAACTAAGACAAATGGATGATACAATAAGGATGACGGATGAATGATAAACCTATCTTAAACCATTGTTTGCTCCATGTTTTCAATAAAAAACGACTACATTGTAATTACTATCATTCGACCACAGTTAGCGTGCAAGGATAGACACTATGTAGCCTTTATTTATATTTTTCAAGTTAAATAATAAATATTTTTCAAGTTAAATAACAAAAGTATAAAATACATATAATTCCTCTGATATAATTAAAGTTCTCCACGCTTTAAGCAATCCTATCATGTCTCCTAGATTGATGGGATGGCACCTTAGTGGTTGCATCCATTACAGATGCCATGATTTGCAAGTCTACTAATAGGAGGCATCAATGCTTGTTGTGTGCAGGTGTTAATGGCCTACATTGTGATGGTTGGAAGTGCAGGAGCTCCAATCAAGTTTGTGGATTTTATTTCCTAGACATTTCTCATTTCTTATACATGCATCCACAAAACCTTGTTTCATTTTTACGACCCTTAATTATGAGATGGGACTGTATTTTTTCTCCCCTCAGGTTCACATTTGTATTACCATTTCCAAATATATTTGTAGTTTTCTGAAAATGGCCTAAACGTTGGCAACCTGAATATTCCCATTCTTGCACTATAATATGGTTGCACTGCCTCCAATGCTAGCTATTTAAAGGAATATGTTTGAGTTCCATTTGTAGTACCATCTCCCACTCTATTCTCATTACGTTTTATCTATCATTTATTTAGCCGCAAGTATCAAGCTATGAGCAATTCATAATGTGGTTGTTGAAACACTCTATTCTCATTACGTTTTATCTATCATTTCTTTAGCCACAAGTATCAAGCTATGAGCAGTTCATAATGTGGTTGTTGAAACAATTCAATGTAGTATCTGGAGGCTGAAACCATTTTTTTACCTTCGAAAGCTTTGGAAATCTATTTTAAGTTGTATATTCTAGTGGGTTTGAAGTATGTTTTTCTATTGGGCAATTGTAAGTCTGAGCTTTGTAAATGGGGAACCTAAGGCTTTGAATTTTGCAAACAAGGTGGACCAATTAGTTGGTTTTGTGGTAATAATTGCATGTGGTTTCTGTTATGTGTTTAGTTTTTATTATAATCAAATGTGATGATTAATACTGCAAAGTTTGCTTTATTTATTGATTGATTGGGGTTTTGAATGTTATGTTTTTAGTTTTTATTATAAGCAAATGTGATGATTAATACTTCAAAGTTTGCTTTATTTATCGATTGATTGGGGTTTTGAATCTGTAACTTAGAATTGTAACTTAGCGTTGGATAAAGAAATATACCCATGTACAACTTGTTAAGTTATACTATTTTTGAATAGTTTGATTTTGTTTTTTTTTCAAAAAAAATTCAACTTTAAAGGTTTTTTTCTTGATACATCTTTATCATCAGTTTTTAGAAAGGGATTTTTTTCCAATGATGTCATGATGTTGTACTTGATCATGTTTTTCACCTTCGCCTTCTCCTTCCCATTTGAGCTCCTAGAAACCATCTTTCTAACTGGAGTGTTTCTGTAGGCGATCAATGAATGATGAGCTATTTCAACTCCCATTCAATTGAGAATACAGACCCATTTATTTTGCAAGGGAAGTCCAAGATTTACATTTAGGGTTTTGCAATGAGTGGTGAGTACATTAAGCGATAGGATTTTTCAAATCTTGTAAATATGTACATTTCTAACTGAGCATTTTCCACTTCAAATCTGAGTACTGCGCTTTCGAAGGTTGCATGATATTTCCTTCTTTGCACACAAAATCAAAGAATGATGCATTGTTGACTAGTTTCACCGCTTCATTGTCTGACAATATTTGTCTATATTGGAGAATGTCATACATGTTCCTCTTTACCAGTAGCATGTGATCGTGTGCCTCACCACATCCTATTGTCACGTTAATCAATCAAATATCCATATAACAATATAGGTTGGGTGTTGGAGCTTGAATGGGAATTTCCTTAATCTTTGATATTATACTGCATGTCACAGTTTTTTTTGAAGCCTCTAAACTTGATCCTTGCTCAATGACTCCAAACTAAACTTTAACGGTTTTCCATTAAGCTTTTGGCTACATACTTCACCAAGGAGTAGATGGGAGACCTAATTGCATTTATAATGGATTTGTTTGGGACACCTTCCTTATGAACCTTTGGAAGCCCAGATATTTTGAGAACAATGGGATAGTTTAGTGTAAGCCTTTTCTTAATTTTGTGTAATCTTTTTCTTAATTTTTTCATCAAGGTTAGCATCTTTTATAGTTTTCTCCTCATTATTGGTTATTTTATTTAAATTTTTTTAATTTATTTTTTATAGCTACACCTATTGGTTAGGTGGTTAGCAATCTTTGCAAAGTAGTATTCCTTGTTCATGGTCACATTGAATCTACCCTTGCTTTCCTTGAAGATAATATTTTTGTTATTTTCTTTTAAAACTATGTGTGCGCCATTGTGCATAACTCTTCCTTTTTAAGAATGATCTTGGGAATTTTTGTGCATCTTAATGCTACTAAGAAATCTTCTCTAATATCTAGTGTGGAATCAACCATTAACACCTTCTTCAATATCCTATATAATCTCCTTGAAAGGAATCTTCTTTGCTGCAATAGAAAATAACATTCTCTTTTTAAAATCCTGATGGTAGCATGGTCTAACTCAATGTTGGATAGATCAACTATGAGTTTATTTTTCTCACCAATTTGATCTATACCCGTGTGTCAACGGTAGATACCACTTTGGCATGTACCCAAGTTACCATTGCTCAAGTTTTTTTATTGATTCATGTTGTCAACTTGGGAATTACAGTAGCCATTCCCTTGTTGTGGCACTTTCTTATGTTGTCTTCATTATATCTTTATTTGTAAATATACATTGTGTTCATCTTACAAATATCTAATGTAATCCCCTTGGATAAAATCAACCATTAACAAGATGGAAAAAATAAAACCTGAATAGTGGCAATGATATTAACCAATATTTATGATATGGTGTGGACAAAGCAGTTTGTATTCAAAATTGTTGGCGGAGATTGGCCTCTTCTATTGAGGATTTCCATGAGCTTGTTAGATAATTAGCTTAGCTAGTCTCATACATTCTAGTTATCTATGGTATACCACAATGTATAGTTCAATCCTCATCAACACTTTGTTGATGTATATGTAACTTCGGAATGTATTTCATATATATATTTATTGTACCCTTATAAGAGATGTGTTATTCCTCTATAAGGAAGTGTCGTCATTTGTATTGACAAGTGTCACAAGAAGATTAACTTGCCAATGGGTTATTAGACTAC
The DNA here is from genome assembly GCA_027924585.1 of Larix kaempferi. Classification (NCBI taxonomy): domain Eukaryota; kingdom Viridiplantae; phylum Streptophyta; class Pinopsida; order Pinales; family Pinaceae; genus Larix; species Larix kaempferi. The sequence continues at coordinate 2,754,002 of BSBM01001619.1, forward strand.
CTGATGTGGGTGTTGGCCCGATATATATGTAACTGGGGTTATTAGGCTGAGTTAGACAAGTCGGCCCCATAAGTAATTAGGCAGGTCAGGACAAGTATAAATAGAGAGTCGGGGTTTTCTATTTTGATCATCTCAGAACTTACTCTTCTCTCACTCAGAAAGTGGCGCACATTGGAGGAGGAGGATCAGATGCATAGTAGGAGACTATCTATTGTATTTGGTTGTACTTTGGTTGAGCCATTGCTCTATCTATCTTTGAGGAAGTTGTGGGGTTTTTCACCTTAGGGTTTTCCCCATGAAAAAATCTGTGTGTCCATTGTCTCATGCTTTTGATTCTTGTGATGCTTGACATGCTTGATATGATTGTTATGCATTGATATACTGTACATGTTATTCTCTCAGTGAAGATCCTATAGCGTATTGAATTAATGCTTAAAAATATAACATGGTATCAAAGCTAACCTGAGAAGGAGACATTGTGCAGTTGCGGAAGCTAGGGCTTCTTGTTTTTGGGTTTCTCTCCACATATTTTGGAAAAGTAATATGATGGATTGACTCTCCTCAGCAAGCTGAATCTATCTGCCCAATCAGAATTCAATTCTGAGCACTTTCAGTTTTCTGAAGACACAGCTGGAAGCTCCTTGGAAAATTAGAAGTTTGGAGCTTTGGTTCAAGATTTTTGGTTGTGTAGATCTCCGGGAAACTCAAACCCTAATCCGGCACCAAATCCAGTTTTGAGCAATCAAGTGGTAAGACTCAAATCTTTTCTATTTCCATTTGAAGTACTCTTTAAGATGTCTCACCACACCAAGCTTGAGGACAAGCTTGAAGGAGATGATAAATTCCGAGCATGGAAGTATAGGATTGGGTTAATCCTTGAAGAGAATGAGTTGGATACTTATATAAGTGAAGAGGTCCCTGTCCCAGAGGGAGAAGAGGCTAAGGCTCTTCACAAGAGGAATTTGGTTAAGGCAAAGAGGATCATTGCTGATTCTATTAAAGATCATCGCATCCCTCATGTGTCATCCCTAAAGACACCAAAAGAGATGTTTGATTCCTTGACCAAACTATTTGAAGGCAAGAACATAAATCAGAAGATGACCCTGAGGAATCAATTAAAGAATATCAAGATCCAGAATGCTGAGACTATGTAGTCATATTTCTCAAGGGTCTCCTAGATAAAAGAACAACTTGAAGTTGTGGGTGAAGATATAGAAAATGGAGAAGTGGTGATGACCACTCTTAATGGCCTCCCTAGGTCATGGGATTCCTTCATCCAAGGAATTTGTGCTAGAAAGAAACTTATCTCTTTCAGTAGACTGTGGGAAGAATGTTCATAGGAAGAAGCTTGAATTGTAGCCAGAGAAGAGAAGATGGGGAGTGAAGACCAAGCACTCACAGCTCACTCCAAAAGACATGGTGAGATGAAAGATGTACTCTATGTTCCAGGTCTCAAAAAGAATCTACTCTCAATATCTGCATTGGATGCAAAAGGCATGAGGGTTGCATTTATAGATGGCCAAGTCCTAGTGTGGCCTAAGGGTAAGACTATATATGATGCAGTTGTGATTGGAGAGCAAGAGGGATGATTATACAAATTGAAGGGCCATCCAGAACAAGCCATGGTCCATGATTCTGTAGAGCCAAGTGAACTTTCGCACAGAAGGCTTGCACACATGCATTACAGAGCATTACCAATTGAAGCAAAGCAGTAGAAGGTCTTCCTAAAATCCAAACAAAGCATGAAGGCATTTGCAAAGGTTGTGCAAAGGGAAAGAATACAAAGAAGACATTTCCAAGCAGTAAAAGCAAGGCAAAGGAATCTTGGAGATTATTCACTCTGATGTATGTGGTCCCATGTCATCAAGTTCTTTGAGTGGGTATGTATACTATGTCTCCTTTATTGATGATTTATCTAGGAAGACTTGGATCTAATTCTTGCAGAACAAAGATGAAGTGTTTAACAATTTCAAGGAATTCAAATCCTTGATAGAAAACCAAACTGACTTGAAGATCAAGATCTTCAGATCTGACAATGGTAGAGAATTTAATTCAGGAGACTTCAAGAAGTTATGCAATGATTCAAGGATTAAGAGGGAGTTGACTACTCCTTACAATCCATAGCAGAATGGGGTTGCTGAGAGAAAGAATAGAACAATCATGGAAGCAGCAAGGGAAATGCTTCATGACCAAGACTTACCTATGCACCTATGGGTTGAAGCAGCAAGGACATCTGTATATGTGTAGAACAGAACACCCCATAAGATACTTGACAACAAAACACCAGAAGAAGTGTTCACTGGTAAGAAACCAGAAGTAAGCCATCTCAGAATATTTGGTTGTCCAGTATACACTCACATCCCAAAAGAGAAAAGGTCAAAGTTGGATCCTTCAGGAAAGAAGGGTATATTCGTGGGTTACAGTGAAAGCTTGAAGGCTTACAGAATCTACTTCCCTAGATTCAAGAAGATTGACATCAGCAGAGATGTAACATTTGATGAAAGTTCAGCTTATCACAAATCGAGAAAGACACCTATTGTAGACAATGAAGAACCCAGAATATACAGAACTCAAGACACCACAATGAATGAAGCAGTTCCTGAAGAAGATTGAGAAATGGAAGATCCACAAGAACTTATGGATCCACCTCATGAGAAGAATCCTCACAAGAGGAAACCAACATGGGCTAGAGAGCTCATCCAAGATGCAGAGAGATTTGGCATTCCAGAAGAAGAACACAGAGAAAGGAAAAGGACAAGGTCACATACTAGTTATGTTGCTTTACTCTGTGACATCATGGATAAAGAACCTTCCAGTTATGAAGAAGCTGCAGAAAAGAAAGAGTGGAAGGATTCTATGATCGAAGAATACCAATCTATTATGAAGAATGATGTTTGGGATGTGGTCCCAAGGCCAGATGGGAAGTTTGTGGTAACTTCCAAGTGGATCTATAAGGTCAAGCACGCTGCAGATGGTAGAATCAAGAAATACAAATCTAGGTTTGTAGCTCGTGGCTTCTCCCAAAAAGAAGGAATTGATTATGAAGAGACTTTTGCTCCTGTGGCCAGATACACTTCCATTAGATCAGTACTTGCTCTAACTGTAGTGATAAAATGGAAGGTACACCAGATGGATGTCAAGACAACCTTCTTGAATGGTGTAGTTGAAGAGGAAGTGTACGTGGAGCAGCCACTCGGGTTTGAGACACATGATAGAGGAACACATGTGTGCAAACTAAAGAAAGCCCTGTATGGTTTGAAACAAGCACCCAGGACCTGGTATGGCAGGATAGATGGCTTCCTATCCAGTTTGGGATTTACCAAGAGTAAAGAAGATTCCAACCTTTACTACAAGGTTGAGGAGGGCAATCCAGTGATTCTACTATTGTATGTGGATGACCTGTTTCTAACAGGTGAGAATAGACTGATTGTCGACACAAAGAGGAAGCTAGCTGCCGAGTTCGAGATGAAGGACTTGGGTATGATGCACTACTTTCTTGGTATGGAGGTGTGGCAGAGTGCAGATGGGATCTTCCTTGGACAAGGGAAGTATGCAGTAAAGATCCTAAAGAGATTTGGGATGATGGACTGTAAGGCCATGGCCACACTTATGGCATCGAACCTAAAGCTTCTGTGTGATGCTTCTTCTGAGCCGGTTGATGCTATGATGTATCGTCAGATGATTGGGTCCTTGATGTACCTGAGGAATACAAGGCCAGACATTTGCTTTGCGGTGAACACCTTGAGCCAGTATCTGACAGATCCAAGACATGTTCACCTGATAGATGCAAAGCATGTTCTAAGGTACCTAAAGGGTACAGTTGATTATGGGCTCAAGTATGAGGCGAATCAAAAGTTTAACCTAGAGGGTTATGTTGATTCAGATTGGGCAGGAAGTGCCATTGATCGGAAGAGCACCTTGGGGTGATACTTCAGTATGGGATCAGGTATGATCTCTTGGTTTAGCATGAAGCAGTCCTGTGTGGCACTGAGTACAGCTGAAGCAGAGTATGTCGTGGCTTGTTCAGCTAGTTGTGAGGTAGTATGGCTTAGGAAGCTACTGTCTGATTTGTTTGATCTCCTGTTGAGTGCTACCTGTATATATTGTGACAACCAGAGTTGTGTGAAGTTGTCAGAGAACCTAGTGTTCCATGACAGGTCGAAGCACATTGAGATCAAGTTCCATTATATCAGGGATATGGTGCAGAGGGGAGCTGTGAATCTCCTATATGTTGTGACAGACAAGCAGATAGCCGATGTGTTGACCAAGCCGCTTGCTAGAGTGAAGTTTGAATACTTCAGAGGGAGACTTGGTGTATTTCAGATCAAGATTCCTTCTAGAGGGAAGTGATGAATTTCAGAGACACAGATGCACACTGGGCCATTCTTGCATGGTGGTAGGTTGGTCCTCCCATGGCAGGATGTAAGGGCCGAGCCATTCTTGCATGGTGGCAGGTTAGTCCTCCCATGGCAGGATGTAAGGGATGAGCCATTCTTACATGGTGGTAGGTTGGTCCTCCCATGGTAAGATGTAAGGGCTGGGCCATTCTCACATGGTTGCAGGTTAGTCCTCCCATGGTGAGATGTAAGTGCTGGGCTATTCTCACATAGTGGCAGGTTAGTCCTCCTATGGTGAGATATAAGTGCTGAAGCCTTTCTGACATGATAGTAGGTTGGACCTCTCATGATCGTTGATGTAAGTGTTGGGCCTTTCCGACATGGTCGTAGGTTGGTCCTCCCATGGTCATTGATGTAAGAGATGTACCTTTCCGAGATGGTGGTAGGTTGGTCCTCCCATGGTCGTTGATGTAAGTGTTGTTAGCCTTTCCCAGATGGTAGTAGGTTGGTCCACCCATGCTGGTGAGTGTAAGTGCTGTGAGCCTTTCACATGGTGGCAGGTTAATCCTCCCTTGGTGAGTGTAAGTGCTATGTGTGTGCATCTGGGTTGTGCTCCGTGGACTACATGATGATCTGAAGACATTGATGTGATAGTTTGGTACATAGGTTTTGCAGAGACATATAATTAGTCCTGAGATGCTCTTGCAGGTTTTGTCGAGGCAGTGTAATCAGTCCTGAGAGATCTTGCAGGTTTTGCAGAAGCAGTTTAATCAGTCCTGAGGTGTACTTACTTGATGGCTTTCTCGCAGATGATGATGATGATCAGGTTAATCATGTGATGATATACATCAGTTGGATGTATGGTGAGTGTCAGGTGGATACTCTGTGGTCATGGACAGGTTGTGCAGTGGCATGTAAAAGATCCTGAGAGATTCAAGAGGTTGAGCTGTGTGCTCGTAAAAGGCCTGGGATGCTCTTGCGAGGTTTTGCAGACGCACGTGATGAGTCCTGAGGATTCCACAGTATGACCAGTGATGATGAAGACCTATAGGTGGTGGGCCTACATCCAGTATGAAAAAGGACTGGATCTGTAGAACTTCCTATGACGAGTAGATTCAAAGATTTGACAAGAAAGTAGTAGCTATGACAATGATGATGATTCGATGACGATGATCCAGAGAAGAAGACTTGTGCTCGATGATCTGTGTCGAGAAATACCTTCCTAGTTAAGAGGGAGTGTTGATGTATATGTAACTTCAGAATGTATTTCATATATATATTTATTGTACCCTTATAAGAGATGTGTTATTCCTCTATAAGGAAGTGTCGTCATTTGTATTGACAAGTGTCGCAAGAAGATTAAATTGCCGATGGGTTATTAGACTACCTGATGTGGCTATCGACCCAATATATGTGTAACTGGGGTCATTAGGCTGAGTTAGACAAGTCGTCCCCATAAGTAATTAGGCAGGTCAGGACAAGTATAAATAGAGAGTCGGGGTTCTCTATTTTGATCATCTCAGAACTCACTCTTCTCTCACTCAGAAAGTGACGCACATTGGAGGAGGAGGATCATCTACATAGTAGGAGACTATCTATTGTATTTGGTTGTACTTTGGTTGAGCCATTGCTCTATCTATCTCTGAGGAATTTGTGGGGTTTTTCACCTTAGGGTTTTCCCCATGAAAAAATCTATGTGTCCATTGTCTCATGCTTTTGATTATTGTGATGCTTGACATGCTTGATATGATTGTTATGCATTGATATACTGTACATGTTATTCTCTCAGTGAAGATCCTATAGCATATTGAATTAATGCTTAAAAATCTAACACACTTAAGTAGAATTACTAAACAAAACCAACAAGAAGTTCAAGTTATTAATAGTTACACCTCTAGCATTGCATTGTGGAAAGATGAAAAATAGTTATGGATATTTTCATAATTCTGCAAGTTGAGCTAACGTCAATCACTAAATTGTAGGTCTTTTTATGTCTGTTATACATGTTACATAATTACATGTATGATATCCATGACTATATTTTAACTAGCACATATGTATTTTTCTCAAATTTGAGTATTTTTTGAAGAGTAACTGAATTATAATATAGTCTTGAAATTAATGTATGAAAGATATGGAGTTTAGGCCATACCATTTAATTATGAATTACATGAGTTTACATGCTCATGGAGATATTACAAAACATCTCTCAAGGAGTTGACCCAATCATAGCAAGAAATGATTGTACAGCTTTGAGTAGAGGCATAGGTTTGTTTTGTAATATTGTGTTGTTACATGCATAAGTATGAAAAATGGATTGAAAAAAGATTTGAATTAGGGTACCGTGCTGCTACATGATTGTTTTCTATGTTGTTCATTTTTCCAGTTGTTGTTGTTACAATAAACTACCTCAAACAACATCCAAAAGATGCCCATAAATAGACCAGTCTCCTTAGATAGTGCCCAAAATTTGCTCATCCTTAGATATTAAATGGTGTGATTTAGTTGTTGTTTAAGTTAAAAAACAAGCCCAGAATTTCTCAGAATTCTAAGTGAATCTTACCAATGCTCTTGTTTAAGGTTTTCTTTGTCCATACGAAACCTAGAACTACACAAGAACTAGAGATTGGTCGCTTCTTTAACCCATATGACCACCCGTATTTGAAAAATATGAATATCCACTACTTGTTGGTGGTTGTAACACACCCATAACTATGGTTTATTGTTGGTTACTGCCTAGAATTGTGAAACATTGATATTTATTGTTGCTTAGGAGGTCAAACAGTGCATAGGTTTCCTAGAGATGACATAATCATGTGGTTGTTGTTATTAGAAAGCTAGAATTTGACCCAAAATATGTCTAGAATTAGTCTTAGTGGTTTTGGAAGTTATCTTTGATCGCTTATGACTTCTTGTGAACTTTTAATCATCTTGGTCTATCCCCTTAAGGTGCTTCATGCGTGAAGTACCAAACCTACAAGGTGTTGTGTAGATGTAACTACTATACAAGGGGGTGTTTTGAGACAATATTTTAAGACTGATATTATAACTTGGTCTCTAACTTTCCCCACATTCCCTTCTGTTTTATTTGGTAGTTTGAATTTTATCCTCTTGTGCCATGAAATACTCACTATTAATTCTTGATTCCATAGAAGAAATAATGGGTGGAACAAATCCCTTATTCAGTGGATTTGCTAGGAGCAGTGCTATTTGGGTAGTCATTACTGTGGTATTGGTATTGGAATTTTCAGCAAGTACAATCAAATCTATGGCTGCTATGGTTGAAGATTTAATATTCAAAGAGTAAATACCCAAATTTGTTACATGATTTAATCTTTGTGGAATGGGTTTATGCTTTTTTTTTTTATAGTCATATTCTACATTACAGACATACATGTTACGGACATGTTACAGATTTGTTACTGGCATGTTTTGGGGTTGTTGGTCTCTCTATCTCTGATATTCATATGTGCCCACTCTCACATCCCTTGATATGACAAAATACTATATTTTGACGTAAAACAACATTCAGAACCTTTGATAGTTCATTAAAAACGATTCTCAAGAGAGGGAACTACCACATATTTTGGAGAACTAGACCTGTAGAGTAATATTCTCAAGCATGTCATATATGGCTAGAAATATTCATAGATTAGATTGTTTTAACTTTTTCATAAAGAGGGTTGATTCATTTATTATGTCCATGATATCTTGTAATCAAATTGGACATATTAATCAATCCATGCAATTTAATTTTTTTTAATAGAAAATTTTTACTAAGGTTTTCAAATGTTCAAGTTTTAAAATTGCCTTGGATTTTGGTGCGGGGGTTTTATTCACCGCGTGTCCCTTGCACCTATCCATATTCGTATGCTTTATTATGTCCCAGTTCGGGATGGTTGCGATGACAAGGCTTGTCCTTTTGCTAGTGGCTTCTCAATTTTTCTTTGCAGTTGATACTAACACGAAACCTTGCATCTATTATGTTGCGTTATTTCCAAACCTCACAGGTAGCTTGGTGGGCACGCTGTCTGCATTGTCGGTTCTTTGTGGTTGAGAGTTCGAGCCCTTCGAATATGGATTAGTCTATAGGTATCAAATTCGTAGTTGCCCCGGAAGGGTTGTGCTTAGGGTTTGGCATTTTCACTATTTGGTAGCAGTCGCAGGTTTTCTTGAGACTGTGAGCAACAATGGTAGGCTCGGGAAAGTACGCATATGCAGTTCTCTTGGTTGTTGTCATTATAGTGATGGGAGAAACAGAAGCAGCAGAGGTGAAGGAAGAAACATCGCCCAGTCTGTCAATGGAGGTAGGCGCAGCTTCAATGCCCTTCCTTTCCTCTCTATTTGGTGCTTTCATCACCTCCTTCATCCCCTTCTGAGCCATTCTATGCGTCGTCACTGGCCCAATTGTACCATTGGAGGCCCATCCAAAAAAAATTGTGCATGGTCAGTCACAAGTCTATATTACCACCATGGTTGTGAAGGATAATTTACTAGTTGCTGGTAAGTTTTTCGAGCCCTACTTTCAAAGCAACACTCGAGCAATTTACTTAGAACATGATGATGTGAGCTCTCAGCCAATTTCACAGAGAAATCCCTATGGTTTTGACTTCCTACTTGAAACCTCGACTTCAAAGTTCAGGGGTTGGCGCTGAAGAGCCCGAAGCTGTAATAAAGGAACCTGTGCAGAGAATAGAAAAAAGGTGAAACCCCAGCGCAACTTCAGGGTGTGCAGATCCTTCCTACTGAAACATAGATATCCACTTTCTGTTTCAGAAACAAAGATAAAGACCACATTGCTATGAAGTTTAGGGAATTGGACCGAATGGTGGAAGGGCGTTTGAATAAGGGTGTAATTCTTAACGTGGGTTATTTAAAGTGGCTTGTAGAGCAGCTCAAGGCATATTCATATGGCCATGTATCGATGTTCACGGTTCACCCACCAGAATCTATACTACCTGGACGGAGGATGGGTTTTCTATAAGAAGTTGCTAGCCAATCCATAATGGAAAATAATAGAACATAATAGAGGGTTGGGGTTTAACTAACAAGGAAGGCATGGATATCGAACAACCACATGTAGTTTTGAACGAGGGTGCATGTTCCTCAGGAAGAGGAAAGGGAGAGTTGAGAGTTAATTGCACTCTAGTGAAGGGGGAGGTGGACCGCCTGGGCTCAATTCTGGTGAGCAATGAGGAAGGCCTCTGTTGTAGATTTTACAGAAAAAATAATGTGGAAGGAGGTCCAATTGATGTGGCAGGTCAACGTGTCAGCGATGGCCCTCATTTGCACTTCTATTGTAATTCTGAGGTTTGATTAGCCCATGCTAGCATGTTAAATTCTTCAATTTTTGTTTTTGTACAAGTTTTTTTTTTTCATTACAGTATAGGAGGCTTTAGACAACTAGGAGGAGCACCGATAGGGTTATTAGTCTCATAGGCTAGAGGAGCACCGATAGGGATGTTATGGAATTGAGCCAATTATTAGCTCGATATGGAGGAACTGGTCGACTATGGCTGATTGGGATTGCGACGTGTGAAACACACCTGCGTTGTCAAGTATATCATCCTTCTATGGAGAATGAGTGGAACTTGCAGCCTCTACCTATTGTTGCCAAACCAACTCCAGTATTGTTTCCTAGGTTCTCCCTTGTGTGTTCCTTCTTCTTTCCAAGTTCTGCAGTTATTTTAGTGTTTAGAATATCCGTCTTGAAATGCATCAAAATGCATCAAATGTGCGATTATTTTAGATTTGGCAATCATAATCAACATCTTGAATTTTGGTTTCTATTTTTTTATTGATCTACATATTTTAGAAGCACAATAATGACCTAAACATTGACCATCCATCTCTTGATGCACTTGAGGTGAGGGCTGGGTCATGTTTGCGAGTGTTTGCTTGCTATTAAAAAATATCGAGGTTTCCTTTTAAAACAAATCTTTTGGCCAAACAGTTACAATAATTATATTATGATATAATGCCTTGGTTACCTTTATGCTTTGCGTAGTGGCTTCTAGAGGCTTCTATCTAGGCCAATAGCTATAGATTGTTATGGCTATCATAGGATTTAATTCTAAACCAACTGATTGCTCTTTTCGAAATTGGATTTGTCTTCTTATTTACAGCTTAGTGGTATTCATTTTCTGCCTTTTGCATTATCAAGCTAGACAAATCTTATATTTCACACTAGACAGCATTAATGGAAACTCTATGTGAGACTTTATTCACATGGAAACCTCTGGGTTTCTCTAAGGTTGGCTCCTTATAAACGCAATAAAAAATCCCAGACGTGCTTATGCATGAGCAGAGGACAACACTTGATTCTTTGCCAACATTATCATGTAGTGATTTCAACTACAATAATTCCTTTGTTGCTTGTGTGGCTAAAACACTATTCAAGTGCTTGACACAACAATAGTATTAGATAGACTAAACTTGTGTGATGATGTAATACTGCTCCAGTACAAAACATAAAGCAATAACTTATGATGGACTTGCTACTGTCAATATCAGTTGTCCAACCAACATGATAGAATCCTGAAGCTAGTATAAGTTCTGTCATTAAATCTAATATAAAAGTCATTTGTTCCTTTCAAATAGTTGAAAATCTGTTAAGCTGCTTGACAATGCCAACAACATGGATATGGAATATATTCACCGACTGGACTCACTACGAATGCTATATCTGTCCTGATGCAATTGTAGACCATGGCACACATTAGAATCCTTATGTCACATTGGATAGCTTAGTTTTCAATTGCTTTAGTATCTCTTCAAATTTAACTCCAGCGTAATCCACCCTATACTTGAATGCTTTTATGCCAATACAACAATGGATTTCATCACAATATACCTATTTAGTCTAGCAATTCCCTTCATCATGTTTTTTTTGCTGCTGCAAATGCAATTTACAAACTCTATTACCATGCTCTGTCATGGACATTGCCGCATGTAGCTCTTGTTAAAAAAATGAATCTCTTTTCTTTAATTTTTTCCTGGTAGGAAAAGGACAAGCTTATTTTCAAATCATAGACATTGTCCCTTGTGGATGTCATTATTTGAAATCAATGTGATCTTATTTATCCTTGTCACCCCTAGTGAAGATATGTACAATTTTATAGAAATTATAGGAAGAAAAGATACTCATATTTCCCTCTTGTTGCTCCAAATTCTCCTTGCTAAATAACCTTTTGAGTATTGAGAGATTTACTAATTAGTATGATTTTTTACCTAAACTGATTTTAATTGCTATATTCAATAACATATGCAAACATTTTTTTATGAGTGATACTATTAAATTTTAATACCTTACAATTTGTAGCCGAGAAATGGGATATTTCAACATCAGTCAATCACTATAATAAGTCGTGAGAGTCTTTCGATATTATGTACTTATGATGTTGAGGTTTATTTATTTTTGATGTGCATCTTCTTGTCTTAGCTATTTATTTCTACCTGTCTCTTGACGTGTGCATCATGACACAGATGGAATTACTAATAAGCTTAGTAAATAAACCAAAAAATAAAAAACCCAATATTACATAAACATGTTACTAATTAAAAGGTTACAAGTTAAACTGGATTCAATGGATGTTTAAATTCAACCAAAGAATGATATGGGTTAGATTGTTTCACTGTTTTTAGGGTTTGATGAAAAGTGTTGGATCAGAACTTATACATATAAATTCTCGTGGGAATTTTTTCTTAGATTTGTGTATGGGCTGGTGCAAGCTAATGCTGGCCACTCATGACGCGTTAGTCGTAATGGACTCCTGGAAAAACAGAAATCTGAACATCAAAAAGCAATATTAGAGCTACCCACACAACTTTTTGGAATATGGCGAAGAAGATGAAACGTAGACAATCGGTGTTCGGATATCCACATCATCTTTTTCAGGATCTTGCATGCAATTAGGGTTTGCATGCAAATTCTAGGGTTTGCATGCACTTTGCATGCATCCCAGTCACCAGGTTGATGCCTCCAGCACCTTAGCCACCTTATTCTAGCACCCGGGAGCCACTTACTTCAGAGTTTTAGCCCTCCTAGTCTGAAAGGCACCCACTTCTCACCTACTGCCAGAGAAGGGCGCACTTCTTCACCTACCACTGCAGTTCCACTTCAGTTACACTTAGTTAGCTCCGATTCTCCCTGATTTGAGGCTAGTTTCACTCCCGAATGACTGTTTCACTTCCGTTGGACCTCCAGATTGACTAGATGACTTGTTCTGACTTCAGTTAGCCTCCCATGCGCCCCCCACTGAGCCTCCTTCCCTTAATCAGTGCTACACACTTCAGTTACACATATTACACTCAGTTAGACTCAGATTGACACCTGGATGACTGGTTCTTGTGCATTGATGACCACTACTGATTGATGATGAGGACTCCTAGTTGGAGTCAAGCTACTCCATTCAGTGATTCGAATGACCTCCTTAGGAAATTCGAATTGCTCAGTAATTGTTACTGTATTGTATTGTAATCATTCACCCTTACTGGGATATTGAGCACTGCTGCATGTTTTGCACAGTTTTACACCATATTTTCTATATTCATCTGTTGTGATTGATTTACTTGTTCATTAGATCTGCTGTGACTAATTTTACATGGTATCAGAGCCATTGCAGGGACAAGATCTCTTTTCTACAGGTGGTTCTACAAAAAGATTTGAGTGAATTGCTCAAAATTTGTAAAAAGTTTTGGCATGAAATATCTCAAGGGCATTCACTCCTGTGCATGCAAAGCTTGAAAATACATCCAATACCACTCCAAAAGCCTGAGTTTCCACATAATTCCTGGATCTGATACATTGGACCCATTCAACATTGTTTGATCTCCAATCCCAGGTGTGATGCAACTCTAAAAGGGTGGATTGTTCGACCTCATTGTTCTTGGTTTATTGTGATTTGCAGGTTATTGTCTCCATCATTTGCATTCGCTGCACTGTGCATTCAAGCTCCTCTACATCAATGTGCACTCGCTCCTAGCAATGGAATACTCTTCTTCAAATCCTATCCTCACCCCATTCAATTATTTTGATTGGAAAGATGATATGGAGATCATATTATGTTCAAAAGGTTACTACCGAGTCACTCTTGGTCTTGAATTGGAGCCAAACAATCTGTCAAATAGAACCAAACACTACAACAAGCTTGATGAAGCTTATGGTCTTCTTTGCCTCTCCATCTCCAAAGATCTTCACTTCCATCTCAGTGGATTGAAGACTCCAAAAGCTATATGGGAGCAACTTGAAACACTATTTGGAAAGCAGGACGAGCTTAGGGCTTTTCAATTAGAGAATGAATTGATTTCCCTTAGTCCTGAGAATTTCAAGACCATTAATGAATTCTTCACAAAATTCAAGAACTTGAACTTGCAGTTGAAGAAAAGTGGAGTTATCAAAGAGGATAAACAATTGATCCTCTCCATTCTCAGCAAGCTTGGTAAAGATTATTCGGTATTTGTCTCTACTTTCAATTCCGGTCGGCTAACTACCCCGAATTGGAAGATGCCTACCTTGAATGCCTTCATTGAGTCCGTCACAAAAGAGCATGACAAGTTTATTCAAATGGGGTCCATAAGCTCCAAAGATTCAGCCCTATATGTTCAAGGACCCAAGATCTCGAATGGAAAAGGAAAGCAAAAGAAGGAGAAGCCCAAATTCGAGCCTCACAAGCAAAGAGAGAAAGGCAAACAGACGGATGCACCATCCAGTTCAAAGTTCAAGCAAAAGGGCAAAGAAGGTAACCAAAAATCTAAATGTACCTATTGTAACCGTGGCTTTCATCCCGAAAGTTCATGTATGAAGAAGACTATAGATCAAATGGCCCTCCTTTTGGAAAAGAACAACATAACTCTTCCTGACGGTGCAAGGAAGAAGGATAAGAATGATGATCATGAAAGAGGACAAGCACTCATGGCAACGGTTTCGAAGCCCACTACTCTCTTGATAGATTCGGGTGCATCAAATCATATGGCTGCAAATATTGATTCTTTTTCTTCATTCGATCCAAACAGCTCCATCCCCATCCATTTGGGAGATGACTCAAAAATTTCTTCAAAGGGCAAAGGTACGATTCATGTAGATCATGGAAGCTTTCAAAATGTTCTCTATGTGCCTTCCTTGGCTTCAAATCTTCTTTCTGTGTATCAAATAACACACACTGGTGAATCGAAGCAAGTTACATTCAGCCCTAATACAGTTGAAATTTTTGATATCAAAAGTGGAAGACTTGTTGCAGTCGGAAAGGCAAACCACACTGCAAAATGCTATGAGTTTTAACACTTTATTCCGCTTGCAAAGCCCACTGCTCTTCGCACACATGGTAATGAGGTTAGTAGGCTTTGGCATGAAAGATTTGGACATCTTAATTATAAATATTTACTGCTGCTATCAAACAAATCCATGGTAGATGGTCTTCCACAACTCCGTTCCTCGAAGGGAATATGCACTGGTTGCATCATTGGGAAGCACCCCGAGCACAGATTCGACCACGGAAAAGCTAGCAGAGCTTCTACAGTTTTGGGGTTGATCCATTCTGATATCAGTGGTCCGCTACCCTATATGTCATTAAATGGTTCAAGGTATTTTTTGACATTTATTGATGATTTTTCCCGCTTTACATGGGTATTCTTTCTCAAAAACAAGTCAGAAGTGCTTGGAAAATTCAAGGATTTTAAGGCTTCTGTTGAGACCGCCACTGAGAGCAATATCAAAGCTCTTAGATCTGATAATGGTGGAGAATATATTAAGTCCAAGTTGCTGCAACTTTGTGCCCAAAGCGGAATTCAGATCCAACATACAATTCCCTACACACCCCAGCAGAACGGTGTAAAGGAAAGGAAAAATCGGTCACTGAAAGAGATGGCTACATGCATGATTGAATCAAAAGGTTTGGCTGCAAATATTTGGGCTAAAGCAATCAATGTTGCTGCATACATACAGAACCGTGTTCCACATTCATCCGTGAAAGGTATGACTCCTTTCGAAGCATTCTTTGGTCACAAACCGGATGTGTCAAATTTGAGAGTTTTTGGCTCTACTGCATGGGCTAGAATTCCTTCCGAGAAGAGATGAGCTTTGGATCCACAAAGTACAGAGTGCATACTAATAGGATATGGGGAAGAATCAAAAGCATATAAACTCATGGATATCAGATCTAAAAAGATATTCATAGAGCGAAGTGTGCAATTTGAAGAACCGCTTCAAGAATTGCAACTAGTCGAGGAAAAGACTGTCGATTCACCGCCTTCACCGGAAGAAGATCCGTGCAGCGATAATGAAGGTATGAGTTCTAATATTTCTGATATTGTAGAATCATATGATGATCATGACATATCAGGTTCGGAAGCTGACCATTATGATCCTCCTCAGTTACCAAAGTGGGCCCAAAACACTCTTCAATCTGTTGGTTCAAACCTTGGAAATCCTGCTGATCCGAGACGAACAAGAGCAGACTTTCAAAGAGCAGGTATGGCTCTTTCTATTGCTGATCCATTACTTCCTAAGATTTGTTATTTGATGGCTGGTTCAGATCCCACATCATACTATTCTTCCCACCGAGATCCGAGATGGCAAAGTGCCATGGATAAAGAGTACAGTTCTCTTCAAAAGAACAACACATGGGAGCTAGTTTCTCTTCCACCTGGAAGAAAATTAGTAAAGTGTAAATGGGTCTACCGCACTAAAGTTGCTGCTGATGGCTCTATCAGCAAATACAAAGCAAGGTTGGTGGAAAAATATTTCTCCCAAGTCCAAGGAGTGGACTACACTGAAACTTTTGCACCGGTTGCAAAGATGGATTCCATCCGCCTTGTTTTGGCTATTTCCGCATCCAAGCACTGGGAAGTGCACCACATGGATGTGAAGAGTGCATTTCTACATGGAGACCTTGCTGAAGAGGTATATATGCAGCAGCCAGAGGGATATACATCAGATCCATCATTAGTTTGCAGATTGAAGAAATCTTTGTACGGGTTAAAACAGGCCCCAAGAGCTTGGTACGCAAAGATGGACTCCTTCCTTCTTTCTCAGAATTTCCAAAGATGCAAATCTGATCCGAATGTGTATCTTCAATGAGTTAAAGGTAATTTGTTGGTTATTGTACTTTATGTTGATGATCTTCTCATTACTGGTAGCACTCTTACTTCAATAAACAAGCTAAAAACTGCCTTAAATCTAGCTTTTGACATGAGTGATTTGGGCTTGCTGAGTCACTTTTTGGGCCTGGAGATAGCTCAAAATTTTGATGGGATCACTATATCTCAGA
This sequence comes from Larix kaempferi, assembly GCA_027924585.1. Lineage (NCBI taxonomy): Eukaryota > Viridiplantae > Streptophyta > Pinopsida > Pinales > Pinaceae > Larix > Larix kaempferi. Next base: position 2,770,605 of record BSBM01001619.1, read on the forward strand.
AAAAATATGCTTCCAACCTGTTATTGAAGTTTAATATGGCTGAATGTAAGGCAGCCCCATTCCCATTCCTCTCAGGAATCAGTCTTGAGGAGGGAGATTCTACACCGCTTGCAGATTGCAGTATGTATCGACAGTTGATTGGTTCACTACTTTATTTGACACAGTCAAGGCCTGATATTTCATATGCCATGAGTGCCGTGTCAAGGTATATGCAGCAGCCACATGAGCTTCATTGGCGAGAAGCCAAGCGGATCTTGCAGTATGTGCAAGGTACAAGACAATTTGGCATACATTATGCTGCAGATTCTGAGCTTGATTTCATTGGTTTTACTGATTCAGATTGGGCAGGTGATAGCATTGATCGGAAGTCCACTTCTGGTTATGTTTTCATGAAGTGTCATGGTGCTATTTTCTGGTCCAGCAAAAAGCAAGCAGCCATTGCACTTTCTTCAGCATAGGCAGAGTATCGAGGGGCAGTCAATGCCTACATTCAGGCAGTTTGGTTGCAGGGTATTCTTTCCGAGTTTGGTTTTGGTGGCACTACTTCGAATTTCCTATTTTGTGACAATCAAAGTGCTATCAAGATATCCACAGATCCAGTTCAGCGGCAGAGGACCAAACACATTGAGATTCATATGCATTACATTCGACAATTGGTGCATGACCGCACCATCATTCTGCAATATTGCCCTACTGATGAGCAAATTGCAGACATCTTCACCAAGAGCTTCACTGAGAAGAAGTTCTCTTACCTCCGTTCACTGTTGGGGGTGAGTTCCATCATGGTGGAGACAGATTGATTCATTATTATGCTTTAGCTTGAGGGGGGGGCTTTCTTCCCACTGGGTTTTCCCTCTTTCCTCACTTAGTTTATTTTCAGCATTTTTGGATTATTGTATTGGGGTGACCTTTGGTCTTATTTACTAGGGCCCCACATTATTTTTTTGCACATCATAGTCTAGCTTGAGGGGGGGTGTTCGGATATCCACATCATCTTTTTCAGGATCTTGCATGCAATTAGGGTTTGCATGCAAATTCTAGGGTTTGCATGCACTTTGCATGCATCCCAGTCACCAGGTTGATGCCTCCAGCACCTTAGCCACCTTATTCTAGCACCCGGGAGCCACTTACTTCAGAGTTTTATCCCTCCTAGTCTGAAAGGCGCCCACTTCTCACCTACTGCCAGAGAAGGGCGCACTTCTTCACCTACCACTGCAGTTCCACTTCAGTTACACTTAGTTAGCTCCGATTTTCCCTGATTTGAGGCTAGTTTCACTCCCGACTAACTGTTTCAATTCCGTTGGACCTCCAGATTGACTAGATGACTTGTTCTAACTTCAGTTAGCCTCCCATGCGCCCACCACTAAGCCTCCTTCCCTTAATCAATGCTACACACTTCAGTTACACATATTACACTCAGTTAGACTCAGATTGACACCTGGATGACTGGTTCTTGTGCATTGATGACCACTACTGATTGATGATGAGGACTCCTAGTTGGAGTCAAGCTACTCCATTCAGTGATTCAAATGACCTCCTTAGGTAATTCGAATTGTTCAGTAATTGTTACTGTATTCTATTGTAATCATTCACCCTTACTGGGATATTAAGCACTGCTGCATGTTTTGCACAGTTTTACACCATATTTTCTATATTCATCTGTTGTGATTGATTTACTTGTTCATTAGATCTGTTGTGACTAATTTTACAATCGGATTACCTTCTGGAATATATAAATATTATTTATGGAAATTAAGTACAACTCCCAAAAAATGGGGTTCTCCTAAGGTTGGTATGTTATTTTTTTAAGAAAACATAATGAATATGTTTGCGTTAGTACCCTGGTTTGGTATGCAAATGGTGGAATTTTGTGGAAAAATTATATACAGTCGTAGATGACAGACCGTTCTAGTGCAACGCTATTTTTCCATGTTTATTTATATTAATTTTATTTTATTTTCAATTAAGGAAGTCAACCAAGCCCTAAAATGACTAGGTCGAGCGTTAGTCCTCGACATCATGGTCTTAACATAATCAATGAACTTTTTTTTTTAAGGATGTAGGTATTTGTGTGTACTTGTGCGGGTTCTTTTTTGTTTTCAAAATAGGTGAGCCAATCAAAAGTTATAGACGAAAGAAATAACCTACTTTTTGTGTAAGATTGACGTTAGTGCAATTAAAATTAATTAAAAAATAGAAACAAATAATAGATTTAATAAAAAAATTACAAATTCGGAATCTACACACATAGTTCTACAAGTGTGTGCAATTTCATTAGCAATGGACAAGTTTAGAATACACAGAATCATGCTCGAAATAGAAGAAGTTATAGAATACGATGTATTTTGTTATAACACAGTCCAAGCCACTTGGTTTGGTAACTTGAACCTAAAACCATAGCGTCCAAGTCATCCACCACGTTGGTGGGAAAGGAATTGCCTACCAAAAATTAGAAATTTAAATGGCGTGTGCGCGTTATTTTAAATGCACGTACGCATAAATATTGTGTATGCACTAAACAACGCGTATGCGCTATTTAGTGCGTATGCACTATTTAGTACAATCAGACCAAACCATAGCTCAATTGCACATATGCATCCATACAAAAATCCTATTGAATGAATCAAAACATAGACATAAGAGTGATTGTAGTGTATGCATTTATTAGTATTCACATACACCTACCTACCTAGAGGTACTAGGGTGTTTCCTATTTCCATTTCCTTGATATACATGACCTATCCATTATTAACATTGATATTTTTCTCTCTTCATACAAAGATTGTTATGTGTTAGATAAATATCTATTGAGTCACTTTACCTTACCCTATATGCATGAATTTCTTGTGAGGATGATGATGAGGAAGTGGATGATAACGATGATGATGATGATGATGAGGATGATGAGGCTGATGATGATGAGGATGATGATGTTAATGATGATGAAGATGATTATGAGGAGGAGGAGGAGGAGGAGGATCATATTCGTCATCATCATCATCATCTTCATCTTCATACTCATCTTCATCATCATCCATCATATTCATCATCATCATCATCATCATCTTCGTCGTCATCATCATCATCATCAATGATGATGATGATGATGATGATGACGACGAAGATGATGATGATGAGGATGATGACGATGATGACGATGATGATGATGATGATGAAGATTATGATGATGATGATGATGATGATGGTGACGACGATGATGAGGATGACGATGATGTTGATGATGATGATGATGAGGATGATGATGAGGAGGAGGAGGAGGAGGAAGAGGGTGATGATGATGATGATGATGATGATGACGACGATATTAGTCATGATCATCATCATCATCATCTTTGTCATCATCATTTGATCATGGTCACGATGATCATGGTCTTCATTATCATCATCATCATCATCATCATTGTCATCATCATCCTTGTCATCATTGTCATCCTCATCCTCGTCGTTGTCGTCATCATCATCATCATCAGCAGCAGCTTCATGACAATGAGGATGATGATGACGATGATGATGATGATGAGGATGATGATGATGACGATGATGATGGTGATGAGGATGATGATGGTGATGAGGATGATGAGGATGAGGATGAGGATGATGATGATGATGATGATGATGATGATGATGATGAATCATGTTGATGATGATGAATATGATGATGATGATGATGATGATGAATATGATGATGATGAAGATGATAATGATGAGGATGAGGATGAGGATGAGGATGAGGATGAGGATGAGGAATAGGGTGATGATGATGATGATGATGATGATGACAAGGATGATGACGATGATGAGGATGATGATGATGATGATGATGACGATGATGATGAAGATGATGATGAGGATGATGATGGTGATCATATTCATCATCACCATCTTCATCTTCGTAGTCATCTTCATCATCATCCACCATCTTCATCATCATCATCATCATCATCATCATCATCATCATCTTCGTCATTGATGATGATGATGAACGATGATGCTGAAGATGATGACGATGATGACGAAGATGATGATGAAGATGATGACGATGATGACAAAGATGATGATGATGATGATGATGTTGATGATGAATATGATGATGAAGATGTTGATGATGATAATGATGATTATGATGATGAATATGATGAGGAGGAGGAGGAGGAGGATGAGGATGAGGATGAGGATGATGACGAATATGATGCTGATGATGAAGATGATGATGATGATGATGATGGTGGTGGTGACGATGATTACGATGATGATGATGATGACGATATTAGTCATGATCATGATCATCATGATCATCATATTGTTTAAGGCATGCAATGTAGCCTAATCATGGTATATGTATCCCTCTACATTTTCTAGAGATACCCCACAACGTTTATGTGTGGTGGTTTGAAGATGCATTCAACATCGTATCCTAAGAAGCTTCTTGACTTGTAGGTGTTGTTCATGGTGCTTGAGCCTGAGAAGCTTCATTTAAGGCATGAGGAGCTTCTTGTTGTCCATATACCTTGGTCAGACCTCGAGACCCATTTTTGGTTCACAACTAACCTAGTCATGGCACACATAACACACTTGAAGTTGACTAATACCCTATAGATTTCATATGTGGTGGTCCAGGGACTCATTCATGGTGTTTGTGCCTAAGAAGAAAGAGTTAGTGTTGGAGGATCTTATTTCCCTCCACTAGCCATGGTTAAGGAGCCAAGATAGATCTTTAATGCCCAAGACATTATAATGGCAGCAATATTCAATTCATATGCAAAAGACTCCTTGTAGAGGGATAATGTCATGGATTCTATGTGCTATTGATGATGCTTAAGGTCTAGAATTTTCAATTAAGGCTCAAGTGGAATTCAATTGAGCTCAATATGCTTCAATAAGATCTCGAGGAACCTGTTTTCATTCTTCGACGATGTTCAATGCTTTGCAACATATCCATGGTCTTGCATGGTAGTCTGAGGATGCATTCATGGCCTTTGATCTTTACAAAATATGTTTTTTGTCAAAATGAAATTCAACTTGCCTCTTTGATGAATCCTCTACAATACTTCATTTATTGCATGAATGTCATAGACTCACAAAAACTCTAAACAACACTCAATGGCATGCAACTATAACCACAAACCAAGCATAGTTTGATTTATGCATTGATATAGAGAGGTGGAAGTAGGCACACAATATGGAGAAACAATGAGTTAGAAAAAACATTTGGACCAAAGTACCACAATGGTTATTAATAAAAAAAAATTAAAAAAAATTGGCTCAGGAATTGTCTTCAATTTGATGGGTGGCATGATCATGATCATGTAATCTCCCTCCATCCTTCCAAGCATATGTGGTTTATCACCACGTTTCTCCTTGACACTTGCCACCAAAATACGTATAAAAATAACATGTCTTTACATCCTCTTCCATTTAAATCCTCATCGCATAGTCATAAATAAGGATTATTATGCATGCACATCCTCACATTATAATATCAATTGGATCAAGGTGCATAGACAACCATAAATTATCAAATGTGTCAAGATGCAAAGAGTAAGCTCCTGAGGCAACTATAAGTAAGTCTTATATTAAATTTACCATATAAGTCTTTAATTGACACTATCATCTGAGATTCGACATGTTGGATTGTTATGATCTTCTTATCACTCCTTACCAATGTGATTGTAAGGATTATTTGATGGTGAAGTCCATAATTTTAAGTCTTATTCATCATTCTCATGCCTTTTGGTAAGACAACAAGGAGGGCAGTGGCCCGCATCAACATGGAAAACAGTTTCGACATAGAGGTAGATACATTAATTCTTTCATTAAATAACTTAAATTTCATGCCAATGACTATGAATTCACCGAATCATGGATTGGTAAAAAACACATCGAATTTTAGAGCCTTGAGCTCTTAATTACTCATGTATCTAGAATTTTTGCAAATCAAGCCATTAACAAACTTCTTTTGTTATTTTGGTTCAATTTAAAAAGGTAGATTGTCGAGACTCAAACATGTAGCGAGTCGCAAGGCTCCAGTTGACTTAGGCTTGATTCCATTTCCCCTCCATCCCATACTTGTATGTTGTCATGACAAGTCTTGAACAACAAAATTTGATGTCAATGCCCCTATGATGCTAGCGTTGCTAACTTGCTTGGTATGGAGGATTTTTTTTTAATGTTTTTTTGAGCTATGTATTATTTTTTCTTAGGTGCTTAATGTCCATCATTCTTACATCTCTCAAGCTTGGATGATTGCCTTCTCTCCGGTTTGAACTAAGGTTTTGGTTGGTTTTATATGTATATTTTGGTTGTAGGTTTATTATAGCCTCGTTTTGCTTAGTGGCTTGTTTTTGTACATAGTTAACAATAAATAATTTTCTCATGGTTCTAGTTTTATTTTAAGACTATATCTAGTTACAATGTCTTGCACTATGCATAAGATCATGCAGATGACGCAATATGGTTATTGCGCAGTCCAAGTAGTTTTCTGTACAATAAAGTGTGGTCTAACCCAAAAAAATACAACAAAACAATTGTTAATTTAATGAACTGTAAAATTAATGTTACATATACGTCAAATTAATGTGTTCAAATTCGGTTGTATTGAAAAGATACCATTTTATCATGTAGATATTAAGGAGTGCTCAATTATTTAAGATTGTAAAAATTTGGATGGGCAATATTTGTTTTTTGCATTTTTTGGGGGGAAGGGTTTAGTTAATTTATACTTTTCAATTGAAGTACAATTATTTAAATTTCCCTTCATCTTTGAAGGACTCCAAGAACAAATGCCCTTCCAATAAAAAGTAAGACCCACCCTTCAAATTTCATCACCGAGTCCAATTTATGCAAATATTTTTGAAGTGGGGGAAGGTTTAGCATTAAATGGTGTAAACCCTGGGTAATAAATGGTGTAAACGTTATGCAGGGGCATGTGCGCTTGCTTTAGCTCGTACGTGCTAGTGACGTGTACGCGATACAAACACGCGTGCACACATTTAAACACGCGTGCGCGTGTCTGCTACTAGTTAAAAAAAACAGAGTTCTCTGTTCCCAGGAATTCTACCAAAAAACATGGGATTTCTTTCTTTTGCGGGTTTCAAGCTATTACAGGTTTCTTATTGGCTCACACTCATTGATATTTTGGACACTCATTGATCTGTTGGACAAAAAATCACTCCTGGAATCTAAAAAACATCTTCAGTGGTCTTGGAATTTAGTGGATACCTTCAAGCTACCAATTTCCATTGCAAGTGGAGATCATTTCTATAGGTATGGTGAATTGTAAATAATTCTTTTCATTCACAAGATTTGAAATTCTCCCATGCCTTTTTGTTTTTATCATATTCCTATAGCATTATCCATGCATAGACAACAATGAATTTGACAAGAAGAATTCCCAAGTTCACATCTAAAAAAACTCATATGAACACTAGACAAGATGAAGTATGCAATGTAAACCAATAATTATTACCATGAATATATTTTGACTTCACACAAGGATGGTATGGATGAGGTTCTCTCTTGAGCCTCTTCAATTTGAATAAAATACTAAGAAGAAATCATGAGAGAGGGTCCATATTGATTAGTTCATGAAATTTTGTCCATGCTCTCATCTTCATGCTATGTTTATTTGATGTAGAAAAACTATCAAAATATTCCCAAGGCATCTCTAGCATAAACTCTTTTTCATTTGAAAAAAATACAAATAAATCGTTTAATAAACCTCCATCTTTTACACATTGTACACCATAGAAAAACCTATAGCATAAACTATCAAACTATTCCTCCCCCACACATTCCCATCTAAGATGAGGTTCTTTCTTGAGCCTCTTCAATTTGAATAAAATCCTAAGAAGCGATCATGGGAGAGGGTCCATATTGATGAGTTCATGTAATTTTTTCCATGCTCTCATCTTCGTGCTATGTTTATTTGATGTAGAAAAACTATCAAACTATTCCCAAGGCATGTCTAGCATAAACTCTTTTTCATTTAAAAAAAATACAAATAAATGGTTTAACAAACCTCCATCTTTTACACATTGTACACCATTGCAAAACCTATAGCATAAACTATCAAACTATTCCTCCAAAACACATTCCCATCTATGATGAGGTTCTCTCTTGAGCCTCTTCAATTTGAATAAAATCCTAAGAAGCAATCATGGGAGAGGGTCCATATTGATTAGTTCATGAAATTTTGTCCATGCTCTCATCTTCGTGCTATGTTTATCGTAATGTTTCTTTAATATCGTGAATTTGAGCTTGACTACTTGCCTCTACCTCATTGAATTCTCCTTCCTTGGAGAATTTGCAACCTCCTCATTGTGTAATTATTAAACTTATTCTCTTTACCCTATTTGATGTAGAAAAACTATCAAACTACTCCCAAGGCATCTCTAGCCATCTCTGTTGTAGGGTGTTACTACCATATTTTCTATGAATTCATGGTTAGGAAAGACACTAGTTTCTCCACTCTACACTTGACCAACCATCATCTATATTGATTGGAATTGTAAGGGATAATGATGTTTATTCGAACACAAATAAACCAACATAGTCTGTAGTTGTATGTGTTAATTTGTAAAGTAGTGAGTTATGTTGGAATGTATCAAGTACTGAACGTGAACCCCATGTTAAACACTTCCTTGACACCACAAAGACTGAACTCTATGAGAGATTCATGAATGAGCACACACAATTGAACCTGGGCCAAAGGTCCTTTGAGAAATGCAAACTATGGTACGTTCGTATATGCATTGATCGGAGCACATGTTGTTGTAGATACCACGTAGAATATGAATATTATTATGACACATATAAGCATGGGGCATGTATGCCAGGGGATACAACTGGCATATATGGTGGCCGAAAGGTTGGGGAGGGAGGAATAAGAAGACTTTCCCTGCATTTGAATTGCCAATTGTGGATAGCTACTAGTATATTGCAGTTGACCTAGATAGTTATCGTGTGACAGGAACTATAGCTAATGTTGTTGACCAAATCTAATGGTGAAAACCCTAGTTCATAAAACTTAGGTCTAGATAAGAACATGTTGATATTTGCAACGAGAAGCTTGAAATAATAATGCATGCATGGCCATATAAAGTTGTTTGCAACATAAATTTCATGTTTGATATTTTCTTACAATCATGAATTGAGACATGGATCAATTGTAGTGGTCTTGAATTTATGAGTTGAAAGAAAAAAACACATTAAGACACCTTAGTGCAAGAATATTTACTATACCATATTAATCTTAAAACATAGTAGAAGAATACATTATTGATCCCATAACTAGTGTAAAGTGGTACATTTATAATCATATGGAGGAATATAAGTGTTCATTGACACGTAATTATCACTTCCCCCCATATTTGACTAATACATTATTTTAGTGGTTAAGGTGGTGAAACCACTTCCTGCTTATGCTAATTTGGTTGCATCAATTACAACACCAATACATTTGTTCTTTAGTTCAATGAGATGTTGTATGTGTTTCTTTTTCCTCCACCTAGACCAATAGGAACACCATTTATATCTAGGAATTGTCACTACACTATGAAAAACTCTGAGGAAAAATAGAAACATAGTGGACAAGCTTCCAAAAATTCAAGAACCTCATGCATCGCATGTCCTTCTTACCATAATTTTATCATGGGATTCCCAATTACTCCCATTAAGAGGAACTTCTCTCCCATGGGTCCATCACCCAATGCGTGTCTTGCTTGATTGATCTTAGGAATGAAACGAGCCATAGAATGACGACCGTGGATTGGATCAACAAACTGTTGACTCTGTTGGATTCAGGACGTTGGGATAGTGCTAGGGGTGCCCCTCTCCTCCGGTCCCATGGCCCAGGTGTCATCTTGTAGGTCCATTTTGGAAAGTAGGGTTTTGCTCAGTAAGGGAGTGTTTAATTTTTGCACATTGGGGTCAAATTTACAAAATCATCAACTAGGCACTTATGGCTAGCGTTCCCAGCTGGAACCTTCCTAGACACACTTGCAGGACTCCCGGGAACCCGGTTTTGTTGCACGGTTGGAATTCTATGCCCCCGATAGGTATCCAACAGGTGTCCCTAAAGGCCTTTTGGATGCGAGACGGAACAATCCATAGAATGACGACCGTGGCTCAGATCGACAAACCGTCGACTCTGTTGGATTCAGGAAGTCGAGATAATGCTCGGAGTGCCCATCTCCTCTAGTCCCATGGCCCAGGTGTCATCTTGTAGGTCTAGTTTGGCAACTAGGGTTTTGCTGAGTAAGGGAGTATGCAATTTTTTCACATTGGGGTCAAATTTGAAAAATCATCAACCAAGAACTTATGGCTAGCGTTCCCAGCTAGAACCTTCCTAGATACACTTGCAGGACTCCTGGGAACCCAGTTTTGTTGCACAGTTGGAATTCTATGCCCCCGGTAGGTATCCAGCAGGTGTCCCTGAAGGCCTTTTAGATGTGAGACGAAACAAGCCATAGAATGATGACCATGGCTCGGATCGACAAACTTTCAACTTCGTTGGATTTAGGATATCGAGATACTACTAGTGGTTCCCCTCTCCTCCAATCCCATGGCCGAGGTGTCATCTTGTAGGTCCATTTTGGAAACTAGGGTTTTGCTCAGTATGGGAGTGTACAATTTTTGCACATTGGGTTCAAATTTGCAAAATCATCAACCAGGCACTTATGGATAGAGTTCCCAGCTGGAACCTTCCTAGACACACTTGCAGGACTCCCCGAAACCTGGTTTTGTTGCACGGTTGGAATTCTATGCCCCGGGTAGGTATCCAATAGGTGTCCCTGAAGGCCTTTTGGATGAGAGACGAAACGAGCCATATAATGACGATTGTGGCTCAGATCGACAAACCGGAGACTCCGTTGGATTCAGGACATCAGGATAGTGCTAGGGGTGCCCCTCTCCTCCGGTTCCATGGCCTAGGTGTCATCTTGTAGGTCCATTTTGGAAACTAGGGTTTTGCTCAGTAAGGGAGTGTGCAATTTTTGCACATTCGGGTCAAATTTGCAAAATCGTCGACTGAGCACTTATGGTGATGATGATGAAGATGTTGATGGTGATGGTGATAGTGATGGTGATGAAGATGATGATGATGATGGAGATGTTGATGAGGAACCTAGAGATGACAATGATGATGAAGATGTTGATGATGATGATGATGGTGATGATGATGAAGATGTTGATGATGATGGTGATGGTGATGAAGATGATGATGATGATGATGATGAATATGATGATGATGGAGATGTTGATGAGGAACCTAGAGATGACAATGATGATGAAGGGTTTTTCTAAGTAAATTTATCAAGCTTTTGAGTTTCATGATAGTGGCACCATATGGAAAGGGTGAAGTGGTAGTGTTACTTGTAGGGAGATTAGGGCATATTGGAGGAAGTATCTAAAGGGTACAGAGAGTTTAGTGCTAGGGTTTGGATGGGGGTTAGGGTTAGAGTTATAGAAGGAAATTGAATTAGGTCATTTATATAATGTACATTTTATATTAATGGTATGGCTTGGTCTAAGGTGGTGCTCTGAAATAACTATTTCATTATGAAATATTTAACGAGACATTAATTAAATTTAAGATAAGTGTATTGTTAAATATAGTGAGCATTTAGCATGGGGAACCACATCTATGAATATGTGTATTGTTAAATATAATTTTGTTGGGTGAAGCCAATAACCAACATAATCAACATAATATAAGGGTTTTTTGGGTTGGGGATATACCTCAAGGTACCCAAAGCATGAAAAAAGTTTGGGTGGGCACAAAACCAAGAGAACAAAAAATGTTGAAGAGGACATGTGGGGTGGGAGGTCGGCCTCCAAAAACTCAAGCATTGACATGAGTGAGGTAGGTCTAAATCAAATTCTCTCATACCAAATGAGAGAAGTGGTAGGTAGGTCTCTAGGTTTCCAAAGCAACTTCTCTCATACCAAATGAGGTAAGTCTAAAGCAACTTCTTTTGTGGAGTGGTGTTGCATTTTGAAGTTCCCTTGGTCATTGTGTTCTAGTTGCATTGTTGGTTTTGGCTATTTGTTCCCAATGTTAGGAGGTTTTATTTTTTTTCTTTAACTTGTGTGTAGAGCTATGCTGATGTATATGTAACTTCTTAATGTATTTCATCTATGTATATTGTACTCCTATAGAGATGTGTTATTCCTCTTTAAGGAAGTGTCGTCATTTGTATTGACAAGTGTCACAAGTGTCGTAACTTGCCAATGGGTTATTAGTCCACCATGTGTGGGGTCGGCCCTAATTAAGTTAACCATAGGTTATTGTACTAAGCTAGACAAGTCAGCCCCATAATTTTATTGGGCAGTCAGGACAAGTATAAATAGACATCTCCCGATCTCTATTTTAATCACTTCATTACTCACTTATCCTTCACTCGGAAAGTGGCGCACATGTGAGGAGGAGGATCAGCTACTAGGAGGATGACTATCTCTGTGTACTTGGGTTGTAATTTGGTTGTATCATTGCTCTATTTATCTCTGAGGAAGTTGTGGGGTTTTTCACCTTAGGGTTTTCCCCATAGAAACTCTGTGTGTCTATTGTCTCTTATGTTTGCATCTTATGATGATTGATATGCTTGCTATGATTGATATGCATTGATATAATATACATGTTATTCTATCAGCAAATATCCTAGAGTATATTGAATTAATGCTAAAAAATTAACATGGTATCAGAGCTTCCCTGAGAATAAGACATTGTGCAGTCACGGACACCAGGGTTTCTTATTTATTGGGTTTCTCTCCACAGATTTTGGAAAAGCAATATGATAGATTGACTCTCCTCAGCAAGGTGAATCTTTCTGTCCAATCAGAATTCAGTTCTGATCACTTTCAGTTTTGGCCCTAAAAATTAGGGTGTCCACAAAAATAGGAATTTCTAAAATCGGAAGACATATCTGGAAGCTCCTTGGAAAAATCAAAGTTTAGAGCTTTCGATCAAGATTTTTGGCTGGGTAAATCTCTGAGAAACTCAAACCCTAATTCAGGGTCCTCCTTAGTGAACTTGGGAAGACTAAAAGGAATTTCTGAAGGGTTAAGCTTTGCAGATCTCAAATTCTGAATACACCAAGCTAATCAGTTCATCAAGGCGCATCTTTCTATCCTTTCAGAAAGTTGAAATTCACATTTTGAATTTTTAGGGTTTCTCTGACAAACCCTAATCCGGGACCAGATCCAATTTTCAGCAAATCAAGTGGTAAGACCTAAATCTTTTCTATTTCCATTTGAAGTACTCTTTAAGATGTCTCACCACACCAAGCTTGAGGATAAGCTTGAAGGGGCTGATAAATTCTGAGCATCGAAGTATAGGATTGGGTTAATCCTGGAAGAAAATGAGTTGGACACTTACATAAGGGAAGAGGTCCCTGTCCCAGAGGAAGAAGAGGCTAAAGCCCCCCACAAGAAGAAATTGGTCAAGCAAAAAAGTATCATTGTTGATTCTATCAAGGACCATCTCATCCCACATGTGTCATCTCTAAAGACACCCAAAGAGATGTTTGATTCCCTGACTAAGCTATTTGAAGGGAAGAATATAAATTGGAAGATGACCCTACGGAACCAATTGAAAGGGGTAAAGTTTCAGAATGGAGAAACCATTCAATCTTATTTTTATAGGGTTTCTCAGGTCAAGGAACAACTAGAAGCGGTGGATGAAATGGTGGAGAATGGTGAAGTTTTCATGGCCACTCTGAATGGCCTACCTAGGTCATGGGATTCCTTTATTCAAGGAATTTGTGCAAGAAGGAAGTTGATCTCCTTCAACAGACTGCGGGAAGAATGTTCTCAAGAAGAAGTTAGGCTCGTGGCCCGAGAAGAAAATATGGGAAATGAAGATCAAGCTCTCACAGCACATACCAAGAAAGGTAAGTTCAAGAATTAGCCATCTCATAACAGAAGACCTTCTCTCCACCATCACTAAAATGATAAGAAGGATCTGAGATGCTTCACCTATAATGAGAAGGGAAACTTTGCTATAGATTGTCCCAAGAACAAAAAGGGTTCCAACAACAACAAAAAGAAGGGAAACAATAAGAGATATCATGCTCATGCTACTGAGGATGATGAAGCTCCCAAGAAGAAGTCTAGAGCAGAAAGTGATGATGACTCATCAAGAGAAGAAGAGTATGTTCTAATCTCTGCTCTCACAGGTACTATTTCTCATGGTTGTAATGATTGGTTAATTGACAGTGGGGCTTCTAAACACATGACTGGGTTTAAAGAATCCTTTGTAAATTTATCTAAACATGAATCACCCCATAAGGTGAAACTTGGGGATGATTATCAATACCCTATCAAAGAAAGTGGGGAAGCCTCCTACAACCTAGACTCTGGAAAGTCTTTGAAGATGAAAGATGTGTTATTTGTACCTGGGCTCAAGAAGAACCTACTCTACATCTCTGCATTAGATACAAAGGGCATGAGGGTTGCATTTGTAGATGGCCAAGTCCTAATGTGGCCAAAGGTAAAACTATTGATGAAGCAGTGGTGATTGGAGAGCAAGAGGGAGGATTGTATAAACTGAAGGGACAACCTAAACATGCCAAGGTACATGAATCCATGGAGCCAAGTGAACTTTGGCATAGAAGGCTTGCTCATGTGCACTATAGATCCCTCCCAATTGCAAGCAAAGATGTAGAGGGTCTTCCTGAAATCAAGACCAAACATGAAGGTATTTGCAAAGGATGTGCAAAAGGAAAGAACATAACGAAGGAATTTTCAAGCCGTGAAAGCAAGGAAAAAGGAATCTTGGAAATCATCCACTCTGATGTATGCAGTCCGATGTCATCCAGTTCTCTGAGTGGGTATGTTTACTATGTCTCTTTCATTGATGATTTCTCCAGGAAGACTTGGGTTTAATTCTTAAAAGGCAAGGATGAAGTGTTTGACAAATTCAAGGAATTCAAAACCTTGATGGAGAATAAAATCTATAAGAAGATCAAGACGTTCAGATCCGACAACGGCGGAGAATTCACTTAAGGAGATTTCAAGAAGTTATGCAGTGATTCAAGGATTAAGAGGGAGTTGACTGCTCCCTACAATCCACACCGGAATGGAGTTGCAGAAAGGAAGAATACAACAATCATGGAAGTAGCACGGGCAATGCTGCATGACCAGGATCTACCCATGCATCTATGGGCAGAAGCAGCTAGGACAGCTGTGTATGTGCAGAACAGAACACCCCACAAGATATTGGACAACAAGACACCAGAAGAGGTCTTCTCTGATAAGAGACCTAAAGTCAGCCATCTCAGGATATTTGGTTGTCTAGGATATTTGGTTGTCCAGTATATACACATGTTCCAAAGGAAAAGAGGACAAAGCTAGATCCTTCAAGAAAGAAGGGTATCTTTGTGGGTTACAATGAAAGCTCAAAGGCTTACAGAATATACTTTCTAGGGTTCAAGAAGATTGATGTCAGCAGGGATGTAACATTTGATGAAAACTCGGCATTCATCAAATCAAGGAAGACACCTGTTGAAGATCATGAAGAACCAAAGGAAATCAGATTTCAAGACACTACTATGACTGAAGCAATTCCAGATGTTGATCATGAAATTGAAGATCCGCAAGAACCTGTAGATCCACCTCATGAGAAGGACTCTCACAAGAGGAAACCTGCATTGGCTAAAGAGCTCATTCAAGATGCAAAAAGGTATGGCATTTCAGAAGAAAAACACAGAGCAATGAAGAGAACTAGATCACATACCATCAATGTTGCTTTACTTTGTGATATCATGAACAAAGAACCTTCCAGTTATGAAGACGCAGCGAAAAAGAAAGAATGGAAGGATGCCATAGTTGAGGAATACCATTCAATAATGAAAAATGATGTTTGGGATGTAGTCCCAAGACCTGAAGGGAAGTCTGTTGTGACTTCCAAATGGATCTACAAGATCAAGCATGCTGCAGATGGCAGCATAGAGAAATACAAAGTGATATTTGTAGCTCGTGGCTTCTCCCAGAAAGAAGGAATCGACTATGAAAAAAAATTTGCTCCTATAGCCAGATACACTTCCATCAGATCAGTACTTGCTCTGGCTATAGTGATGAAATGGAAGATACACCAAATGGATGTCAAGACTGCTTTCTTGAATGGTGTAGTCGAGGAGGAAGTGTATGTGGAGCAGCCACTTGGTTTTGAGACACATGACAGGAAGTCATATGTGTGCAGATTGAAGAAAGCCTTGTATGGCTTGAAGCAAGCTCCTAGGACTTGGTATAGCAGGATGGATAGTTTTCTATCCAGCTTGGGCTTCACCAAGAGTAAAGCAGATTCCAACCTTTACTACAAGGTTGAGGAAGGCAATCCCGTGATACTACTCCTGTACATAGATGACCTGTTTGTTACAGGTAATGATAGTTTGATTGCTGATACCAAGAGGAAGCTTGCTGCAGAGTTCGAGATGAAGGACTTGGGGATGATGCATTATTTTATAGGCATGGAGGTGTGGCAGAGTGCAAATGGTATTTTCCTTGGACAAGGGAAGTATGAAGTAGAGATCTTGAAGAGGTTCGGGATGATGGACTACAAGGCCATGGCCACACCTATGGCATCAAACCTGAAGCTTCTGTGTGATGCTTCATCTGATCCGGTTGATGTCATTGTGTATCGTCAAATGATTGGGTCCTTGATGTACCTGACGAACACGAGGCCAGATATTTGCTTTGTGGTGAACACGTTGAGCCAGTTCCTGACGAATCCCAGAGGTGTTCACCTGGTTGCTGTAAAGCATATTCTAAGGTACCGGAAGGGTACGGTTGACTATGGGCTCAAGTATGATGTGAATCAAAAGTTTAACCTATAGGGTTATGTTGATTCAGATTGGGTAGGTAGTGCTGCAGATAGGAAGAGCACAACTGGGTGCTGCTTCAGTATGGGATCAGGTGTGATCCCCTGGTTTAGCAGGAAGAAGTCCTACGTAGCACTGAGTACAGCCGAGGCAGAGTATGTTGCAGCATGTTCAGCTAGTTGTGAGGTAGTACGGCTCTGGAAGCTACTGTCTGAGTTATTTGATATCCCGTTGGAGGATACTGGTATCTTTTGTGACAACCAGAGTTGTGTGAATTTGTCTGAGAACCCAGTGTCCACGACAGATCGAAACACATTGAGATCAAATATCACTATATCATGGATATGGTGCAGAGAGGAGCAGTGAAGCTCATGTATGTTTCGACGGATGAGCAGGTTGCAGATGTGCTGACAAAACCACTAGCCAGAGTGAAGTTCCAGTACTTCAGAGAGAGGCTTGGTGTTCTTCAGATTGACGACACTTCGAGGAAGAAGTGATGGAGACATTTGCTGGAGCCATTCCAAGCATGGTGAGAGGAGGATCCTTCCCATGGCTGTGGATATAAGCGCTGGATGATGAGCATCAGGACGATGCTCCAGTTACTACTCTGTATATGCATCATGTTGGATGCTTGGATATGACCAGTTGGATCATTTATATGTATATGGATCATGTTGGATGCTTGGATATGATCAGTTGGATCATTTATATGTATATGTATGTATGCATCATGTTGGATGCTGGATATGATCAGTTGGATCATTTATATGTATATGTATGTACGCATCATGTTGGATGTTGGATATGATCAGTTGGATCATGTGTATGTATCTGTAGATGTATCAGGTGGATACATTGTATGATTAGGTAGATCATGTATGTTGATATGTATCAGGTATGATCAGGTGGATCATGTATTTGTATATGTATCAAGTGGATACATTGTATGATCAAGTAGATCATGTATGATGATATGTATCAGGAAGATACTGTGTATGCATCAGGTGGATGCATTGTATGATCAAGATGATCATGGATGATGAGCTTTAGGATGTTTCTCCAGATGACATGCAGTAGGATGATGCAATGTTGATGATCAAGATGATCATGTGTACATCAGGATGATGTATGGTGAGTATCAGGTTGATACTCTGTGGCCATGGACAGGTTGTGCAGATGAGCATGTAAGTAGACCTGGGAGATCTGTACAGGATGAAAAAGGCCTCAGATGCTCTTTCAAGGCATTGTCCTATGGCATGCAAGTATACCTAGGAGATCTGAACAGGATGAAAAAGGCCTCAGATGCTCTTTCAAGGCATTGCCATGACCACATGTAATCAGACCTGGAGATCTAGACAAGATGAAAAAGGCATCAAATGCTCTTTAGGGTTCTCGCTTGGCAAGACACCCTTTTAAGGTTTTGTGGTAGGAGTCACATGTAATCAGACCTGGAGATCTGGATAGGATGAAAAAGGCCTCAGATGCTCTTTAGGGTTCTTGCTTGGAAAGACACCCTTTTAAGGTTTTGTGACTGTCACATGTAAAATATCCTGCGAGATCCTATAGGTCGTATTTGTGTACCAGTAACAGCCTGGGATGCTCTTTCGAGGTTTTGTGACTGTTGGCAGGCAGTTTGATGAGGACGTGTCATGGTACCACCGACGTTTCGACACATTGGATAAAGGCGCGATAGGAGTATTTTGTACCAGAGTAGACCGCAGTTGGCGGGTTTTGGGTCACTTGGACCATTTATTTTGTAATATTGAGTCGCGTAGACTGCAATTGGCAGGTTTTGTGTCACTTGGACCATGTATTTTGTAATATTGAGTCATGCAGACCGCAGTTGGTGGGTTTTGGGTCACTTGGACCATGTATTTTGTAATATCGAGTCAATTGTACCACAGTATGCGGGTTTTTGGGTCATTAGACCAAGTCAGTTAGTCCATTGTCCATAAGTGTCGGTTAGGAAAGTGGACAAGTATTGTAATTGGCGGAAGCCTATAAATAGATGAGAATTGTAAGTGTTAGGAGAGAAGGGGGGATAGATAGAAGATGGAAAGAGAGCTACATGCGGAGTTTGACAGAGAGATAATGCAGGAGTTGCACAGGGATTTATGTACTGCTTTTGGTTTGTCACAGTAATATAAGGATGATGATTTGGTGCAATCTGTGTGTAATGTTGCTCGATACTTATGTTATTGCCTTTTCTTAATGCAATTATCTTTTTTTGTCACTATGATGTGAATGCCACAATAATATGTTATAGATATTTGTTTACTGTAATGTTAAGTGTTGCGATTAAAGTGATATGTTATAACTTCATTATGGGTATTTAGAATTGTTGTTGGTACCATGTTGCCGCAACTCGCCTCCTCCCTTGACAGAAACATGGTTCCTTCTGCTCTTCCTGGATATCTCGAGTGAGACCTCATCAGCTTTGCGGGTGTTGCTAGGTGGGCTCAAACCTACTCGGGCCGGTGCCCCGGGAGACTGTGGTATGTGTCGACAGTTGGTGAACCCCTGTCGACTGTGAGGTCGCGATTTGGTCAACAAATGGTTCCGTTGCCAGGACCATGTGCAGAGAAGAAGGAGGCCATGTTGTGGCACCCGACGAAGCTGAAAATACAGAGCTAGTTTGATCAGAGACTACGAGAATTTGCTGAGAAGGAAAGTCGAAACACGTGGCTAACAATCGATCACTGGTTGGGAAGGTATATTCACGACGGTCCACACGAATGGTTCTTCTCTGAATTCCCAGTTATTTTGTATGAGTGGTTGTCGAAACTGACCTTCCAGAAGAGAAACTTCCAGGGTGGTGAGTCGACGGCTTGGACCTCGGAGTTGATTCAAGAGCTGCAAGAAGTTGATAATAAGGCATCGCGGGGTATTGAAGTCTAGCTTGATAGCATCTTGGAAGGATACATTACTGAATTCGTGGTTCACACGAAGAGATCCTATAGTGAAGCTGAAAGATACTTCTTTGACGGACCGAGAGGAAGATTTTTGTTGTCACTCCAACTGTCGATTAAGATGCTAATCTGTGAGAAAGGTATATTAAAGATGTACCTTGATCAATAAGCATCCTGGTGGGCAGAGGCCATGGGTATCGTGACTGTCGGGGGGTGGTCGAAGGAATGGTAAAGGGGTAGATGGGTGTAGACCATGAGGAGACTTTGAGTGAAGCCGAGGAAGAAAGTGGCCTTACGAGGGGAGGAGCAAGGTTCCAACAGGAAAAGAGGCAGAGAATAGGAGACGGTCCTGCTGCGATCGGAATACAAGGCCGTGAAGGAAGGCCACATGGGACGAAGCGACCTCACAGTCCTAATAGGGACAACCAGGCTATGCCTAAGATAGAGGCAGGACCAAACCCTGGCACAAACATACCCCACCCTCCGCTCACTGACTCACAACTAGCAAGAAATACTACTTCCACACCACCAAGCTCGTCAATTCAGCAGAAGTTAATTGGTAGTAGTATAGCGACAGGAGGAAGGAATCCCAAAATGGTGGGTGGTGATGCAAAATTACCGTTGTTCCATGGGAGTGCTACAGACAATCCCGAACAGTATTGGTTTTTGTGTGAAGCAGTCTGGACCATGAAAAAGGTCAGTAATGATAATGCTAAGAAAGGGCAGTTGGCCACGACCTTGAAAGGTCGTGCATTAGATTGGTTCATGAAGTTTATTTTGGTTCCTATAAGAACACTGTCATGTCCCCAATTTTGGTTCATCCAGTACCATGGGTGAAAGGGGACAAAATCAACCCCTAAGGGAATTAAATGGTATTAGTTCTATTTGCTTAGAATTAATTTTGGCCTAAGTCTCCCAAGTTGGCAAATTTATTTATTAAAGGTAATTTTGATAAATAAAATTAATGAATAATGAGAAAGTGGCCCAAGAGAGCACCCATGTGGAAGATGTTGCCAAATTGGAGTAGGGGTTAATTTTGAGGCAATTATACCACATGAATTAATTAATTAGTAATTAATTGCTTAAATGTTGAATTTGGAATTAATTTTGATTTGGAATATTCTTATTAATAAATATTGCTAATAAATATTAGCAAGTGGTGATAATATGGCTAGGAGGTCGAATTTGGTCATGTGGACCACTCTTGCCTTAGTGGCAAATCTCAAGAAAAGCAAGGAGTCCAAAGGAGGAAAGAAGACAAGGCAAACAAATTAGAAACTGGCAAAAGCAGGAAAAAGCAGAAAAGTGGAAAGAACAAGAAAAGCTGTAAGTAAAGATTTAGCAACATCCAGAAAGCTAACTAAGGCACAGTTGCTAATCTGGGTGAAGAGAGACAAAAGTTGGCAAGTTTTTCTAAGACAAAACTTGCTAATTATTCCAAGAAGGCGCCCACATGACTTGGAGTAGGATGGGAAAGTGGTAACCTACTCTCACAAGTAACCAAAGCTAAGTAACTTACTTAGCAGGTCATCATAAAGTTTATAAAAGAAGCCAACCAACTCCAATGAAGAACTTTTGATCATTTATGTTTTCTCATGAGAGCTTTGATGCTTTTCTAGTTGAGTGATGTGCCTCAGCTGCGCTTCTTGGGTGATGTGCCCCAAGGCCCATAGTTTCCAGTGAGTGTTGTGAAGTTCCTTATCAAGATATTGCAGCCAGTAACATATGATTCCAGCCTCCATTGAATATCTACAGTCATACAGGAGAATAGGTTCCTCCAACAATGATTCTGCAGCTAGTTTTAGTGAAGATTCTCCTGTTGAAGAAGTCTGATCCAATGAATGTGCCCAAGACTTGGTGGAGAGATAGTTCAGCCATTTTTGCAGACATTAGAAGAGTCACATATCAGAGATCAGCTTCAGAACTGAACTATCCTTCTCTTCTATCTCATTCTCTCAACCACAACTAGATTTGGAGAGGGTTTCCACTGAAGAAGAGATCTAGTTGATGGTGATGGTGCCCATTTGAAGATCAGCCATCCTAAGTGCAGCAAGATCAGCCATCTAATCTATAGATGGATTGATATTTACTTCCAGAATAGAGCCACAGTAACTTCTTACTTCTCTTATCTATTCTCTCACTGATTGTAACCGAAGATTAGCCTGTGAGGCATTGTTATTTAAGAAGCAAACTACTAATGAAAGAAGAAGTGTTCTGAAAGTCATTTTTCAAGTTTTATGTGTGGAATAAGTTATATCAGAGTATAAATTAATATCAAAACAGATTTTGTGGTTTATTAAACCAGTTTGTGAAGTTAGAATGCAAGACTAGCTAGATTGATGGCAATTCTAGACTAGTTTCACCACTTTTCCTTTTGAATCTATTTTAATCACTATTTTTACATTATGTCAGTTGGAGCTAGTCCTTAACTCAGTCCAGTATCCATATCAGTCCCTGCAATAAGAATTTGGATTCCTTTAGCTTCATTTTGGAAATCCTGTATTGTGACTAGCTCCGCAGTCCACCATGTGCAAATAATCCCCAAATTGCTCCAAACCTTCCCAAGTCCATCCAGTATTTATTCTAGCATACCTCATGAGTTTCATGACTGATATATATCTCTCCTAAACACCTTTAACCCTCACCCAGTCTTGTTGGCATATGCTAGAAGCCCAGGAAACCTTAAAGTAGGCAATAGATTCGTTCTATTGTTGAAAAGTGAATGGATCTAGTGCCTTGTGCCAAGGACCTCTGCTAAAACCATATTTTTCTGTTGCTGCACCTAATCCCATATAAATTCCAGAATCAAAATTTCATCCCACCATCCTCAGTCTGTACACCAGTACCCCTCACTTATCTCATGTCCGGTTCGAAGGATTTGTCACAAAATTTCACTAGTGAAAGTTGTAAAAGTTTTAAAGTGGAGTTAATATCTGGGTCAGATCTTACCCAGGATATTACAAACAATGGAAAAGTCCCTGGATGAGATTCGGGAAGGAATGATTGCTGAATTTCGACGGCCTAAGTTGGAGGCTCAATACATTACTGAACTGAAGGAAATTAAACAGAATCTCAATGAGATAGTATGGGATTTCGATCAGCAATTCAAGACGCTGATGGCAAAGGTTAGTTTCTATATGAGCGCTATCCAACATAAAGAATGGTTCATTACGGCACTGTTACCCCACATTCAGCTGCCGCTGATGCAGCAAAACATTTCGACGCCTAGCGAAGCTCTAGAGATCGCAATGCGATTGAAAGTGTCACCGATATAGACACAGCTCGCCAACTTGACTATACAGTTGCAAGATTTGAAGAAGAATAAGGAACAGCGCGATGAAGTATGGTGTACGTGATGTCGATGAGAGGGACATACGAAAGATGATTTCCCAGATTTTCGTAATTATTTGGTCTCCGGTGCGCCCAATCTGTTGAATGGTGGCAGTATGCCATGGTGTCGTGTTTGCCAAGTGTTTGGGCACAGTCACAATAATTGCCCGTATATGCAGAAAAATGGTCACAACCCCGTGAAATCTATATTGCACCTTTTGTAAGTCAGTAGGACATGATGACAAGGATTGTTATGCATATGGGTTGCTACAGCAGAGAATGTGTGATGCATTCTATGTCAAAGATGATTAGCGCGCTGCGCCGTTACAACCACAGGTAGCTCAGCTGATACCTCAACCACAGATGCAGTTTGTCCCAAAGCAGCAGCAACTGCAGCAATTCGTACCGCAATATCCACCGATGAACCCCCCATGGCCTCAGTACGTGCAGCAACCGCAATATGTACCACAAGGGCAAGGGATGCCGCCTGCACCCATGCAGCAGCAGTTTAACCAACCTTAGTATCAGCAGCAGGGTGGCTACCGGGGAGGCTACAGGAGCGGACGCGGTGGCAGATTTAGTTGTGGAGGAGGAGGCTGAGGTGGTCGTGGACCTGTTCAATGTTACCACTTTGCGGTATGGGGGCATTATCAGCGTGACTACCCACTGCTACAGAATCAGTGTACGTTTTGTTCTGGTAATGATCATACGGTTGAGAATTGTCCATAATTGATTGCACGATGGCAGGCTGGGAATGCTCCATAGCTACAGAATCAGGCCCAGCCATAGCAACCAGTCCAGAACCCGGTACAACAACAAGTACAGAACCAGTCCCCATGACCACCGCCGCACGCCAATCAAAATATCAATCAACCAGGGAATTTGCAGCAGCACCAGACGCAGGGTGCAAATATTGCGACCATTTCTGCAGAACCACGACCACAAGATGCTTCGATAGCTATTGTCACTCGTGGAGGCAAGACGACTGGGGAAGATGGTTCACGACCACTGATTCGGTTGGATGGTTAGAAGGAGGTACCCTTCGACATTGATATGGAGCAAGAGACATTCTTGGAGGCATGTCTCACTTTGGAGAAAGACCGCGGTAAGGCTGTTGTTTGCGATATGCCACCTATCTTTGATGCTACATCAGACGCTGATCGACCACCACTGGGGCCATTGCGAAAGTTCCTTGAAAGTTTTCTGTCATTGGCATGAGACCCAGCTGCCCTGGTTGAGATTGAGGGATGGTTACAGCAATTTCAGAAAGGACGGCAGGAGTCGGCTGTAAACTCTTTATAGCGACGAAAAACTGGTAAGGAAATGCAAATGA
Organism: Larix kaempferi; assembly: GCA_027924585.1. NCBI lineage: Eukaryota > Viridiplantae > Streptophyta > Pinopsida > Pinales > Pinaceae > Larix > Larix kaempferi. The sequence goes on from BSBM01001619.1 coordinate 2,795,012, forward strand.
ACATTCAAATTGGCGAGTATGATGTTGATTCGGTTATTCTTGATCTTGGTTCGGATGTTAACATCTTAACCAAGCAGGTGTGGCAGAAGATGGGGAGTCCCCCATTGAGCTAGTCTCCTATGCAGCTCCAGTTGGCTAACCATGCGAAGGTTACACCTATTGGGCGGGTTCCGCGGCTCACGATTGATATTGAGGGCATGAAGACTTATGCTGGCTTCGACGTCATTGAAGTAGTTGAAGGAGGAATCTCCTATCCTGCGCTATAGGGGATAGGATGGGCTAATGATAGTGGAGCTGTAATCAACTTCAAGAAGCGCATGATGACCTTTGAGAATTGCGATTTCAGAGTCGTAGCCCCATTAGATCCGGCTGAAGGACGCCAATATGTTGAGCCTGTAAAAGATGATGATCTCACTGCCTGGGATCATGCATTCAACATTTATGAATATTATATTCATCCTACTATACACAGTGAGATGGACTGGCGCAGCGAGAGTTCTGCATCTTCCGACTCTGATGATGCCTTCGAACACTGGCAGAACCAGATGCATGAAGTACCGTTCTGAAAATGTGGCTTAGTTACGCAGTCTTTATGTCGTGCTGCAACAGAAACAGTCACACTGCTTGTCTATGAGGGGTTGCCTGACCTCACTATCTTTTTGGCGGAATTTGAAGAACGGGTCTCAGAACCCCAGTGATTGCTGGCATTAGCGGAAGCATTGAAGGCTGCCCCAGCACGCTGGTGGGTGACACACAAGAAGTTCATTACTGATTGGTCGTAGTGTCGTAGGTTGATGATGGTTCGGTTTGGCGAAACTAACATTTATCACGCTGGAAAGTATGATGGGAGGAACAATCCCCAGGATCATGTGATGGAATGTCAATGGTTATGGAGTGCGCGACCCCGCGATGAGTGGGTCCATGCTTTTATCCATACTTTAGATGAGATGCTGCGTTCATGATACACCGCAGCTGAGTTGCGCCGAGAATTTACAACATGGGGGGAATTGATGGTCTACTTCACTCATACGTTCACGTTCGCGGATGCTAATCTTGATGTCCATAATGCCTTAAAACTCATCCGCGATGTGGTACTTCAGGTTGTTCTAGTAGCCTACCCTGTGGATCCGTACTCTGCTTGTCAAATGCAGTCTCTCATGGAATGCTTCAATATCAGTGGTGGCCCGGAGGACGATGATGATCCCCGGAATGTTAACATTCTTGAATCTGAAGGAAGTCGTGATGTGGTCCCACCTGTTGCACCATGTACGTCGTTCAGTCAACCATTGCAGATCCGCAAGACGAATATTGGAACCAAGGCTACTCCCAAGTTTGCCAATGTTGGAGATTATTGGGATGATGAGATGATGAGTAAATTCACTGAGTTACTTCATGAATTCCAAGATGTGTTTCCTACAAAGTTTTCTAAGATGAAGGGAATACTAGGCGGTTTAGGCGAGATGAAGATTCCCTTAAAGCCGGATGCTAAGCCGATTCGACAGCGACCTTATCGGTTGAACCCGCGACATAAGGAAAAAGTCAAGGTAGAACTTGATCGGATGTTGGATGCTGGTATTATTGAACCTGTAGAAGAATCCGAATGGATCAGTCCTATGGTGGTGCAGGACAAGAAAACGGGCGAAGTGCGCATTTGTGTCGACTTGCGGAAGTTAAACGATGCCTGCTTGCATGACCCTTTTCCGACCCTGTTTACTAATGAAGTACTTGAAGGAGTGGGTGGCCAGGAGATGTACTCTTTCACTGATGGATTCTCTGGCTACCATCAGATTTGCATTGCCAAGGAAGATCGCCATAAGACAACTTTCGTTACTGAATGGGGTTGCTTTTAGTATACGGTCATGCCGTTTGGTTTGAAGAATGCACCTGCGATATTATACAGGGTCATTATTGCCGCATTCAAATATTTTATTCAGAAGTTTCTGCAGGGATATATGGATGATTGGACCGTTTATGGATTGATTCGCGATCATCTAGCCAATCTACGGCTAATGCTCGAGTGATGCCGACAGCACCAGATATCACTGAACTTGAAGAAATGTATTTTTTGTGGTCCCTTTGGAATATTTCTGGGTCATATTGTGTGTAAGCAGGGATTGTTGGTTGATCCAGCCAAGATTACGCTTATTTTGGGGTTACAACTGCCGACTACTGTTAAGCAGTTGCGCACCACCTTGGGTCATACGGGATATTACCGCAAGTTCATTAGGGGTTATGCTATGATTACTGCCCCTATGGAAAAGTTGTTGAAGAAAGACGCAGCATTCCAGTGGAGCCCGAAATGTTAGAATAGCTTCGAAATGCTCAAGGTGAAGATGGTGTCGGCACCGATTTTGGTTTTTCCGGACTGGAGTAAGGAATTCCATGTCCATGTTGATGCCTCCTCGGTTTCATTAGGTGTTGTATTGGCTCAACCAAGAGAATGCGACATTGATCATCCCATTGCTTTTTCTAGTAGGAAGCTGTCTTTTGCAGAACATAATTACACCACCACAGAATGCGAAGGACTGGCCATGGTTTATGCGCTGCAGAAATTCAGGCATTATTTGTTGGGTGGCCACTTTAAAATGTTCACTGATCATTCTGCATTGAAATACTTGGTCAATAAGCCTGTGTTGGGGGGGAAGATCTTCCGGTGGCTACTGTTGTTTCAGGAGTTTGATTTTGAGGTTGTTGTGAAGCCGAGGCAGTTGAATGCTGGACCAGATCATTTGTCTCAGATTGATACAGGGGAGGAACCAACTAATATCAAAGATGGGTTGCCAGATGCCCAACTGTTTCACGTTGTCGCTACTGATTACTATTTTGATGACATCCTTTAGTTTTTGGTAACCAGCACCACGCCCGATGACTTTACCACTACTCAGAAGAAGCAATTGGTCATCAAGGCTGTTGACTTTCAACTGATCACGGGAGAGTTGTATACATTGGGTGCTAATAAGATATTGCGCAGATGTGTCTTGCCGCATGAGCAAGCGTAGATATTGGCTAAGGCACATGGTGGAGTGGCGGGAGGAAATCATGGCGGTCAAGCGACTGCCTGGAAGGTATTACATGTAGGACTTTGGTGGCCCACATTACATAATGATGCAATAGACTATGCATGGTTTGTGATGTTTGTCAGTGAACTGGCAAGCCATCCAGACGTGATGAGATTTTGCTGCTACCTCAAGTGACATTGCAACCGTTCGAAAAATGGGCTGTGGATTTTGTAGGACCGATCCATCCACCAGGGAAATGCACAGGTGCGCGGTATATTATCACAGCGACAGAATACTTGACCCAATGGGCTGAGGCAGCACCTGTAGTTGATTGCTCTGCCGCAACGGCTGCTCGATTTTTGTTTGATCACATTATCACTCGATTCGGCTACCCTAAGATATTGCTGAGTGATCAAGGTAGCCACTTTCTGAATCGCACTATCAGCGCATTGACGGACGAATTGCAGATACAGCATAAGAAGAGTACACCCTATCACCCACAGGCGAATGGAACGGTGGAGGCGTTTAATAAGGTACTAGAGCACACATTAACAAAGGTATGCAATGCGAACCGAGACGACTGGGATTTGAAGGTTCCAGCGGTATTGTGGGCCTGTCGCACCACCTGTAAAAGGTTGACTGGTCAGACACCTTTCAAGCTGGTATATGGGAAGGAAGCAATTATGCCTATGGAGTACATTGTTCCAAGTCCACGAATTGCGACTGTTACAAGCATGGATGATGTTGCAGCATTAGATGACCATCTAGCACAATTGATGGAGCTAGAAGAGGATCGCTTTATCGCCGGCTTTCACCAAGGGGTGGAGAAGGACCGTCAAAAGGCATGGCATGATCACCACATTAAAAATAAGCAGTTTCAGCAAGGCGACTTGGTGCTATTGTATGACAGCAAGTTTATGAAACATCCAGGGAAATTGCAAATGCATTGGCTGGGTCCCTATCGCATCAATAGTATTACTTCGGGCGGAGTGGTTCAGTTGCAGCGGTTGGATGGGGGGATGCTCCCCAAGCTGGTAAATGGTCACAGGTTGAAGCCCTATCGCTCGGGCTTGGAGCAGTGCGATGTCTGAGTTGCACGGGAAAAAAAAAGAGTGTGTTGCAGGTTGCGTGATGGTCGACGGTGCACCAACAGATGAAGGAATCCGCGAGCAGGGAGGCTTGTGCCGCCAGTTTGGACCAGTCGATGACACATGGCAGCGTCATGACCCAGTAAAATCAGTAATAAATGCAAAAAGTTAAGGTAGTTAATTAATGGCGTCATTCAGATCATGGGCATTAATGGCGGATCCAGCCGATCGACGGATAGGATTGCCGACGGATTTGCCTCATTAATTTAGGATTTGGTTGAGTTAATGCATGATTTAGTCATGATTACGGCATATTTGGGTAACTACTATAAGTATGGGTTAGCGTCAGGCAGAAGACACCAAGGATTTAGTATGTCGTGTTGTTCTGGAACGTTGTAGTGATTTGAGCTAGTTGCTATTCAGTATATAACGAGGAGTGGTGAGGTATGCCAAGCGAACTAGAGACAGTGGACATTAGCAGTGAAGTGGAGACACCCTTCGTTTCGGTCTTTGTAGAGCAAGAGGCTGTGTCCTTGGACACTATTGATCTTGGCACTGAGGTTGCCAACATGCTGGTGGGAGCATCAACTGTTGCTAAGAAGCGTCGAGGGGGTTAGGCTTTTGAATCTCCGCAGAGTAAAAGATTGCTTCGGTCTGCGGTGGCTGGCAAAGCTCCGGAGCAGGTGGGACAGACCAGTCGCACCATTCATCCATCTGCCCAATGGCTGGGGCATTCCGCAAGTAATATCCTTGGGTACATCCCTCATGTTCGGCCGTATGCCTCCCCGCGTAAGCTACCTCCAAAACCGAAGTTCAGTGTGAAGATGCCCACACTCCCAGCTGGGATGACGTGCTCGGTGGACATTGGGATGGCACTGATGCGCCTATGGTATGAGGACCACGACATGGTGGCTCAACCCAAAATTGCATCCACACCATATGTGTCTGAGACACGCAATTCACCGGACCCACTGTTACATGAATGGGAACTAGGAGTGCGGCAAGTTGGCTTGTTAGGGATAATTAACATGCCGCATTTTGGGCGCCTAGTGGAAGCTGGCTCTTGTGTAAAGCAGCTTTTGTCATGTTTTCATGGCGGTTCGTTGTGGTTGGACAGAGAGGTCCCAGTTACTGTTGACTTGATTTCTCACATTACCGGCTTTCCCAAGAATGGTGTTGATCCAGCGCAGTTTATTCAAGGAAAGCACAACGAGAAAAGGCGAGCACGTCGGTTGGCACAAAAGTATGCCTTGGAATCCGATGGGCATGGGTATCGCACCAGTAGTTGCAATAATCAGGCGGTACTCACAGGCATTAAGATCCTGTGTTGTAAAGTGATTAGGGGAGGTCGCCCTAACCAATGTAATTCAGGGATAGTTGCTTTTGCAGAGCAATGTGCAGAAGGAGTTCAAATGAACTGGTCCTTATATCTCTTGAACCAGCTAATGGAGGACGTCGTAGATGTCCAAGTGGGTAGAAGCGCTTTCTCATATAGTTGGTTGTTGCTGCTGATTGCTCTAGCTGCATGGAAAGAGCCCAACACCTACCAGGGTATGGACTACCCGGCTACAATGGAACGACGAGGGGCACACTATTAGAATCTATGGTTTGTGCGAGAGCCCAAGCACATCCGGGAGTGCCAAATGCATTTTTGGCTGTACTAAAAAATGCTTTGTGATGCAGCAACACAGGTCCCACGAATATCCGCAAACACTGTGGCACGATTCACACCTGTTATGGCATTTTCAATACGACTGAGTGTCATACATGTACAAGCTCACCGTGATGTTAATCACCAATGGTTGCAGACCAGGTATAAAGTGACAGCGACAGATTGTGAGGCTATTGTGAACGAGTGGCCGAAGGCTTGGCGACAACCGATGAGTTCTGTAGAGATTGATGTTGGAGGTCCACCCGAGGGCCCTATGGATCGAGTATCAGCTCTGGATGAGTAGAGTCACCATAATTCTGCTCATGAGTCAATCCAAACACTGACTACGAACGACAGCGACCGTGCTCTCAAGGAAAACCAGTCCAAACGGCACCACGAGCATGCCACGATCAGCGGGATGTCTTTACTAGCGGAGGCACATTTGGGTCGATTAATCATAGCCATTAACCATGCCGCCACGGCAGCTGCCGACAAGATGTCCGTCAAAGTGGAGGAGGGATTCTCTACACTTGCTTCCCGTATGGACTCTCTGGGTAATGCAGTGTTACAAACGGAACCTGGCAGTGTATCCATGCAGGAGACGATCACGATCCGCACCACACCCTGGGTAAAGAATGTCAACATTCCCCTGACTGCGGTTGTGACTGACAATGAGGAGCTGCAATCGATTGACTAGGTGACCGTCAATGTTAATACACTGTCGGTAATGGCACTGGAGACAATACAGAAGGTCGCCTCCCAGGAAATGGCAGATAGAATGCATGAAATCAGCAAGAGCTTTCAGCACTTGCAAGCAAGTGAGGCAGCCACAAATGCCGCTATTAACGAACTTACGAGCCAAGCTGCTACAGCGCAGACATCAGTAGATGACCTCGCAGCCGACCTTCAGAAAGAGCGGGCCAAGAAGGGTTGTGCCATTGAAGAACTTAAAAAGGAACAAGACTTCCTTATTGCGGAAAAGGCTCGCATGTGGTATGATAGTGTTCGGGTTGACCGAGCGATCACGGAGGCCTATCAACATGTCCCGAGGCCCACTAAAGAGGTAGATGTGCTCCACCGAGTGCAGCGGCTGGGGGTTGCCATTGTTCAGTTGAGACAGGAGAATGACCGGTTGACGGCTCAGTTGAAACCAAGTACATCTCAGGCCGAGCTGGATGACCGAAGAAGGGAAATTGAGGAAGTTTCCACCCAGATGGAGGAGCTAGAGACTGCGGCAACCAGGCTCACTGCCAAAATAGTAGAGTTTTGGGGCCGCATCGTTCACGATGAGAAAATTGAACAGCTCACTAAGATCCGGCAGGAAGCGGAGGGCCAGGTGGCCACATTAAAGGCTATGATGAGAACCTTTCCACCAATGGAGCAAGTTGCCAAGTCACGCAAGTTGAAGGACTTGCAACAACGGGTCACCAAGGAAAATGAATGCCAAAAGCTGCATGCAGCCCAGTTGGAAGAATTCTAGGACACTAGCGGGAAACTGATGCTGCAGGCCAGTGAAGCACTCCTAGCAGTACAGAAGTATCGACAACAGGTCATGGACAAGCTTGCTGATCACCCATCGGCCGAAGATGTGATCAGCAGTCAGGCAGCAGCTAAGGAGGCCCAAGAGTTGGTGAAGAATGTCGAACAGCCATATGCAGATTTCAAGGCAAGGACCGCAACATGTAATTTGTCCATCAGTTGACGTGGCTCGAGGGCGAGCCACAAGATTGTGTCGAGGGCCTGTTGGCAGGCGGTTTGATGAGGACGTGTCGTGGTACCGCCGACGTTGCGATACATTGGATAAAGGCGCGAAAGGATTATTTTGTACCAAAGTAGACCGCAGTTGGCGAGTTTTGGGTCACTTGGACCATGTATTTTGTAATATTGAGTCGAGTAGACCATAGTTGGTGGGTTTTGGGTCACTCGGACCATGTATTTTGTAATATTGAGTCAAGCAGACCATAGTTGGCGGGTTTTGGGTCACTTGGACCATGTATTTTGTAATATCGAGTCAATTGTACCGCGGTATGCAGGTTTTTGGGTCATTAGACCAAGTCAATTAGTCCATTGTCCATAAGTGTCGGTTAGGAAAGTGGACAAGTATTGTAATTGGTGAAATCCTATAAATAGATGAGAATTGTAAGTGTTAATAGAGAAGGGGGGATAGATAGAAGATGGAAAGAGAGCTACATGCGGAGATTGACAGAGAGATAATGCAGGAGTTGCGCAGGGATTTATGTACTGCTTTTGGTTTGTCACAGTAATATAAGGATGATGATTTGGTGCAATCTGTGTGTAATGTTGCTCGATAATTATGTTATTGCCTTTTCTTAATGCAATTATCTATTTCTGTCGCTATGATGTGAATTCTGCAATAATATGTTACAGATATCTATTTACTGTAATGTTAAGTGCTACGATTAAAGTGATATGCTATAAATTCATGATGGATATTTAGAATTGTTGTTGGTACCATGCTTCCGCAACTCGCCTCCTCCCTCAGCGGAAACATGGTTTCGTCTGCTCTTCCTAGACACCTCGAGTGAGACCTCATCCACTCTGCGGGTGTTACTGGGTGGGCTCAAACCTGCCCGGGCCGGTGCCCAAGGAGACTGTGGTATGTGTCGACAATTGGTGAACCCCTGTCAACTGTGAGGTCGCGATTTAGTCAACAATGACGCACATAATAAGTCCTGAGGATTTCACAGTATGGCCAGTGATGATGAAGACCTGCAGGTGGTGGGCCTACACCTAGTATGAAAAAGGACTGGCTCTATAGAACTTCCTATGACGATTAGATTCAGAGATTGACTGAGATAGCAGTAGCAGTGACGATGACGATGATTCGAGGACGATGATTCACTGACGATGATCTAGAGAAGAAGACTTGTGCTAGAAGATCTGTGTCGAGAAATACCATCCTAGTTAAGAGGGAGTGCTGATGTATATGTAACTTCGGAATGTATTTCATCTATGTATATTGTACTCCTATAGATATGTGTTATTCCTCTATAAGGAAGTGTCGTCATTTGTATTGACAAGTGTCACAAGTGTCGTAACTTGCCGATGGGTTATTAGACCACCATGTGTGGGGTCGGCCCTAATTAAGTTAACCATGGGTTATTGTACTAAGCTAGACAATTCATCCCCATAAGTTTATTGGGCAGTCAGGACAAGTATAAATAGAGATCTCTCGATCTCTATTTTGATCACTTCATTACTCACTTATCCTTCACTCGGAAAGTGGCGCACATGTGAGGAGGAGGATCAGCTGCCATGAGGAGACTATCTCTGTGTACTTGGGTTGTACTTTGGTTGTATCATTGCTCTATCTATCTCTGAGGAAGTTTTGGGGTTTTTCACCTTAGGGTTTTCACATGGAAACTCTGTGTGTCTATTGTCTCTTATGTTTGCATCTTGTGATGATTGATATGCATTGATATACTGTACATGTTATTCTCTCAGTAAATATTCTAGAGTATATTGAATTAATGCTCAAAAATTAACAAGATCTAGGAATCAATGGTTGATGGGTGTCTCCATCTGCATAAACAATCCAAATTAGCTATGTAATGATCCCATTACAAAACGCATGCGTATTCAATCAAACAAATTGAGAGGCAAATGCAACGCATACTCTTTCTAACTATGCAATTTGAAGGACTATGCATTAAGTGTATCGAAACATATAGTGTGGAGTTGTGAGCCTCCATCAAGGCCATAAGGGGTGAGCTTCCAAAAGAGGTTGGTTCCAATTTGTTTTCTAAGATACGTTGTAAATAAAAACTTCAATTGAGCAAGAGAGGAGACAAGTGCAAGTGGGGTTTCTACAAACCTAGTGAAGAGTTGTAAAAGGAAAACCATGCACCCATACTAACTATTACCAAGACATATTGTGGTTGGATTGAAGTTGTATGTCTTGCATTTTGAGCAATTCTTTGAGGACGTCTTCGCTTCATAAGCTTCTTTATCATTTTTTATTTCATATTTCAAAATTGTTGTTATTTAATTCTTTTTTCCGACCATTGTTGTTTCTATGCTCATTTATGAAAACATTTGGAAGACATTCATGTTAATGTAGACTCACATGTACATGTTATCAACTTTGGTTATCTATAGTTTGAGTTTAATTTTAATGCAGACACACATGTACATCCATGTGCTTGATGTGTGAAAAAGTGTGAGATGCAAGACCCATTCAAATACAAGGGACTCATATTGAGGTCACTTGGTGTCTAGAAATAACATCTATATGTATGTGAAATTTTTTCCATAACATTGTTATTGAAGACAAAATCATGTATGCAAAAATGTAATCAAAGACAAAGTCATATAGACAAGTGCAAATCCATCTATTAATATGCAAAAATGATCCAATAGTGTACACTCTTTGGAAAAATGGAACATTGTTCCCAATGTCTATATAATGGCAACTCGTGCCCTATACAAAATATAGCCCATGGTGCCGTATACAAATATGGAAACTCGTGCCCAAAATGCCACATCGTGGCTCGTGTACATAGGAGGGTCTCTCAATCCTCCTGCCCACCCTCAAAGCTCCCAGGTGCATCTCCAAAATCAATCTTCCTCTTCTTCGTGCTAGAGGAAGTTGGGTCCTTCGGGCGACTTGGACCACGTCCCCCTAAGCCTTGAAACGACAACAATAATATGTCAAATTTTCCTGCCAATTATACAAGTATAAAACATAATTTAAAAATAAAAATAGTTTTCAAATCTTAGATAACTCACCGCATGCGAGACTATAAGTCGTGAGGGCATCTCCCTCCTCTGTGCTCCTAATCTCTCAGCAAGGCCACCCTACAACATTTAGAACAATCAGATAAATGATAAAATTAGATGCATATAGTAATTTTCGTTAAAATTGAATGAGATTTTCATAAACTAGTCAATCTCACCGTGAACAGAACTGGCTGGTCTTCAGGGTTGGCGGATGGAGCAATCGGCTGGACAACCTACTCCGATGCTAGGTTGGATGGTATAGGGGAGGATGTAGCCACATCGACGATGGCTACACCACTGGGGGGAACAATGGAAGAAGGAGGCATTGATTGGGGTGGGCGAAGTGGAGATGAATGTCTAGGGCGATAAACCCCAACTAGTTGTAGTATGGATGGGGGCACTGTGGAAGGGGAAACGAGTGTGGTGGGGGAATGTGGGGGGTCGGGGTCTGTGTTGCAGTGGAGGGGTGGGTGACTGTGGATGGGTGGTGTGTATTGGTCTGATGGGGGAGGGTGGGAACATGGGAAATTGATACAAAGGTGGTGGAAAGGTTGGGATTCGGTGATGGGATGCAGGATATGAAACGGAAGGGGGAGCTGGATGGAACTGTGGTGCTAGATAGGAGGGGGGGGCTGGATGGAAGGGGGTGGGGAGGGATGCATGGAATGGGGCATGTATGCCAGGGGATACAACTGGCATATACGGTGGCCGAAATGCCAGGGAGGGAGGAATAACGGCACTGCCAGGATGAGGTGCTCACACCTGCATACACATTTATAACCTCATAGTTTAATATAGAAAATTATAAATATACACATAGAAGTCATCATATTTGAAATTAAATTTATGCTTTAATACACATGATACCTACACACGTGGAGATCTGCTGATCCCCGGTGACGATGGTTGGTCGCTGGAGCCTACGGACACCTGTGTGAACAATACAACTTTTAGATTGAATTTATAAAAACAATATTAACAATATTAAACACAATTCCAATGAGAATTACAATGATAGTACTTAAAAGACATGACTGCAATTACTTTAGATTCAAGTTAGATGATAGTGGTTTGATGGGATTTGGATATTATATAAATATTTTATTGTATTGGTGCAGTCCATTTGTTCAAGACTTGGTAAAGAACATGGTTGTGGGGATCGTGTCCTTTGAACCATAATGGATTGGGCCCATGATAGGAACAAATGACCCATTCTATGGTCATTCATTGAAGATAATGTGGCAAAGAAGGTTGACAATTTATGTTTGAAGTGTTTGATGGCCAAAGTTGTCATTGATGACAACACGTTAATGACAAAGGTCAAAGTGATGACATGGCAAATACTTGACTGGACAAATGGTAAACATGAAAATATTTGATGACTTGACAAGTGGAACGCAAGCATGACAAGTATAGAATACTTGACAAAGTGGAAACATGACAAAGGATTGACGACAAGGACTTGATAATGACATTGATGACAATACATTAATGATAAAGACATGGAAGAGTTAAGAACATGGAGGATACACATTATGGCAAGCACAATGGAGATGGTGACATGGATTGAGGAATGGCAAAGGTGACAAGTATGACAAACGTGGCAAGCATGAAAAGTGTTTATGACAAGCACGGAAGAAGGACATGGCAAGCTAAGGACAAGACAAAGACAAGTGACAAGCAAGCAAGTTTGATGACTTGTCAGGCATGGTGTTTGATGACATGGAACATGACAAGGAGGATATGCTTGATGACAAGAAGGATTGATAACTTGGTGACATGGAGGACGATGAATTGGAAAACATAAGATTAGAGGACAAAGACAAGATGATGAGATGGACAATGAATATGTGGGGGCATTTGGAAGGCCCCTTGCGGGCATTTCAAAGCACCATTGTGGGCATAATCAAAAGGACCCTACAGTCATTATTAGAAGCACCCACTGTGGGCATTTGTGGTGTATTGCAGGCATATTGATAAGGGCATGTGGTAATTTACATGAGACCATTGCATGCATAATCCAAGACCAATACAGGCATGTGTTGATGGACCTTGAGGGCATCAAAGTGGAGCCCACTGCGGGCATTTTTAAGAGTGCATTGCGGGCATCTTAAGGGCATATGTGTGTATCAAGTTTAATATTCTAAAAGGATAGAAGGTGGCATGCCATGAAATTAAAATTAAATAAGGTGACATGGCATGGCCAGAATTAAATAAATCATATTTGATTTATTTAATCATCTTAATGATACAACTATAAATAGAAGACAAGTTTCATAGAAGACAAGAGTATAAATAGAAGACAAGTTTCATTTTTAAGGAAGCAATGTGTGAAGATTTTGGGAGATTGAGGAGAGCTCTGATTTCAGGGGTCAGGATGACTGAGGAAGGTTCGGTGAAGTAGTAGCAGCAGCAGTGGCAGCAGTAAACTAATTTTTATCTCTAATCTTTTGGGCTTCACTAAGGCAACAACAGTGGTAGATTAATGACAACATGACCATGGAAAAATGAAGATATGTTAGGGGACAAAATGAGGACATGCTATTAAATAGAATGAAGATGATCAGCTTATGGACAGATTGTTGATGGAAAGAATGATGATAATGTCACCTATTGCAAATTGATGATGGAAATTTCTCTCATCATTGGTCAAGTAAGAATGATAGATTTTGCAAATTTCTCTCCCATTTCTATAATCATTAGAGGTCTAGGATGCCTAAAGTGAACATGAACACATGTTTCTATTTTTCTTAGGTTTTCATGTTTTATAAGGTCTCATTTTTGTTTGGTTGGATTACATGAATTTATAGCTCTCAAATTTATACAATATGATAAACACAACTGTAAAATCTGATGATAATATGGTAATTACTCAGTGGTAATTAATTTGTAATTACTGAACACAAATTACTCGTAACTGGATCTAATTATTCAAAGTAAAGAATTTACCTGTGTGTATGGTTCCATGATCTCCTCTGCTGCTGCCATGGCTCAGTCTAGGTCAAAGTAACCGATGTCCTCCCACCTGAAGGATGGAGACTTGGCCCTAAATAACTGTACATTAAAACAAATAAAGTCAACAATGTGTAATTCAAAGTTAAATATATTAAACAATACGATATCAAATAAAATACAACAAATACTTGAACATTAAATAAAACAATAGCTAACCTACTCCACATAGCTATTTGTGGCATGCTACTGCGTAGGACCATGGAAAGAATGACCACAGTGAGAACAACGATGTGTCGTTGCTCCAGTAGAAATAGATGGCCCCTCCTAGGTTCCACTTGTACCTGGCATGTCCCGACCACCACCCATAGACCGTGTAGCTGTGTGTGTCTCATCAATGTCCTCCCGACTCTGCGAAGACATAGCCACAAATGTGGTATGTCTAAGCAAATGACATGTGGCACATCTAACTGAGTCATCAATCTCATCTAGGCCACTACCAAACCCAGGTGGTTGAGGAGGGGGCTTTGGCTCTCTCCTCGGTGTAGTAGGTCCTTTTAGTGGGTTGCGGCAGGCCTGAGTTCGATCTTGGGCATAGCCAAGACTAACACCCTGAAACTCAGTGATGTCAAAATAGTTGACATGGTAGCCTAGCTCAAACTCAGCCCACAATTTCCTAAGGAAATACTGTGAGACCTCCAAATTATTGCATGGGGGCCTGTCAAACACCATAAACCATCTCTTTCTCGATTTATCTCTCCATGGCTAGTAAATACACCAGTCCATGCAAACCCGTCTCTTCCTCACATCTAGAGGCTGTCTTGTCCTGGGATCTATGAATTTGCTATACAACTGAGCTTTGGTGATGTTGAGGTCTTTAATATGTTCTTTGTACATCCTAGTGGAGTAGTGTTCCCTCATTCGAGCCTTCTATTGGCTCAGATTTGTGATCTCACTATGGGCAATGTTGATGGATTCAATGATGTTTTGCAATGATGAAGCCAAGGAAACCAGAGAGGGTTCCTTGGTGCTCTTCAATTCATCACTTAATACCCTTAATTCATTTAAATCTTGGTGTAATTGATCTTTGGGGTTTTCATTCGGTTCATTATTCATTCCAATGTTGTCTTCTGATGGTTCGGTTTCATTGGTTTCATCTGATGGTTCAGTTGTGTTTGTCATCTTGTTAGGTGTAGTTAATCTGCAATGATTTTTTTTGTTTTTTTAATGGATTGTAATTTTTTTTTAAATTAAAATTGAAATGGAAAACAAAAAGAAAAAACAAAAATAACAACAAATACATGGTTCATTAAGCACCTACCTGGAGGCAACGTCAGCAAGGTGGTGGAGGTTCGAATTGATGGCATTGAGGAGGCCTTTGGATGCTCCACGACGCACTCGCGGGGTGCTTGTTTGGTCGCTATGTGCTTGCGGGTTTGTTGAACAATGACAAACCCGTGCTCTATTTTTTTTAAATAAAAAAACAGGGATGTGCACGCGTCATTAACGCGTGCGCACACTTTTTTGCGTACATGTTAATAACACGTGCGTGCACCTTTTGTCCACATCGACTCAATGACGCGGACATTCGGCATTGCCGAAGCAAGGATTCGTGCATGTGTTTGGATGTGTGTGCGCGTCCCTGTTTTTTTCCGTTCGTGCGCTCTCATTGCGTCCTTTTTGGGTACCAGCTTCGTGCGAGTACCCGTACGCTATCTTTTGTGTGTTTGGATCTTTCCATTTTGTTTAACAATGTATGCTATTTCAATTGTTGGATCTTGTTATTGGTTTCCTTGTCTTAATCTCCATAGATATGTTTTGCTACTAAGTTTTATGTCTACCATTTGAGAATACATTGTCATCTTAGGTCTAATTGGGATTAGAATGATCGCAAGAATACTCAAATACTACCACTCAAAGCACATGGAAACTTGAAGTGACAAGAGTTGAATACTCAAATACTACCACTCAAAGCACATGGAATCTTGAAGTGGCAAGAGATGATTGCTGAGAAACTCAAGTAATTCTATTGAGAGGAGAGCACATAAATTATATTATATTCCCAACAAATTTTGGTATGTCTAGAAGCTTCTTTAATATTATTCATGTCCCTATACTTTTGTCCTAAAATGTGGTGTTGAAGGCCTCACAAATATGGATGGCTTAAATTCTTCCAGTTTTGAGTTTTTTTTTTTTTAATTTGTTTCTATTCGACAAGCCCCCCTTTTATTTTTGTTGTGATGTAGCCGCCAGCACACATGCAAACTCCTAGATGGATGGTTATGAAATTTTTGAGAAGATTGCAAGGGTTAGAATATGTCCAAGGGAATGAGGATGATGATGGAGGTAAATACAAGGATCCTAAATCTCATTAAGGTAGAGCAATACAAGATGAATAGGATACAAAATCTACAAAGAATGATGAGATTAAAAAAGGGAAAAATGAAGTTAGTGTGGAGTAGCAATCTCTTGGTTTTGTTATTTGAAAGTGGTATATTCTGTCACGTTGTTGTCTTATCTCATACACATTATTTTCAAGGCTTGGTAATTTAGTAGTAAAGTAGAAATTTAGTTGTTAGTTAAATACTCACTACTTCCTAATTCCTAAGGTTTCTGATAATGCCTTTACAGATTCCAATTCTAATGAAATTTTTGGGATCTAACCACTCAAAAGAAAATCATATGCATGTTGCATATTTTGTGCAACAATTGTGCCAAACAAGGTGTGATATGCTTAATAATATATGTAGTTTGATATAGCATATCAATAAGTGTTTGTTTTCTATTTATGCAATTGATTGTCTTGTTTTTACTGATATTCATGGTACTCTGTGGCCAATTGTTCATTCCATGCTATGGGTTTCCCATATTGTTTGTTTTCCTAGAACTAGACTATGTAAAATAAAAGTTTGGAGTGTTAACATCTAGTTCACTATAAGGAGCATGCATAGTTCAATGAAGTGAAGACTCTATTTCAGATCATGTTTCCAACCATATTTTGATTCATTTTTGTTGTGCTTTTTACATTGATTTGAGATAACCCTTTTTGTGCTTGGCTATGTTTTTGGATGGAAATGGTACATTTGGAAATTGATGGCATTTGAAAGGTGATTTCTATCAATTATATGCTAAGAATGGAATCTCGATCATGCTTATTAACGCCCTTCACATGAAGCAACTTGACTTTCTTATTTCTTCAATTAATGGTGTTATGCAACAAGCATGGTTGGGTCCTATTGAACCTTGTTGTCCTTTCTATAGTCTTCATGATGCATCTCATACACATTATGGTCATCTTGATCATACAAAGTTTAGTTTTGGACTTATTGATCCATACTATTTATCAACAAGGGCTCCAACACCTTCACAAACACCAGCAGCGCAATCTTAAAGGTTGGATATAATTCAATCTTATTCGATATATAGTCATGGGTAGTTTGCGAAATAATGCATAGACACAAGAATTTTGAACCCATCAATGGTCTGGAGACAATGAAAGTACTATTCCTCTCATGCATCATTCATCAATAGAAGGAAAAGAAAATGGCGAACTGAATATTCCGATGTCTGTATTTGCAGGTGGTAATGTTTCTTGTGTTATTTTCTTAGTTAATGTTCTTTGGTTTTCATGTGGTCAATCCATAGATATCCTTTTCCTGTAGCAAGTCTAAAATTGTATGTTAGGATTATGTTTTCCATGATGTAATTTGATCTAGTAGGTTGAGGTTGTCAATCCTTCTTTTTACTATTGCTTGCTTTACCTACTCTGGTCTTTAAATTAATGCCTTTATTTTTTGTACCACATTGTCAACTACCTATGTGTTTTGTTGATATGACAATGTTTATAGTACCATTGATTATTGATATTCAATTACTGACTTATTGATAGAATTTTTCTCTTTTTCATCTTTCTACTTTACTGCAATGTATTCTGATCATTATATTTTGAATAATTGCAACTTTTCGGCCTTTCAGAAATTCATTTTTGCTAGTGAAGGTGTAAAACTCATTTCCCGTGCATTCACTGCTTCAATAATTTGATTCCAGCAAGACAGGGTGTCAATTACAACAAAAGAGAGTGTCTACCCTAGCATTCACAGTTTCCATGATTCAATGGTTGGATTTCAGTTGGTAAGGGTGTTGATTTCAACTATGGAGAGTTCCTATGCATGCATTCAAATTTTAATGTTTTTGCACTTAAACCTTTGACTACCCACTTTGAAAATTTCTACATTTAAATGCATTTACTCATTGTGGCAATCTCTTCATGCTTTTCAATGCACCAAGTCAAGTCAAGGAGCAATGGCAAGAGGAGTTCACCAAATTTAATCATTGAATTTGATTGCATCTATGAAAATCTAGGATTACCCTTTTCATCTTTAAAATATACTACATCTAGTAACTTATCATGTGTTTTAGGTGGAGAGGCCTTGGGAATTTTTCTCAACGTGGTTTACATTATGTATTTCACAATCCCCTCACAACTTTGAGCTTTCTTTTTTAATTTAATAATGAGAAGAGGATTCACAATGGATTGGCTAGAAACATCTTTTTAGAATTTCACATATCAATATGCCTTACTGTATTGTCACCATTTATGTTTTTTTTTTAAGTTCCTTATAGGAAGGTGAGTAATTTGTGATAGCCCACTTCTTATGTATCATAGTATCATATGCTTGACAATGATATTTGTTTTGACTGTTATTACCTACTTATGATGCAAATTTGGTCATCTTTTGTGACGCTAATAACTTCAATATTCATGTTGCAATAGAAATAATCTTGTAATCAACTCAGTTTCCAATCAATGTACTTTTATTTTTATACAAGATTTTGTTTATATAATAAACTTCCATTTCTGAGAGTTACAGTTACATCTAGAAAGTGTCACATTCTATATAGTCTATCCTCCTTCCAATACAGGGCATATACAGATCACCCTACTCATAGACAAATTGTATTATTCATAAACATGATAGTAGACAAACCAAAAAAAGGGGCATAACCTGCTTACTCTTATTGCCAGAATTAATAGTATAGTCCTTTAGAATTTCTCTGTTGTCCTTTATTGTTGAAGTGACAAGTAACACTCGATAAGGCTCGCCCTTTGTATTTCTCTTTCATATTAAGTTCATGGCATTCTGGGTATTTTATTTTTACCTATTTTTGGACATTTCTTCTCTAGTTTCTTTTTTGTATTCCCATTAACTTTAGGTGTGAGATTTAAAGAATTGAGATTAACAAGTTGATTTTGTTGACACTTTATTGTGAAGTTCACTAAATTTTGCTAAACATGTATGACATTGAAATGATTTAATTTGTTTATACATTGTTGATTTATATAACTACTCAATGCCTCAACATGCACTTTACTTCAGGTTCATTCGGTCTTACCTTATTTGTGTTTGATCCATTCTCCAATTTGTCTAGCCATCACACCCTTTGTAAGTTCCATTTAGGTGCCTAGACCAACTTGCTCAGATGGTGGCATTAGCATGCAATTTTTGTTTTGGTAAGGGTAATGTTTAAACACTATTATTTAACTTCAGGGAGCTATGAGCCCAAATCGACATTATAATGGTAAACCCACTTTAATGTGGGGTCTGTCAAAGTTGGCCAATAGATGCATATGATCAAGGGAATATTCCTGCTAGGGTTTGAACCTATGTCATTATTGTGGTGATGCCCCATCTCAACCATTAGACTACAAATGAATGGACTCACTTAACATGCAATTTTAGTTGGTCTTTTTGAACTATTTTTTAATTTTTCAATCTCCCATTTACTTTTGGTTTTGATAGATCTTCTGCATCAACATTATTAGTTTCACTCTCACTATTGAGAGTGTATAGATAATAGGGGCTATATTTAAGAGGATTTTCCTAAATGACTTTAAAATTACTTTCTTTAAAATAGATTTCAAAACTTTAATGTGTATCTTATTCCTCGTGCATATTCAACAATTTGAAGAATGATTTCCACTCTCAAGAACTTGACCACCTTCGACAAGAACCCCTAGGGAGTCACCTTTTCCATTACCTACCATAATAGCAGTTGGTGTTTCCAAACCTAAAGCACATGGGCAAGCAATCACAAGCTCAAAGATCCCAAATTTGAAAACAATTTCAAATTCATCCGTTGAAGGGGGTATCCATGACTTTGGGTACGACCATACCTTTCTTCCTATGTACCATGCCATCAAAGTGACAATTTCTACTGTCACAACCTTTAGAAAAAGTAAGTTGCTTTGTACAATATAAGCAATAAACAACATTATTTGTGAATTCATTTGCATAGTCCTATTTACAACATGGATTAAATAACATTGTATTTCTAATTGATGTCTTTCTTGGGACTTCCATAGTGACCTTCCCTTCTTTCTCAATTTTATAAAGGGTTCTAGCTCAATGGAAGAACACCTTATTTAGAAGCAAGAGGTTACTGGTTTGATTTCATTGTACCTTGATATTGTATTTTTTATAAGAAAATAATATTTATATTGTTTAGCTCAATAATAAGCAAGTGTTTTATATAATTTCTTTGTAGAGACGATATCGTCTTTGGAGAGACAATAATAGAGACAGTAATAGACACAATATTTGAGACACTAATAATTGTATTTTATATTGTCTTTACAGAGACAATAATTTAAGACACTCGCTTAAAGACAATATTTAAGACAATACACAACTTTTTTTGTCTTAAGTTGAGACAATTTACACAAAAATTGTCTCAAAACCCCCCTCTATGTAGTAGTGTAAGTTCAACAACAATTCAAAACTACAAATTCTTCAACAACAACAATTCAAAAGTGTTGGGTTATTGCATAATAACATAGATCTTACAAAATATAGGATTACTTATCCCTAACCAAATTATATAAATACAAGGTTAAGATAGGTTACCTAATCTAAAATAGCTTCTCAGAACAATGTTCCATATCCAAGGCTTGGGAACATGTGGTGACATATAATTCTCTCAAGTCCATGAAGGAGTCATCGTTGATAAAAATTCCATTTCCATATCCCACGAATTGACATGGTTGTATTGCATACTGCATATTGTCATCTATAGGAAGAGAGAAAAATTCCTCCGCGGAGCTCATTATCTGAGAGTTGAGTTATGTGGGGACATCATGATATGTGATCTAGACTCAACATCCCCCACTCCTCACATGCCCCTCTTGGCTCCGCTATGAGCTATGAACACTCTGCTTCTCCAACATAGAAGAGGACTCTACTTCTTGCATAACCCTAGGCCAATGACTTTGGACTCTAACTCTTCACTCCCTCCTGCTATTGCCTCTGCCTACATGATTGCCTTGCTGAGCGGTGAAGGCTGCTACGAGCTGCGAGTTGAATGTTGATGTATATGTAACTTCGTAATGTATTTCACCTATGTATATTGTACTCCTATAGATATGGTATTATTCCTCTATACCGAAGTGTCGTCATTTGTATTGACAAGTGTCGCAAGTGTCATAACTTGTTGTGATGGGTTATTAGACCACCAAGTGTGGGGTCGGCCCTGATTAATGTAACCACGGGTTATTAGACTCTTCTAGAGAAGTTGGTCCTACTAGTTTATTAGGCAAGTCAAGATAAGTATAAATAGAGTGTGGGAGCACTCTATTTGATCATCTCATTATTCACTTCTACACTACTCAGAAAGTGGCGCACTAGTGAGGAAGGAGGAGTAGCTTCTAGGAGAAGACTATCTCTTGTACTCGGGTTGTATCATTGCTCTTTCTATCTCTGAGGAAGTTGTGGGGTTTTTCACCTTTATGGTTTTCCCCAGTGAAACTCTGTGTGTCTATTGTCTCATGTGATTGCTTGGTGTGATTGATATGCATTTTTATACTTGATATACTGTACATGTTATTCTCTCAATAAAGATCCTAGAGTATATTTAATTAATGCTCAAAATATAACATGGTATCAGAGCTAACCTAAGAAGAAGACACTCTACGCGGAAACTAGGGTTTCTTGTTTATTGGGTTTCTCTCCATAGATTTTGGAAAAGCAATATGATAGATTAACTCTCCTCAGCAAGGTGAATCTTTCTGTCCAATCAAATCTCAATTCTGGGCACTTTTATTTTTGGCCCTAAAAATTAGGGTTTCCACAAAAATAGGAATTTCTGAAATCAGAGACCATAGCTGGAAGCTCCTTGGAAAAATCAAAGTTTAGAGCTTTGGATTGAACTTTCTGGTTGGGTGAAGCTTCAGGAAACTCAAACCCTAATTCAGGGTCCTCCCGAGTGAATCCGGGAAGACCAAAAGACATTTCTGAAGGGTGAAACTTTGCAGCTTTCAAATTCTGAGTATACCAGGCTGATCAGCTCATCAAGTCACATCTTTCTATCCTTTCAGAAGTTTGAAATTCAAAGTTTGAATTTTTAGGGTTTCTCTGACAAACCCTAATCCGGGACTAGATTCAGTTTTTAGCAAACTAGATCCAGTTTTCAGCAAACCAAGTGGTAAGACATAAATATTTTATATTTCCATTTGAAGTACTCTTTAAAAGATGTCTCACCACACCAAGCTTGAGGATAAGCTTGAAGTGTTGAGATATTGTAGCTTCAAAGAATATTATAATTGTACTTTATTATTCCGGAGATGTTTCATTCCTCCGTAAAGATCTTATTGTATATCCGGAGATGTTTATTCCTCCGTCGAAATGTGGTAACTTGGGTTATTAGACTTCCCTAGTGGAGGTCGGCCTTGTATGTGTTATGTGGGTCAAAGGGTTATTAGACCACCCTAGAGGGGTCGGCCCAGTCAGTTGTAGTGGGGTATTTAACCCATTGGTTAAATACGAGCCTACATGTACTTGTGTAAAAGATATGTCAGAGTAGTGCATAAATAGAGGAGGTGTATTCCTCATTTGATACACTCACTCACTTGAGAATGGCGCACTTGTGAAGGAGAGGTCTGCTATGGATCTTATGCTCAGGGTTTGCATCTTTGTATATTGTTGGTCATCTATATTGAGGAAGCTTTACTGGGTTTTCTACCCCATGAGGGTTTCCCAGGATAAATCTGTGTCTCTTGTGTTTATGCTGTGCTTGTTGTTTCTTCAGTGATCCTGTATATGCTATTATTGTGAAATGGAATGTAATGCTGCTATTTTATGTCTTAGCATATTAAATCTTAACATGAAGGGGCTGATAACTTCCGAGCATGGAAGTATAGGATTGGGTTAATCCTGGAAGAAAATGAGTTGGACACTTAAATAAGTGAAGAGGTCCCTATCCCAGAGGAATAAGAGGCTAAGGCCTTACACAAAAGGAATTTGGTTAAAGCTAAGAGGATCAATGCTGATTCTATCAAAGACCATCTCATCCCTCATGTGTCATCTCTAAAGACACCAAAGGAGATGTTTGATTCCCTAACCAAGCTATTCGAAGGGAAGAACATAAATCGGAAGATGACCTTGAGGAATCAATTGAAGAATGTCAAGATCCAGAATGCAGAGACTATGCAGTCTTATTTCTCAAGGGTCTCCCAGATAAAAGAACAACTTGAAGCTGTGGGAGAAGACATAGAAAATGGAGAAGTGGTAATGACCACTCTTAATGGCCTTCCTAGGTCATGGGATTCCTTCATCCGAGGAATTTGTGCTAGGAAGAAACTTATCACATTCAGTAGGTTGTGGGAAGAATGCTCACAGGAAGAAGCCCGAATTGTAGCTCGAGAAGAGAAGATGGGGAATGAATACCAAGCTCTCATAGCACACTCCAAAATTCATGGTGACAAAAAGAATTGCCATCATGGCAAGAAATAAAGACATCACCATCAGAATCAGAGGGGTAGTCCCAGACTTCGAAGAAACATTTCCTATGTTCGTTTCTATACATGTGATGAAAAGGGACACTATTATAGAGACTATCCCAGAAATAAGAAATATAGTTCTCACAAGATGAAGAACATCAAAAGAAGACATCATGCTCATGCTGTAGAGTATGATGAACCTCCCAGGAAGTGGGCTAGAAAAGATAGTGAAGATTCTTCAAGTGATGAAGAATATGTTTTGATTTCTGCTCTCACCGGAACCATTATTCATGGAATTAATGATTGGCTTATAGATAGTGGGGCTTCTAAACACATGACAGGATTCAAGGAATCATTTATGAACCTATCTGAACATAAATCACCCCACAAGGTGAAACTTGGGGATGAATACCAGTATCTAATAAAAGGGAGTGGTGAAGCCTCCTATAAACTAGACTCTGGAAATTCTTTGAAGATGAAAGATGTACTATATGCTCCAGGTCTCAAGAAGAATCTACTCTTCATATATGCATTGGATGCAAAAGGCATGAGAGTTGCATTTGTAGATGGCCAAGTCCTAATGTGGCCAAAGGGTAAGACTATAGATGATGCAGTGATGATTGGAGAGCAAGAGGAGGATTATACAAATTGAAGGGCCAACCGAAACAGGCCATGGTCCATGATTCAGTAGAGCCAAGTGAAATTTGGCATAAAAGGCTTGCACACATGCACTATAGGGCATTACCAATTGCAAGCAAAGTAGTGGAAGGTCTTCCTGAAATCTAGACAAAGCATGAAGGCATTTACAAAGGTTGTGCAAAGGGAAAGAACACAAAGAAGACATTTCCAAGCAGTGAATGCAAGGCAAAAAGAATCTTGAAAATCATTCACTCTCATGTATGCGGTATGATGTCATCCAGTTCTCTGAGTGGGTATGTATACTATGCTTCCTTCATTGATGATCTCTCTAGGAAGACTTGGGTTTACTTCTTGAAGAACAAAGATGAAGTGTTTGACAAGTTCTTGGAATTCAATGCCTTGATAGAAAACCAAACTAACCTGAAGATCAAGATCTTTAGATCTTACAATGGAAGAGAATTCACTTCAGGTGACTTCAAGAAGCTATGTAGTGATTCAGGGATTAAGAGGGAGTTGACTACTCCTTACAATCCACAACAGAATGGGGTTTCCAAAAGGAAGAATAGAACAATTATGGAAGCAGCTAGGGCAATGCTTCATGACCAAGATCTACCTATGCACTTATGGGATGAAGCAGCAAGGATAGCTTTATATGTGCAGAACAGAACACCTCATAAGATACTTGACAACAAAACACCAAAAGAAGTGTTCACTAGTAAGAAACCAGAAGTCAGCCATCTCAGAATATTTGGTTGTCCAGTATACACTCACATCCCAAAAGAAAAGAGGACAAAGTTAGATCCTTCAGGAAAGAAGGGCATATTCGTGGGTTACAGTGAAAGCTCGAAGGCTTACAAAATCTACTTCTCAGGATTCAAGAAGATTGATATCAGTAGGGATGTAACATTTGATGAAATCTCAGCATACATCAAATCAAGGAAAACACCAGTTGAAGATAATGAAGAACCCAGAATATCCAGAACTCAAGACACCACCATGAATGAAGCAGTTCCTGAAGAAAATCATGAAATGGAAGATCCACAACAACCTGTAGATCCACCTCGTGAGAAGAACTCTCGCAAGAGGAAACCAGCATGGGATAGAGAGCTCATTCAAGATGCAAAAAGGTTTGGCATTCCAGAAGAGGAACACAGAGAAAGGAAAAGGACAAGATCACATACCAGCTATGTTGCTTTACTCTGTGACATAATGAACAAAGAACTTTCCAGTTATGAAGAAGCAGCAGAAAAGAAAGAATGGAAGGATGCCACGGTCGAGGAATACCAATCGATCATGAAGAATGATGTTTGGGATGTGGTTCCAAGACAAGATGGGAAGTCCATGGTGACTTCCAAGTGGATCTATAAGATCAAGCATGCTGCAGATGGCAACATAGAAAAATATAAGGCAAGGTTTATAGCTCGTGGCTTCTCCCAAAAAGAAGGAATTGATTATGAAGAGACCTTTGCTCCTGTGACCAAATACACTTCCATTAGATCAGTACTTGCTCTGGCTGCAGTGATGAAATGGAAGGTACACCAAATGGATGTCAAGACAGCTTTCTTGAATGGTGTAGTTGAAGAGGAAGTGTATGTGGAGCAGCCACTCGGGTTTGAGACACATAACCAAGAGTCACATGTGTGCAAACTGAAGAAATCCCTGTATGGTTTGAAACAGGCACCCAGGACCTGGTATGGCAGGATAGATGGCTTCCTATCCAGTTTGGGCTTTACCAAGAGTAAAGAGGATTCCAACCTTTACTACAAGGTTAAGGAAGGCAATCCAGTGATACTACTATTGTATGTGGATGACCTGTTTGTAATAGGTGAGGATAGATTAATTACTGACATGAAGAGGAAGCTTGCTACCGAGTTCGAGATGAAGGACTTGCGTATGATGCACTACTTTCTTGGTATGGAGGTGTGGCAGAGTGTAGATGGAATCTTCCTTGGACAAGGGAAGTATCTAGTAGAGATCCTGAAGAGGTTCGAGATGATGGACTGCAAGGCTATGGCCACACCTATGGCATCGAACCTGAAGCTTCTGTGTGATGCTTCATCTAAGCCGGTTGATGCTACGATGTATCATCAGATGATTGGGTCCTTGATGTACCTGACGAATACAAGACCATATATCTGCTTTGCCGTGAACACCTTGAGCCAGTACTTAACAGATCTGAGACATGTTCACCTAATAGTTGCAAAGCATATTTTGAGGTACCTGAAGGGTACAGTTGACTATGGGCTCAAGTACGAGGAGAATCAAAAGTTTAACCTGGAGGGTTATGTTGATTCGGATTGGGAAGGCAGTGCCATTGATCAGAAGAGCACTTTGGAGTGCTGCTTCAGTATGGGATCCGGTATGATCTCTTGGTTTTGTAGGAAGCAGTCCTATGTGGCACTGAGTACAGCCAAAGCAGAGTATGTTGCAGCTTGTTCGGCTAGTTGTGAGGTAGTATGGCTTAGGAAGCTACTATCTGATTTGTTTGATCTCCAGCTGAGTGCTACTTGTATATATTGCGACAACCAGAGTTGTGTGAAGTTGTCAGAGAACCCAGTGTTCCATGACAAGTCGAAGTACATTGAGATCAAGTATCACTATATTAGGGATATGGTGCAGAGAGGAGTAATGAAGCTCCTGTATGTTGCGACGGACGAGCAGATAGCCGATGTGTTGACCAAGCCACTGGCCAAAGTGAAGTTTGAATACTTCAAAGGGAGAATTGGTGTACCTCAGATCAAGATACCTTCCAAGGGGAAGTGATGAGTGCGGAGACACAGATGCACACGAGCCATTCTCACATAGTGGTAGGAAAGTCCTCCTATGGTGTAGATGTAAGGGCTGGAGCCATCCTCACATAGTGGTAGGAAAGTCCTCCTATGGTGTAGATGTAAGGGCTGGGGCCATTCTTACATGGTGGTAGGAAATTCCTCCATGGTAAGATGTAAGAGCTGGGGCCATTCTTACATGGTGGTAGGAAAGTCCTCCTATGGTAAGATGTAAGTGTTGGGCGTGGCTTTTCCAACATGGTCAGAGGAAAGTCTTTCCATGGTCGTGATGTAATTGCCGATCTTTTCTGACATGGTCAGAGGAAAGTCCTTCCATGGTCGTGATGTAATTGTTGTAGCCGTTCCAACATGGTTAGAGGAAAGTCCTTCCATAGTCGTCGATGTAAGTGCTATGAGCCTTTCCCAGATGGTTAGAGGAAAGTCCTTCCATGCTGGTGAGTGTAAGTGTTGTGTGTGTGCATCTAGGTTGTGCTCCGTGGACGATTATGATGATGTGAAGATGATGATGTGACAGTATGGTACACAGGTTTTGCAGAGGTATATGATCAATCCTAAGATTCTCTTACAGGTTTTGCAGAGGCAGTGTAATCAGTCCTGGGAGATCTTGCAGATTTTGCAAAGGCAATGTAATCAATCTTGAGTTGTACCTACTTGATGGCTTGCTCGCAGAGATATTGAAGGCCTACATGGAGGCTAGGCCTACATCCAGCATGAAAAAGGGTTGGCTCTGTAGATGATGAATACCTATAGGTGGTGGGTCTATATCCAGTATGAAAAAGGACTGGATTTGTATAACTTCCTATGACGAGTAGATTGGAGATTGATTGAGATAGCAGCAGCAGTGATGATGACGATGATTCGATGATGATGATTCGATGACGATGATACAATGACGATGATCCAGAGAAGAATACTTTTGCTAGCAGATATGTGTCGAGAAATACCTTCCTAGTTAAGAGGGAGTGTTGATGTATATGTAACTTCGGAATGTATTTCACCTATGCATATTGTACTCCTATAGAGATGGTATTATTCCTCTATACGGAAGTGTCGTCATTTGTATTGACAAGTGTCGCAAGTGTTGTAACTTGTTGTGATGGGTTATTAGACCACCAAGTGTGGGGTCGGCCCTGATTAATGTAACCACGGGTTATTAGACTCTTCTAGAGAAGTCGTCCCTGCTAGTTTATTAGGCAAGTTAGGATAAGTATAAATAGAGTGCGGGAGCACTCTATTTGATCATCTCATTATTCACTTCTACACTACTCAGAAAGTGGCACACTAGTGAGGAAGGAGGAGTAGCTGCTAGGAGAAGACTATCTATTGTACTTGGGTTGTATCATTGCTCCTTCTATCTCTGAGGAAGTTGTGGGGTTTTTCACCTTTATGGTTTTCCCCAGTGAAACTCTGTGTGTCTATTGTCTCATGTGATTGCTTGGTGTGATTGATATGCATTGTTATACTTGATATGTTGTACATGTTATTCTTTCAGTAAAGATCCTAGAGTATATTGAATTAAAGCTCAAAATCTAACATTGAAATCCCATGGCTCTTCTTGGTGCGCGCCATAATTCTACCTACAAATCAAGGACACAGAATCCATTAGCTATCCCAGGAACCGACAGGATGAGACCAACTAGTTAATAGCGATTCCCACTTAGGGTAAACCAATTTCCTTTCTCAGTCGCAAATCGTCTAAGAGATAATAGAAACAACATTAAAGAGCTAACATAACAACAATTTTCTCGGATAATACTTTTCACCAGCCTAACAAAAAATAGCAGTAAGAGCCATTAGGGCTTGGATGCACAAGCAAGTGGCATATACCATTGACACTTAAGTCTGTCTCGAGAGATGTGGCTCCATGCACCAACTCTGTCTATGCACCTCGTGTCAAGCATGAGGCTCCATGGATGTGCCTCCTTGCCGAGTCAATCTGAATTGCTTATTTAATTTTTTGATAGGATTTATATATACCAATACTTTGTGGTGGTAACAAGTGATGGTAACATAAATCAAATATGTTATAACAATACATTCATTATGAGCTCAACATGTTACTTATGAGAATAGAATATAGGTGTGGAGGATAATACTCCATCCCACAACCACTCAGAGCTAGACCCAATTGACAAATTTTAATTTGTTTTTTTTATTTATTAAATTTAAGTTTCAGTCCAATTATTATTTCAAAAAAATAAACTAAAAATGTTTGTTTTCAAGTTTCTTCATGTCACGTCCCCTCCCGTCGATCCAATGCAAGGAAGGGAACATGATACCAAATTCTAGAGCTTTTTCATAAACTCAACTCGATTCATTAGATTTATAAAAACAAATGTGTGCAGATGCAAATCAAGCAAACATGCACAGTGGAATAAAACAACATCCACACACATTTGATATGTATCCAGCATATCAATAATAGTCATCAAATTAAAACATTTCAAAAGTAAAACACATAGATGGAAAAATACTTATCTTCATTGTGAAATGGTCCCAAGCAACTAGTTATGTCGCTGCAACGTTCCACCCAACCATAGGTTTCTTCCCAGCCTGTATTCTTTCATCTCTCAGAGACCACCCCCGAGTTGGGCATGATTTCTACAAAGAAAATGGGACACTCAAGTTCATGCACAACCAAATAAACATTTCATCTAATCCAAGCCAATCCACAGCTGGGTTTATCAGGCTAAATTTGAACCCTCTTCATTTATGGATGCTTGCACTCAAGCTCAAGCCAAAACAATGGATACCCATAACCCATACCTCAACATACTCTTTCCACACACAACAAGCACAATGGTTTGGCATAGATAAACAATTTTACAAATAGATTTACGAAACAGGGTTCCCATTGGCTATCCCAACTCGTGGCTCACCCAAAACGAACTGTGGGAAGGGGAATTCGACCCCAGGGAGAAAACCCGATTTCTCCCACAGGTTATGAGCATTTCAAATTGCCAAAACGACCTCAGTGAAACCCCAAATCGAGCTCCCTTCCTCCCAGCAGCTCTGCAACACCCAAAACGCTTTCTTCCCAGCTAGAAAACAAGGGAAAACCATAAAAACGTTGAGGGAAAACGCCCAGGTAGCTCCAAAAATGCGAGGGAGGAAAAACTGGTTGATGGGTAATGGCTTGGGGAGCAATTTCGTGGCTCCTTTCTTTCCCAAGAAGTCAAACACGATTTTCCATGAAGGGTGGCTTGCCCATACTCGAATTTGGACAGCCATACCTCTCCATTCCCCAAGGCATTAACTACTTCAACCAACTCTTGGGATAAATGAATGATTGGGTACCAAAAGTCAACATGGGTAGATGAGGGTTTATGGGTTCTCTCATTGGCACTTGGCTTGACTTGATTGGATCCAAGGGTTTGAATATTTCCCTCCCAATTCCTTGTAAAAATCATGCCCCCATCTCTTGTTGTGGGTATTTGATTAAAATGCATATTTACATGATATTTGCAATTCCATTGTGTCTGGCTAGCACACAAACCATATGCATCACTGAATCGATTGCGGGGCCTTGGCCTTGAGCTCCTCACCACAATTTTATAACAATATTACATCATTTACAGTTTAATGCAATGAGGTCAAAATCGGAATATTACACTTCAACTTCAAAAAAATTAGATCCTCTGGAATATTTCTAATTTTCTAATATAATTTTCCCGTTTTTATTATGATTTATTAATTTTAAATAATTTTCTACTAAAAAGTATATATATTTCATTTTAATCTCATTATTATAAATAAGTGAAATGAAAATTCAATATCTCAAAAAATACACAATTAAAAATTTTGGAAAAAAATTAATGCACAAAACATTTGATTTTACACCACATTTTCTCATTAATCCAAATAAAAATAAAAAATCATCAATTAAATTTAGGTTAAGAAAAAAAGACATTATTTTTTCAATTAAGTTTATCGACTTTGCACACAGCGATGACAAGACTAAAGAAGACCTTTGGTTCCACTAGTATTTGTTGAAAATCAGACCTGCTCCATTTCCATCCACAAGGAAAGGTCCAATCTCTTGTGTAGCTCCATATCCCACAGAGGAACACCTAGCATATATATATATAGTTCTTAATATTAATCAGATTACAAAATCAATATGTATACATTCATCTACACAGCATATCATTTACAAGATAATTCATCAGATATACTTCCATTGAACCATAATACCAAAGGTTTTTTCTCCTTGACCGAAGCAGCCTCGAAGAACCAGTTAAAAAGATCCCTTCCAAGTTCTTCATTTAGAATAATGTAACCGACGTACTGGTTAAACTCCACCTTAGGCTGATCGGGCATATTAGTTACCAAATGCTCACTTGCTTCATATTTCTTCTCATTTTGCCATGCATTTTGACTATAAATACACTGAAAATTCAGGGTGATTTGCTCACTTGCTTCACATTTTGCCATGCATTTTGATTATAAATACACTGAAAATTTAGGGTGATTATGAAAAGAGCCAGGCTTATCCACTTGGCCGAGTAAGCTGCCATAATTAATTTTCCCAATGGCTATTATTAATTTTGTGATTCTTACCCCACACAATCATGAAATTTATGGTGTTGAAGCAACAGATGGGGAGCTTTAGCTGTCCATCCTCACGGTAAGAGTAAGAGCGCCATATTGAGTTTCAGTGTCTCAACAGCACCTTTGGCAGTCAGCATGCAGTACCCCATTACAGCATAAGCCAATTTGTGCTTGTATTGGAGTCCCTCTTCTTGATAGCAGGGTGTCTCAACAGCACCTTTGGCAGTCAACAAGCAGTACCCCATTACAGCATAAGCCAATTTGTGCTTGTATTGGAGTCCCTCTTCTTGATAGCATATTGAGTTTCAGTGTCTCAACAGCACCTTTGGCAGTAAGCAACAGTCAGCAAGCAGTACCCCATTACAGCATAAGCCAATTTGTGCCTGTTATATAATTTTTTGTGAGAGTTTTGGTTCTTATACTCCCCATCAAATAACGTTTGGTCTAAAATTGTAACCTTCAACAATAAAGTTTTGATCAATAATTAACTCTTCCATGATGAAGTTTTAATTAAAAGATACTCTTCTATAATGAAATTTCAAGTTAAAAACTACCCTTAATCCTGGTTAGAAACTATATTACATATTGAATAATAAACAACAATTTTTCAAAATATCAACAAACCATGCATGCAATACATCATTTTCAACCTGTAAGCTAACAAATACCTAAAAACTCAATTTTCAAGTTTTGAAATAAATTTAAAAAAACTCAACTTTCAAGTTTTGAAATAAATTTAAAATTCAACCTGATAATCCAATTCTAATTATAAATTTGCTCTCTCTATATATTTTAAATAGATTATAATTTTAATCCACAATTTACTGTGCTACAATATATAAAACTATATACTAAAATCTTGGCAAAATTCAAAGTTATTTTAAAATATTGAAACTAGTTATTTTTTTCAACTCAACATGTAAATCATGAATATTAAAAGACCTATATAAATAGTTTAATTAATCTTAAAATTTAATTGGTTTATCATCTCAAAGATTAAAGAATAATTTTCCTAAAATTTCTAATACATGTGAGCACTATAAACAGTTAATGATTTTATATGTTTTCTTTTACCTTCATGGAAGGTCAAATTGTAGTGTTTTTTCTACAATATAAACCTTATAATCAAGTTGTAGGTAATGAAAAGTTACTCGAGAATCTTTAGAATATATGTAATTACATCCTATTTACAAAATATACAATTACATTTTATTTACACTTTATTAAAAAATCGTTACATTATACCATTTAAATCTTTAAATTTAAAAATTTAAAATGAATTTATATTTTAAAATTGAAATGAAATTAAACACTTTGACCACTCGCACCACTATAAAATCGTCAAACAATATTTGCTGATTTTTGTATTTAGTCTATTGCTACAATGCTTATGTGCTAATTGTGTACGAGTTTCCAAGTTACAAATCTAAAAGGGCATGACTTCTAGAGTAAAGTTTGAACACAAATTTGAAATATTTCTGAATCCGTTCAAAGGAGAAAGTAACAAATATTTTCAAGACACATAATAGTGAGAGTTTACAATTATAACAACACTTATAACAAAAAAAATTATATTTAAATATTTTTCTTTTTCCTGACCTATAAGTTAATGTAGTTTGCAGCATTCTTCTTTAGTGTTGAGTGTATCTACAAGGGTCACGAATTGGTTGAATACAAACCTAAACAGTAGAAACAAACAAATGAAGTGCCCAACGGTAGATGGTTGTTCCAAGGAAGTTTTTAACAACAGAGATATAATGATAAACTCTGCCTATATAATTAAATGGTTTGGACATGGCATCCCAACCCAATGTTTAGCTCCTCGTCTTCCCAACAATCCAGAATGCCCTAATGGGATGGTGTGCCCTCCCCTCTTCACACCCACAGCTGGAAATGAGTGTTGTCAGCGAAAATACATTCTAAGACCACTACTGGGAATGAGTGTAGTCAACGGAAATGCACTCTAAGAGAACGACCAACATATTTACTTCTTGAGCAAGTGTACCCTCTAAAAATCCCCACGATTTGGATGAGATTTGCTTCTCTATAAACCCCAATGCAAATACCAGAACTTACTCACAGTAAATAGTAAATATGGAAACATTGATTTAAATGAGAGAAAGCAATTTCGACTTGGGCTTTCACCTATTCCAACTCGTGCTCCGTAAACAAGTGCGCCCCCTCTTCAAGAGCACCCACAACTCAAAACACTGCCCATAACAACTACAATGGAAAGGTTTATTCTTTAATGTCCTTTAACAATTTACCATGAATCATCCTGAAAGCTGCAGATAACAAGGAAGAGGCAGTGATCGTACCATGGGTAGCTTGAGACGACATATTGAGTTGCTTGCATATAACAAGGAAGTGGCAATGGTGGTATGGTGGGTAGCTGGAAACGACATGCTGAGTTAATTCAGGCATTAACCAACACACTTCCCCATTACATATTTATTTATTATTTTACACCTACCTATGGGTTACCATCACGTTACCTCTAGGTTATTAACACCTTGCTCACCAAAACTAATCACGTTTTATAAAAAAAATTGAACGTCAAAAATACGTTATTGCTAATTACTTGCCCGTTTAACTTGACAGCTTGGTAAAAGTTTTGGCGGTAAATAACGGGCAAAATGCCCGTCAAATTCCAACCGTGCTTGGTAGGACTAACAACATTAATTCTCACAAAGAATGTGGTCTAATGGCACTGGTGGAGGTTGGGGCCCACATTTATTATCATTATTATTTTATTATTATTATACCTGCCAAGGCATGTTATTAAAAAATGTATTAAATGATATAATGTAAAACTCTTTACAATATCTAAAAAAATCCAAATATCAATGTGAAAGCCATGGAAATAATGATAACAAGCACACAAATATTTGACATGTGGGGTCACTTTAAGGTAGTGGTTGAAAGTGTGGTTACATTAAAGAAATTGTATTAATTGATCTCATGACAATGTACATATAAGTAGATGAAAGCTTACTCCATGTCCAAAGTTCAATCAAATCCTGACAACGTGATTGGTTTTGACTAGCTTCATTCTACATAACCATATTAAATGTTGGTGTGATCGAAGCCAATATTTTTGAATGATTTTGATGACTTAAATGCGTGGTTTCTTACACCATAAACTAGTTCCACAAATTACGAACAAACAAACAAAAAAAGTAATCGAAGCGAATATTTTTGAATGATTTTGATGACTTAAATACGTGGTACATAAACTAGTTCCACAAATTACAAACAAACAAACAAAAAATCGACATACTCCAAACAAACAAAAAATCGACATCCTCGATTCCTCCCATTAAAATTCTGAACGGTATAAAGTTTGCAAAATATTTGCCCCGGTCAATTGTACTTTGATTAAGACAAGAGAGCAAGAATTTTTATAAAAATGTTTTATTCTGTACGACACAACTTCGTTAACATGTCACTTCGCCCGTCATCGAATTTCCACACTTGGTTTGACAGAATTGCAGAGTTGAATAAGTTCACGATTCACGAAGAATACGAGTGTACTTTATTCAACTACCAAATTTGGACAACATTACTAATTTAATATTATACATCCTTCTTGTCGCGAGTTCCAAAGAATTTTCAGACTCCCTGACTCTTGTATATGCACTTGAATTATGGGTTATAAATGGGTGAAATCCCCCACCGTTGTTACTCATTTTATTATCCTATTTTAAATCCATTTTTATTAAAATAATTAATTTATTTTTTTTATAAATTGAATTACTCAAAATTGTTGTAAGAAACGGTACTCAAACTTCATGAATGACAAGTTCCATCTCGAACATCATCAAAGTTTTTACTTCAGCTTTCAAAGTTTTTATTCTACCTGCCGTTGATAACTTATAGTCAAATTCCTTTTGACTTTATATTAATTTTATTGTTTTCCCTAATTTTTTGAATGTTCATGCATTAAATAAAAATTTAGCAAAATAAAAAATTATTTTTGAATTTTTAGCAGGCGCTTATTCTTCAAGCCTTGTTACAAGGAGTTAATGAGTAACCCTACCCCCCTCATAACACATGTTTTTAATCATTAGGTCCACTTAGGTGCTCTATATATTATCACTTATAGTTACCACAAGTCTGTAAATTAGCTGGAAGCCACCGACCCATGAGTAAATTCACTCACGGTAACATGTATGTTTGCGATTACTTTATCTTCTCTTAAAGTTCGATAGATCAAAGGGTCTCAATGAGCGTTAATCATCATCATCTTCATGTTAATTCTTAAAAACTAGTTATTATTAATTCTTATACGCCAATTAAATGTCAAATCAAATCCAAGAAAAAACAAACCGAATTTTTCAATGGAGTGAATGAATTAACATTTATATATATTAAATATTTTTTATGTAAAAATAAAATTAACATTTTAAAATATAGGTTTTGATCATAGAATTAAATTTAGTTATAAAGTAATTACAAATTATTATTATTATTTATTCAATATATATTTTTGGTAAAAACACTCTAATACATATTTTTTATTAAAAAATATTTTCAATATTTTCAATATTTGATAGTTATTTTAATTTTTAAACTAAAAATAACTAATATACTAAAATATTTAAAAGAAAAAGTAGGTGTTAATTTACTTTACATCATTATCTCTTATATAAGAGGGAGTACTGAGTAACTAAAATATTTAAAAGAAAATGTAGGTGCTAATTTACTTTAAATCGTTATTTTTTACAAGGCCTTAAATAGCTCCTGAAATTATGAATGGCTCACTACATTGCACTCATAATGTACATCCCAAACAATACATCACTTATTACCTTATTATTAAGTGCATAATATTTATCAAAAATAGTTAATAAGACTATAAAAAGCTATGCATACTTTAAATCCACTATAATATAAGTTAACCAATTAAATTTGAAGAACTAAGTCATGACTCACATTGCATAAGACATTGGTACACATGCATGTTCATATAAATTTCAACTTGTCATTCGTTGACTTTTTAATTGTCTTTACCAAGCACTAGTCCTTTGCCACCAAGCCAACGTTGGCCACCTTTCCAACATCATCATTTGCTTGATCAACATTGTATCCTCTACAACATTGGTGAAGGTTATGCTCTATCAACATTATATTCTCTACCACATTGGTGAAGGTTCTCTTTAAATATATGATACTCCATTAAATGAAATTCATTCCTATACATGCAATGCAACAACATAGTGTGTAAAAATAAGAGGAAATTTATATTTCTTCATAGTCGGGTTTACTATTTTTATACAGAAAATTCAACAACAATCTAACATAAAATATATAATTTTTAAAATTAAATTATATGTATAAATTTACATTTACATTTTGTTTTCTTTTTTATATATATGGTAGCTTTGAGTTCTTGAATGTTTTATGTTTTATTTTTATGATCTATATTTTTCCATTTTAATTATACTAGGTGATATTAAGTGATGAGAAATTAAAATGCCACACTTTAAATTTATTATTTTTTTATTATCCAGTCTTAGATAACTAATAAAATTTGTTAAACCAATTTTTGTCTGCAATCCTTCATGTTTTAATCAATTTCATAAATATCGGTATATTATATATTATATTTTAACAATTTATATTATAAACTTACATAATACATTTTCTTAAATTCACATAATGTTTTCTCTATAATTCACATAATTCTTTTTCTTTCAAATGATAACATGCATGCTTTGATTAACGCTATACATTCTCAACCTGAGAGGATCTTCAAATCTACTATTTCTCTTTTTTTAAATACAAAAATTAATATAAATTTATAAACCTAATAAAGCTTCATTTTAAATGATTTTTCAATGAATTGATTATTTTTCATATATATAATTCATTGAAAAAAAATTTAAGATGAAGTTTTATTAAGATTATAAATTTATTTTTTATAAAAAAAATACTATAATTCCTCTTATTATCTACAATCATGGGATTTGTCCTAAATGAACATGCCATGTGCTTAAGATAAATTGGGTGGAAAGCAAATTCCTTAGTTAAATAATGATAATGTGTGGTGAAGAGATCAGCATAATGTCTATGTTATGAAAGCAAGTTGATATATCAAAGTTTCATTAAATTTCTTGTTGCCATTGTTAAATCGTAACCCATCCATACTATTACATGATAATGAAAATAACCTTAACGATATGATGGAATTATTTTAGTCTAAAGCAAGCTTAATGAAGAAGCAATGGCATATCCATTAAATGTGGATGTTCCTTTATCAAGTTCATTTATCACTAAAAGAGACACTTATGTTCCAAATTGCAATATTAAAGTGGTCTACATGCATTAAATATGAAATGGACTTGCTAAAAAGAAAGTTAGATTGTAATATCTCGATTTTGACTCTATTGCATTTAAATTGTAAATGATGTAAATATCGTTATTAAATCATGGTGAGGAGCTCAAAGCCAGTCCCCGCCATCGATTTAGTGTTTTATGTATCGGAAATTAAAAATTGATGCATATGGTTATCGTGCTAGCCACGCACAATAGAAATTAAGACATCATGTAAATATGAATTTTAATGAAATACCTACAACTAGCTATGCAATGCAACAAGAGATGGGGGCATGATTTTTACAAGGAATAGGGAGAGAAAATATTCAAACCCTTGATCCAATAGTGTCAATCCAAGTGTCAATGAGAAAACCCATAAACCCTCAACTACCCATTTTGACTTATGCACCCAATCACTTAATTCTTCCAAGAGTTGGTTGCGGTAGTTAATTTGCATTGGGAATGGAGAGGAATGGCAACCCAATTTCGTGTATGGGAAAGCCATCAATTTGGGAAATCGTATTTTGGCTTCTTGGACAAGAAAACATCCACGAAATTGTGCCCAAGCATGGGGGATTCACTCAATAAACCGCTATCATAGCACATTCGTTCGTGGGATATGAAACAATACCCCTAGTTTCACTAAATATTGGAAAATACCTTCCAAAATCGTTTTTTTTACCCCCTCCCAATATGCCTTCCCAACTTAAAAAAAACCCTATTTTCACTAAATATTTGTATGTATCAATTTTTTCATTAACATTTTTTATACCCCTTTATATTTCTACCTAGATTATTGATATGATACCCCTCTTATGACCCCACATGCATTCTACAATGCACCTTGATTCTTTCGATGTATATTGTGGATGCACATTACTTCACCCACAATGCAATTACTCAACCACATATCATTATGATTTGCAACATCTAATGGTCTAATGAAGAGATAGGAGATCACTTCTTGTATGTCACTAGAGCCAATGCACATAGTACAACATTTAGATTGCATGTTGCAGTTCCCCAATTGCTGACTAAGCCTGTTGTGGGCTAGGTATCCAAGCCCCCAGGGCCTATAAAAAGCTCTAGGAGGCTGACTAAACCTCCCAAGGCCTGTAATAGGAACGAATGGTTGGGTATTCAAGCCCCCAAGGCCTATCGAGGTCCTATAACAGGCCCTGGAGGCTTAGAGACTCCCAAGGCTATTGGTAACAACTGGCTGAGTGTTATTGGTAATAATTGGCTGTCAATGACCAGTGTCTCTCGACTATGATCGACTAGAAACCCACTTCACC
This sequence comes from Larix kaempferi, assembly GCA_027924585.1. Taxonomy (NCBI): domain Eukaryota; kingdom Viridiplantae; phylum Streptophyta; class Pinopsida; order Pinales; family Pinaceae; genus Larix; species Larix kaempferi. Next base: position 2,833,806 of record BSBM01001619.1, read on the forward strand.
ATGAAACCCCTGGCCTCAAGCATGCCCCAAGACATGATTTCCGTGCGTACTAGTAAGCCCGAGCCTTGCCTCAACCCGATTTCTCATCTAGTCGTGATCCTGCCATCACCATTTGGCGAATATTTGTCAACTCGCCCATATAAAGAAGACCCCAAAGTATTTTTGTATTGTTACATTAAATAAATAAAAACCTTTGCCCCTTAATATATAAGCAATATAATTTTTAGGTTTTCATGAATTTAATACCACAATATGAATGAACATGATATTATATTTCCTTCTAGTGAAGCCCTTGTGTTCCCAAGCCATTCTTCACCCATGTTCTTTGCTCCCTCACGCAGTATGAGCTAGCTGGGGCATTTTCATTCACGTTCTCCATCATTTTCCTTCATTTTTCCATAGATGGGAATTCGTTTTTGTGTTGCACAATGGCTGGGAGGAACAGAGTCATGATTTTGGGGTTTATAGAGGTCGTTCTGCCCCTTGAATGCCCATAAACGTTTTCTGAAATCGATTTTTCTCTCCTAGGGTTGATTCCCCCATCTAACATTTCATTTTTGGATGCCCACGATTTTGGAAACTAATGGAAACCCCATTTTGGGCATCCCACAGTCAAAACATTTTTCTTCATGCTCAGCACTTGTATTTTGTTGTTATGTGCACCCCTGTTTTGATTTGAACTTGTGAGTAAGAAACTAGGAGTGGAAGAGTGTTAGAATTGGCTTGATAAATCTAGTGAAGAGAGTAACCTCACTGAAATAACAAAGGGCCTTGGATACTTTTCTATGCACACCCTAAAGAGCACTAGAAGGGAAGGTATGTCCTGAGGGACTGTGTAGTAGTGAAGGGAATATTTCCTTGTGTTGGGTGTGTAGGTATTGTGGGTGCCAAGCTTGCTAGATCTTGTAGAGGTACCAATAGCTCTGTGTTGAGCTCACTAACTTAACAATCCTTCCTCTACATTGCCTTAGCAGCCTGATAAACCCAACTGTGGATTGGCTTGGATTAACCTTGGTGTGTATTTGGCTATGTGTGAGTTTGTTGTTCCCTTTTTCCTCATAGAAATCATGCCCAGCTCAGGGGTGGCAGTTGTGTTGAGAGATTGATGACCACAACTAGCCTATGGTTGGGTGGAACGTTGCAGTTGCATACCCAGTTGCTCGAGACTACTACATTTCAAGATAAGTATTCTCTTGTGTTAATTCTGCAATGTCTTTAATTGATGACTATTTTGAGTATGTTGAATGCATGCTAGATGTGTAGTAGAATTTACTTCCGCTGTGTTTCTTGCATCTATACATCTGCATATGTCTTTTTATTTTCACTGAATTTTGTTAATGTTCATGGGGCTAGATGCCCAGTTTTAGTGTCATGTTCTCTCCCTTGCTCGGGAACGATGGGAGGGGACGTGACATAGATGCATTTATGCAAATATGGCTTTGATATTAATTAAATAGTTTGTGTTCCCCACTCCATCAATAGAACTAACCAAGTTTATAATTATGTATCTATGGGGCGAGGGTTTTATGTATGTACTTTATTCATAAAGTTCTTGTGAATCATAACCACCCAACATCCAATTTCCCTACTTTTATTTATTTTTAGACTAATTGGGAAGAATTGGAATTAAGTCTATTAAGTCACTATTAAACCTACTTAAAGAAAAGTAATAATTTTTTTACTACAAAATGCTTTTATTCTATGTTGGTATTTAAACCTCTAATATCAAGTATTTAGTATACAGTTGACACAATGTCATTTTCTTACCCACTTGTTATTTATTATCCAACTATTTTTATATAAAAAAAATTCTTAATATGAAGGTACTATGTAACTTTGCTACTAATCCCACTTGTTTAAGCTTGAATAAGATATGATAATTTGGGAGTCCACAAAATCGATCTAGCTTGCACGGTCTCACAAGGTGTATGTTGCACATAATTGACCTGATGATTTTATAGTTTCATATCAATATATGTAGTTAATCCTCAACACCGTCAGGCTTTCAGGTGCTCTTGGATTCAAAGGTATAACTGGTTTTTAAGATAAAATAGGTTTCCATAAACATTTCCCCACCGTTACATTTTTTTTCTTTGCCATTGATGGCTTTGAATTCAAAGCTATGCATGGATTCCAATGACCCAAATTGATTTTCATGTTCATTGAGAAGAGATTAATTGGTTTTGTTTTGTAAGTGGAAAACAATAATCAGTTTAATGTGTGGATGTTGTTGCTTATTGGTATAAAGCTCAAGATTTTGGGTTGACAGGAACTGTTGCTACAGAATGGGATAGATACATTAGGTCTCTAAATGAGGCTGGTTGCAGTGCTACAGGTGATAGGGATTAAATCTTATGGATGGGGGATGAAAGCGTAGGTATTGTGATGGCAAAGGCTGCTTATAAGACTATCATTCGACAAAATGTATTTTTCCCAAACATTGGTGGTATAAGACACTGTGGAATTGGAAGATCCCCATTAAGATGAAATGTTTTATGTGGTTTGTGTTTATGAACAAACTTAGGAATTGGGATAATCTCATCTGGAAGGGCTGTATCAGTCCTAATATCTGTATTCTGTGCAAAGCTAATGAGGAAAATATCAAACACATATTCATGGAATGTGAGTTTTCTAGGTTGGTATGGGACAGAGTGTGCCAAACACTTAGGATTATTAATGATTGGGGTAATCTTGATATCATATCCAGTATGTTCAGCTGGATTAAATTACATAAAACCTATGATATTCTCCCGGTGGCTGTATGTTGGAGCATTTGGCATATGAGAAACCTAGTACTTTTTTACAAGCATTCACCAAACTTATTGATGGTGGGTAATTCTTGTTTAAAGCAATTTGCCATTTATCAAAGCAAGCAGGTTGTTTGCAAACAAAGGAAGGTTGGAGTGTTGAATTTCCAGATTGACAAACCTGTTCTTTTTTTTGATGGGGCAGCAGCTTTGGGTCAATGCACGGCTGGTGGTGTTATCTTTCTTAATCAGGATCACTATTTTACTTTTAGACTGAAATGTGGCAGGGGGTCCAATATGAAGGCTGAAATATTGGCATTATGGATGATCATCAGGGTGGCAAATATATTTGGCTTGGATGAAGTTAAAATATTTGGTGATTCTCGTGTCACTATCAAATGGGTCGGGGGGAATATAAATTACAGGTGACTACTTTACTTCATTGGTGTGATCGCATTCGGCAGGAATTTGTGAAATGTCAAGCCATTTCACTGCATCATATTTATAGAGAAAATAACTCTTTGGCGGATAAACTGTCTAAGTTGGCTATGGAGACTGAAGAAGGAATTTTGTTTTGGGAGGTATGTTGTACTAGGCTATATGTTTTTTTTGGTTATATTTTTGTTTAATTTGGACTGGTATGTAAGGGATTTGGTGATATGCCCAAACTGTGTTGTAATGGCTCATCGTTGTACTATTTGATTTATATATATAAATAACAATAGTACGATTTTTTTCGGTGAAAAAGATCTTGAAACTATAATCTTATTATTATCTGATTTGTATTATATATTCACAAGGCATGGGACAACTAAAGCATCTCTTCTCCATTTCATTTCTAGATATGGAACGAGATGAAGCCATGGTTCTTCACCCATAGAGATCTTGACATACACTTGTAGAGAATGAGATGAAGTGCAAGAACATCTACTGAAACTCGAGGCAGAATATTGCAATATTGTAACAAATACACAACAACATATCGTCATGTCTAACGATTGATCTGAGTGGCCCAATAATAAGCTGGCCGGCATGGAGCTTAATGTGAACCCATATACCACCATGAATTACAATTCATCTTCTCATGCACCTCCTCTCGTCAAGTTTCCCGAGCAATTTCGGTGGAATTCAACTCCCGTCCACCACTATCCAGACATCCACCTACATTGACCTGTGAATTCATATTCAAATTTCACTGTTCGAATCTTATGGTGTTAAAATATCGATCGTTTTATTACCAGAACGAGTGGCAGCTAATTTTAGTCAAATATCAAGAATCTAAGCAACAAAAACAGGTTGAATCAGGCCATCTCCTCGCCTCTCTTTCCATTCTAGGGTGCACCCCAACGTCCATGCCATCCCATATGCTAAAGCCACCTGAGGCTGACCTTAAGATGAGCCAGGGAACCTTGCCCAAGAGAGGTAATTTATTGTGCACCATCATGCAAGCTAGGTCGTTGTTACAGGCCCTGCTCTTAACAGGTCCATTTCCTCAGTAGAGACAACCACCCCCCACCCTAGATTCTGTGGAGATTCCCATAATATCAATGTGATCATCTTCTAATTATCCTCTATCCATCAGCCCCCTTTTCCATTATGTTCCCACTCCCACGGCCTCGTTGATTCTCTTCATGTGAAATCTAGTGTCACCTCTTCTCATCACAACCTCCACCCACATACCCCCCATTGTTGCATTCATCACTTCTCAACAATCTGGCTCAATAGCTGCGTCAAGTTCCTCCAAAAAAAATTTCGCCCTAGTGCTCAACTCACTGGACCCTGGAAACAAAAGAGGCACTACTTTAAGGTTTGACAAGATGCAATGATTAATTAACAAAGAAAATTATGTTTTTTTTGTTTTTGCAGTTTACCATATAATTTCTTTTATTGGGTAGCAGATGATGATGGGACATAAGTACTCCTTGAGGATGTCAATCTATGGAACTTGATGTCTTATAGGATGTTTTTCCGTTCGTAAAAGGAATTTGACATGTGGGAATAAATTTAACATGTCATCCGCTATGGTCATGAAAAGTTGTAAAAGGTAGATTTGACGTCTAAATATTTATATGACCTGTCATAAATCATAGTGCCTTTATGTATGTTATGCATGGTGACCGATCATAAATCATAATACCTATATGTATGTTATGCATGGCACGTGCTGCATTAATGTTTAATGTTAATTAATAAGTTGGTGGAAATTGAAATCACTCTCAAAGGGAATTCTTATTCAAAGTCTTGAAGTGTAGACAACTCACCAATTAATTAATAATCTGGAGCTTGAGTTGTATACGAATTCCAATGTGGCTACCCATCTTTATTTCTCGACATATTATTAGAATAAATTTTCAAGATAAACCCTCCCAAACTAGGTTACATAACTAGGATATGAGACTTACATGAAAATAGGAGGATGAAAGAAGCTTTGGTAAATGATTCTAGGGTCTGATACTTTTATTTTATTCTTAGACTTACACGAAAATAGGAGGATAAAAGAATCTTAGGTGAATGATTTGAATTAGTGGGTCGAGTACCAAGGAGGCATTAGAGAGAAATAATTGGTTTCGCACTTCCTCATAAATGAAGTTTAGGGAAAGCAGTAAAGAAATCCGTCTTACTAGCAAGAAATTTATTGATTGGGAAAATACTTCATTTCCCTTCCTTAGAATAGGTAGAGGGCTTGTGAGCTTGTGATTCTTTTCTCTTTCCAATGCTCTCTCTTCCCTCCTGTATAAAAAAAACTCTCCTAAAGCATTTTATCCCTCCACCTATGTAAGTCAAGAACCACTCGAGATTTGTAGATTATTTTCTTTGTTGTTTTGTTTTATTTGAGTCAATAAGGCTTAGTTATGTAAATGAGCTAGTTAGTCTTAGTTGAGTCGAGCCAAATCAGGTTATTTGAGATAGAACTTGTCACATGGTCTTACCTTCCCTCTTAATCAATGACAAGTGCACTCAAGAAAGTCAGGGTCAAATCTAAGTTTGGCGTCATTGTTAAGTTGTTGGCATGATCAAACCTAGTGTACAAAGAGAACCCATCTTACAAAGAGAAGTCATTTTGAACTTTGGAAAAAAGAGTCAAAGCTCGATGGCCCGTTAAACCTATTTATTTGATATACAAACTATCCTCTACCCCAACATAAAAGGTGAAAGAGTCATTTCGAATTTTGGAAAATTCAATGCACAATTTCAAGTAAGTTTTTTCCTACCATACTAGGAATGGTTATGTTGATATTAAAATTTATGTTTTCTTAATGTTACTATTAAATAGCCTATATAAGTCAAATGGATTGCATAGGGTTGTTAAGATAATTAATACTCCAACCGTTTTCCACCTTAGTATTATTTCCCTTTTCCTAATATTGGATGATGTTGTTTACCCCCAAGTGGTGTTCAGTTGTCATCTAGGCCTCATTAGCCACCTGATGCGCCCTCCATGCATGAATTTAGGCCATGCATGCATGAATTTAGGAAATGCAGAGTTAGTTCCCTACATTTTAGGAGCTAACTTAGTGATCTGGTTTATTCCACTTAAGTTCATGAATGTAGTAGGGGGTTTGAGCTCCAATTGCCATTGATTGTCAACTGATGTGCCCTCTCTAGCCTAATTTGCATTATAAAATCACTGATGCACCCTTCATGATCAGTTAACCGATAGTAGATTCAGTTCATTGACATTTAGTTGAGTTTGGCACCATCGGAGCACTTTAGTGGGGACAATTCCTATGCTAGATTAAGATGGATTTGAATTCATCCTCGGTAATGGAATTTTATCTATTGTACTATATTCTTTTAGTATACAAATTAATGAGATATGACACCAGTTTTTATGCACATTTGAGTTTCTTTGCATGTTTGATTTTACTACTCAATTATTGCTAGATTTCACTGCAATTCTTCTTCATTGCTAATTCTTTCATTGTGAGGTATTCCTAGGCATAAAGATTTGTTGTGTTACATAATTTCACATGGTATAAGAGCTCAGCAGAGATGGTTTATCTTCGTTTTGAGAGTTTTCTGCAGGATTTTGAGAAGTTTTTAGTGCAATAGTAGCAATTTTTTTCTCTCCAATAGCTACAGATGGAGAATTTGAATGCTCCTTTGACACCAAGAATCCTGACACCCTTCAATTATCTAGATTGGAGGGCAGATATGCAGATTGTCTTGCGATACAAGAGTCTGTACAGGGTCACAATGGGTAAGGAAGTCGAACCTCAGAAAATTGTTGAGAAAGCAAACTACCTAAACAAGTTAGATGAGGCTTTTGGTTTTATGCGTATTCACATCTCCAGATATTTTCTATTCCATCTTGATGGATTGAAAACCCCAAGGGAGGTTTGGCAGAAGCTTGAAACTCTCTTTGGTAAGCAAGATGAGCTGAGAGGCCACATTTTGGATAATGAATTAATTGCTCTTCAACCCAACAATTTCAAACCATACAACAATTATTTTCAAAGTTCAAGTCCTTGGTTATGCAGTACAAACAATGTGGAATCGACAAGAAGGATGAGCTTGGAACTGAATTTTTAGTATTTGTGTCTACCTTCCACTCTGGGAGAATGTTAATCCCCAATTGGAAAATGCCTTCTTTCGTATGAATTCATAGAATCCCTGATCCAAAAACAAGACAAACTAATCCATATGGGAGCCCTGAAGGCCTCCAAGAATTAGGCTCTTATGGATGGGGAGTCAAAAAGTGTGAATGTGGTGAAAACGCGAAGTTGGGTAACACTTTTTACTTGTTTTTGACAAACAAAACTGCTAAATTTTATGCTTTTCAACTTCGACCTCTTCAAACCCACATCTCCCTTAAGAATTTCAACTTGAAGTAAACACAAATGTTTTAGAGAATTGAATTAGCTTTCTACTCGTATTTTTTTTAATTTTTTTTATGGACATATCTTGGGATGAATTTGGTGCTCACCAACGGCATATACTTGAAAATTTTAGGTATGGATAATGAGTGACGAGCGTGAGCACTAGTTTTTTGAAAGATGGTTATTCATTTTAGGTAAAACAGTGTATGATCATAATCTACACACATTGCACTTGTGCATGGACTATATTTTGAGGTTTTTCGGAATTGAGAACTATTTTTTATTATTTATCAAAATAGCATATGTTTAGAAAATGGTGCCTTATCGACACATGTTGGTAAGATTCAATTTTCTTTTTAGTGTGACTCTCATTGAAAAAACTAAAAGTACACTTTTGAAGAGGATGGGGCAAGGAAGATCTCTGTGAAGATTTCAATTTTTTTGGTGTTGTCTTTGTTATGATATTGAATTTTCATTTCGGGTGATTTTCAGAAAATTATTAAGGGATACGGTTTAGTAAAAAATTATTAATAAATAGAAATTCAAATCGAAATAAAACAATTATTATATCATTGGAAACTAGATTCAAAGATGAATCCATTGCTACCAAGTCCAACAAATAATATTTAAAATTTGTAGGGGTTTGGGATTGCTGAAGTTGCAAGTTCCAGAAAGATGCCAGATATTTTCGCAGGTTTTGTTGACCATGAACTCTCAACCAAAAAAAATATTCCAAACTCTCGGTCAAGAGTTTAGTTCAAACTCGCATCCAAGATTTTATTTAAAAATACAGCGCGGTGATTGGTTCAAACTCTCGGCCCAGCCGAGAGTTTGAACTCTCACAAACTCTCGGCCTAGCCTAGAGTTTGAAGTTGACTTTTTTTCACATGATCATCCACATGCACTAGTTTTTTTTCACTCCGTTTTCATAAATGTATTTCCCAACTTCACGTTTTCACCCTAAAGGCAAGCAGAAGGGAAACAAAAAGAAACAATCTGAATCCAAACCAAAGGAGAAGCCTAATCCATCAGAAGGATCCTCCATCTCCAATAAGGATAAGCAAAAGAGGTTTGAGAAAACCAAGTGTACCTATTGCAAGAAAGGAAACCATCCAGAGAGTTCCTACATGAAGAAGAAGATAGAGCAAATGACCAAACTTCTTGAAAAACACAATATTTCCCTCCCAGAAGGCGCAAGTAATACTGATTCTAGAAGCGATACAGATGATCATGAGAGATTCCATGCACCAAAGGCTAGTTTCTCACAATCACAAGCCTTCCTCATAGATTCTGGAGCCTCCAACCACATAGTTTCCTCCAGATATTCTTTTTCTTCTTTAGATCTCACTGATGGTCCTAGTATTCACATGGGAGATGATTCGTAGCTATCTACTGAAGGGAAGGGAACAATACAACTAGAGCATGGAAAGTTCAAAAATGTTCTATATGTTCCTTATTTAGTATCCAACTTGTTATCTATTTATCAGATGACACACACAGGTTCACTGAAAAAAGTTGTTTTTGGACCTGACACAGTTGAGATTGCAGAGATCTCTTCTGGGAAGCTAATATCGAAAGGTGTTGCAAACCATACCTCAAATACATACGAGTTCTATCACTTTCTTCCATATTCTCTTCCTACTCTATTTGCACCTGATGAAGATCAGAATGATGTCTCTTCTAATGATCCAGATTCAGATTTCGAAGATGAGGACCCAACCATAGGCCAACTGTGCTCATCAATCTCTCAACACAACTTCCACCCCCGATTCGGGCATGATTTCCCTAAGGACAAGGGAACAACAACTAACACATAGCCACATATATACCACATCTCATCCAAGCCAGTCCACAACTGGGTTTATCAGGATGTTAAGGTAGTACAAAGGAAGGAATTGCTAAGCTAGTGAGTTCAATCACAGAGCTAGCAGTACCTCTACAAAATTTAGCTAGCTTGGCACCCACAATACCTCACGGGGGCTTCACTAGAAGGCAATATAATACCACGTTCATTCATATTGCGGTATTAAATATTCATGAAAACCTAAAAATTATATTGCTTATATATTAAGGGGCAAAGGGTTTTTTTATTTAATGTAACAATACAAAAATACTTCGGGGTCTTTTTTATATGGGTGGGCTGACAAATATTCACCAAATGGAGATGGCGGGATCACGACCGGATGAGAAATCGAGTTGAGGCAAGGCTCGAGCTTACCAGTACACAGGGAAATCGCGTCTTGAGGCATGCTTGAGGCCAGGGGTTTCGTGGTGAAGTGGGTTTCTAGTCGATCATAGTCGAGAGACAGTGGTCATTGATAGCCAATTGTTACCAATAGCACTCAGCTAGTTGTTACCAATATCCTTGGGAGGCTCTAAGCCTCCAGAGCCTATTATAGGTCCTCGATAGGCCTTGGGGGCTTGAATACCCAACCACTCGTGCCTATTACAGGCCTTGGTAGGTTTAGTCAACCTCTTAGAGCTTGTTACAGGCCTTGGGGGCTTGGATACCTCGCCCACAATAGGCTTAGTCAGTGATTGGGGAACTGCAACATGCAATCTAAATCTTGTACTATGTGCATTGGCTCTAGTGACATACAAGAAGTGATCTCCTATCTCTTCATTAGACCATTAGATGTTGCAAATCATAATGATATGTGGTTGAGTAATTACATTGCGAGTGAAGTAATGTGCATCCACAATATACATCGAAAGAAGCAAGGTGCATTGTAGAATGCATGTGGGGTCATAAGAGGGGTATCATATCAATATACTAGGTAGAAATATAAAGGGGTATAAAAATGTTAATGAAAAAATTGATACATACAATATCTAGTGAAAATAGGGGTTTTTTTAAATTGGGAAGGCATATTGGTAGGGGGTTAAAAAAAACGATTTTGAAAGGTATTTTCCAATATTTAGTGAAATTAGGGTATTGATTCATATGCCACGAACAAACATGCTATGATAGTGGTTTATTGAGTGAATCCCCCGTGCAATACCTACACACCCAACACAAGGAAGTATCATCTTCACTGCTCCATAGTTCATCGGGCCATACCTTCCCTTCTATTGCTCTTCAGGGTGTGCATAGAAAAGTATCCAAAGCCCTATCATATTTGGTGAGGTTACACCTTTCAGTAGGTTTATCAAGCCAATTCCCAATCCTTGTCTACTCCGGATTTCTTACATACAAGTTCAAGACAAAACAAGGGATGCACATAACCCAAACCATAGATATATCTCAAACACACAGCAAGGCACATATGTTGGGCATAGAAAACAAAATTTGAGAGGAGAAATCGACCACTAAGGAACACAACGATTTTTCCAATAGGCATACAAACATTCATACGGAAAAAATGAACTCTTTGAACCACCAACTCAAATTTCCTTTCCTCCCAGTCGTTCTGCAACCCAAAGACGCCCTTCTTCCAGCTAGAAATGAAGGAAAGCACAATAAGTCTGGGGAGGGAAATGCACAACAAGTAACATGGACGTGAGAGAGAAAACATCCTTGATGAATAATGGATTGGGAAGAAAATTTGTGGGTGTTTTCTTGCCCAGAAATCCAAACACGATTTTCCAAAATGATGGCTTTCCCATACACAAAATTTGGACATCCATACCTTCCATTTCCCAAAGCAATAACTAACTCAACCACCTCTTGGAAGAATTAAATGATTGGGTGAAAAAGTCAACATGGGTATTTAATGGTTCATGGGTTCTCTCATTGACACTTGGCTTGACATTATTGGATTCAAGGTTTTGAATATTTCCCTACCCATTCCTTGTAAAAATCATGCCCCCATTCTCTTGTTGCCTTGCATAGCTAGTTGTGGGTATTTTTATTAAAATACATATTTACATCATTTTTATAATTTCCACTGTGCCATGCTCGTATGCGATCCACATGCATCATGATTTTATAACTATAGTATATCATTTACATATTTAATGCAACGGGGTCAAATCAGGGTGTTACATTGTTGTATTTTTTTATTTATGTGTCATTAATTATGATAATGTTGAAAACATGTTGTCTTTTATTTAGGTTTGTGGGGTCTATATTTCCAATACTTTAATAATTTGTACAATCGATAAAGCCCCACGCTTCAATGAAAATAAATGAATTCTTGATGACTACTCTATTCAATGTTTTCACATTGATGCCCTAATTTGATATATTGATCAAAGTGTTATATTTTATTTTAGGAAACCGTTTTTGTATGTGCCCTCACCTAGATTTAGAGGCTATTGGTTGTTTCCATGATAACTACCCAGAAAACAAGCCTAATTGGATTTTGATTTTAATGATAGCATCTGGAGATAGAGTCTCCATAAATAGTCTTGCTACAAAGAATACATAGGATATCAATATCCTCCAAAAAAAATCCATCATTGAAACCAATGCATCTATACATTTTTGCATTGTATCTTCACACTAACATTTCATTTAGTTGAATTCAAGGATTATGTGCATGGTGAAGATGTGCTCTTAAAGAATTATGGTTTAAACCCTATCATTGTTCAAAATATCAAAAATCAAAATAGAAGCCATTTCCATCTTCATAGGCCTAGGAATCTTTATCAAGTTTTACAGATTATAAAATGAATATCGACACTCAATCATACAGTAGGGTCTAACAGTTAAAAATTCCCATCGTAGTTGTCACCTCCATTACCAAATTGCAAAGTAGTGCCTACATTGGCTTAAAACGTTTTTAACTGATATTGTCCATGGCATAATGCTTTCGATGGCCAATTTCAATGTTTCCATAATGTAGTGGAATTTCCCTGTTTCAAAAGATCCAAAGCATACTCAAGTTGAGAAATAAAGATACCAATTCATTTGTAGCACTTGAATTCCCAAAATGAAATGCAAACAAGCAACACCAATCATTTCAAAGGTATCAACAAGTTGTTTCTTCAAATTTAAAATTAAGTCAACATTATTTCCAATTATGACTAGGTCATCAACTTACAATGTAACAATCAAAGTATCACCATGATCATGTAATACATAATCATATTCACAATGTTTGAATCCAAGATTGATGAAAACAAAATTAATCTTCTCATACCAAGCACATGGGGCTGCTTCAAACCATATAAAGGTTTCTTCAATCGATAAACAAGACTGGAATCTGTCTCAAAACCAGGAGATTTCTCCATGTATATTTCTTTAGACAAATTGTCGTGCATAAAAAAGCACTTTTCACATCCATTTTATGAATTTCCCCTCCAAATCGAGCAACAAGTGAAAGAATCAGTTGAATCAAGTTCATCTTTGCATTAGGGGCAAAGGTTTCAATGAATTCGATACATTCTTGCTATGAGAAGCCCTTGGCTACCAGTCGAACCTTGTGACGTTCAATAGCACCTTCTGAGGTAAACATGGTCTTGTAGACCCATTGACACTTTACAACATTCTTTCCATGTAGTCGAGGACCTAAATCCCAAGTTTGATTTTTTAGTAAAGGTTCAATTTTAGAAGACATAACATTCTCCCATTCAAGTAGTCCTTGAGCATCAACATAGGTGTCGGGATCACATGTTTCAAGAACACGAGACATCAAGGCAAAACTGCCATGTTATTTCTAATTGTGTGTCTTCCGACCAATACTAGTGTCACCAACATCAGGTCTAGTAGCTTTAATAATCTTAGCAACCCATTGAGGTAAACAAGACATTGATGCACCATATCAGTTGGTTTCAGGACATTTTGCATCCAGGTCAACATCTTCAGTTGAAGTAGACCAACTACTAATCAAATCATAAACAAAGGTTGAATGTCTGGTCAAAAAATCAAAATAAAGCACAATTGATCCAAATTATTCAAGAATATCCAAAGAATCACAATGCAACAAGCCAGAGGAAGAGTTCAATAACTTAATACTTGAAGTATTCTCATCAAATATCACATTCCTACTCAGGGTAATTTGTTGTTTGACAAGGTCAAACAATTGATAGGATTTTGATTCATCATAATATCCCATCATGATGCAATCATGACTCTTTGCATATAGTTTCTTCCTGCATTTAGCATTAATATGTGCTCAAGAAACACATCCAAAGGTTTTGAGGTGTCCTAAAAAAGGTTTTCTTCCTCACCACTTATCGACTAGAGTCATGTTGCTGACAACTCTAGTTGGAACAAGGTACATGATATAGTTTGAGAAGTAAACAAATTCTTCCTAAAATTTAGTCGGAAGCTCTTTGGACTGCAGTAGACATCGAGCCATTTCTACCAAATTCCTATTCTTCCTATCTACCACTCCATTCTGCTGGGAGGTGTGAGGGAGAGATCTCTGCTAAGAGATACCATTTTGTGCTAGGTAATATTCAAACTGTTGACACACATATTCTCCACCATTATCTGATCTAAACATTTAATAGGTTGATCACATTGCTTCTCATCTAATGCCCCAAATTCCTTGAATATTTCAAAGACATGACTCTTATTCTTTAAGAAATAGACCCGTGTAAACCTGGAGAAATATTCAATAAAGGTTAAAATATACTTCGCACTTGCTAATGAGGGTTTGTTAATGCAAGAGAGGTCATTGTGAACAAGTTCTAGTCAATCATGTGATTTCCATGCTTTATTGGAATCAAAGGGTGTCCAATGATGATTTCCAAGCACGCATCCTGCAAAAACCCCATCAACTGGAATAGTCTTGGGAGACTAGTAACCATATTCTTTGTTACAATCATCTTCAAACTTTGAAAGTTTATATGTCCAAGTCATTCATGCTAAATTCGACTTCAATCGTCGATTTGAGAAACGAGGGAATTCGATCCAAAATCATGCTTGGGAGTCACAAAGCTTATATAGTCTGTCTTTGGGATCTAGATAGCCTCTAGCAAAAAATCCCCTCCCCCATGCCTCAAATCCTTTACGATAAAATGATCTTACCAAAACTCAACATTTTTTACAGTTTAGGTTAGTTGAGAAATCGACAACAAATTCGCGGTCAAGCTAGGCACATGATATACATTGAAGATTCTACCATGTCGACATTCAACATCTCCGCTTTCAACGACTGTGAGGGCATAATCATTAGTAACATAAATTTTATGTTTTGGAGCTCGACTTAAGGAAGAGAAGAGAGGATCATCCTTAGCCATATGATGAATGCAACTAGAATAAAATATCCACTTGGTATGAGTAGTGTGAGAATATAATGCATGGGAAGTGTTGATATTAAAAAAGGTGAAAGTATCTGCAGATCAATTGGTCAATTGTATAGTAGATACATCTTCTTCAAGATTCTTGACCTTTTTTTCCAAATCCTTTGTCTTCTTCTAGGAGGTTTTCTCCACACGTCCCACCTTTCCACAGTAGTGACATGTTTTCTTCTTTTGATTCTTCTTGGTCGATGCCAACTTGTTATTCTTTCCTTTAATAGTCTAGTCGATATACTCATGTGTTTATTCAAGGTGTTTGTTCGACCCCATTCTTTATAATTTTTCTTGATCTTTCCTTTGAGCAAGTGATCCTGGTGTTTTCTACCAAGCTTCCCTTCATAAAGCAGCTTTTGTTGATCCTTGATCAATAAATCATAGAAAGTATCAAAGGAAATTCTTTACCACCTTCCTTGTGTGACATCAACTGGCATGAAATGAGGAGAAGAAAAAATCATAACGTGTCTTTAGATTCATCAGGACCAATTCAATGAGTTGTCCATCCTTCTTTGGAAAATTTTTCCCACATTTGTTAATTTCAATTATAGTTCTTTAATATGAGCCAAATAGTCCTTAATCCTTTCAGAGGACTGGGGTTCTAGAGAGATCAACTCCTTCTCTATTTACATTACTTTAATTTCATTAACTTTATCAAACAACGACTTTGACTTATTCTAGATAGCATCAGGATAGTCAATCCCACTTGTATGAAAACAAATCTACCTTGAAATGTAGGTTGTGATTACCCCAAGAATCTCATCCTTCTTTTTGTCGATGAAAAAATTAGCCTGGTCATTCATAGGATTTGGTATAACAGTCTTGTTACACTGCTAGAGTCGCCTACTCTTTAGTGATGTTCCCATATTTGGCATCCAAATTGCATAGTTATGGCCATTCAAAATAATAGGTTCTATCTTGGAAGCCATCCTTATGATATCTTATAGATTTGATCCAAGTTCAAAGGTTTCAATCAACAAATCTTCAACCCAAAGTCGATCAAACCTAGGTCCATCTCAGCATGATTTGAGGACAACAGTCTAGGTCAAAATAGCTTTGATACCATGTTGGGAAACCCTTTGAACAATAAAACATTAACAGAAAATAGAAAAAGGGATAAGGATATTCCAACAACAGAGATGATGTCAATAGACGTTGTTTAGAACACTCATTATGATCATAACACCACAATGCATTATCTCATAATTCGATATTCTTCAATTGATTGCAATACAACTCATAGGGTCATTCTTTTATAATCTCTATATCTAACAAACTTCCTTGAATTGAGGGAGATCTATTCCACAAGTAAGGGTCATCGGTTCTAACTAATTCGTGAAAGATCACAATGTTCCCTTGATTATTTAGCTATTGTAGTCGAATTGACCATCCAATCGACTTCCTCGTCGATCGATTAATCCACCACTCAAGCGAGCATACAATTGATTGCTCTGCTATTTGATTGTGGAATTTCGATTGACTATCTCCAGAAGATCCACATGTGTGATGAACCTGCATAACCTTTGGTTCCAATGGTTCTCACCATGGATTCATTACCATCTTTTGCACTAAATATCAAATGACCAAGAATTCATCTAACATATCTTCTTCTTCAATTCCCCTATTTTTAATCCATTCCATCCTGTGATGATGGCAATCCTTATCTTGAGATGACATATTTTCTTTCATAAATAACTTGTTCGTATCCATATATTTTATTCTGATAATATATGCAATAAATTGGCATAGTGCTTCTCCTTATCAATGCAACATGTACATGTTTTTATGAACATCATGCACTAAGATGTTTGTGATTTGGCTTCTTGTTTCTCTAATATGATGCTTTTCCCTAGGGAAATGTTGGGGACTAAAATGGATCTCCTAAGGAAAATAATAAAATAAGAGTTAGGACATGTGGACGGAAATAATGGTAACTACTTCCTTAATCTATTTTGAATTATTTCCTTATAGGTTTAGTAAAAGTACAAAGTGTATGTAAATTAGTTGGATGCATATCTAAATTCTACATCCAAGAAGTGGCCATACTTGATACTTTTAATAAAAAAATTATGAAATAAATTGAAAATACACTAAAAACATGTCTATTTTTCTAGAAATGCATTTTCATGAGAAAATAGAACCACTTTTTTCATGTATTTTAAATTTATCTCATAATATGTTTATAAAATTATCATGTTTGGGTAATCATTGGATGTGGAAGTGAATTTCACATTGAATGAATACATACAATTCATATTTTTAGTAAAGTTATAAAGAGATCAATTGAAAATAAATAAATAAAATTTCCTTTCCCTCCAACACTATTAACCCATGGGGTTGATATCATCATGTTAAATCTTATTGGTTTAAAAGTGACATTTTTATAATTTATTCTTTTAGAAAATTTTCTTTAAATACGTGCTAAATGATTTGAACTTTCATTTGAAATTCTTTGGAGAAGCTCGAATCCTGAATTAGACACTAATACATGATTTTTTTTATATCATTGTTTTGAAGAGCAAATTCCTCAATTTCCAACACTATAATTATATTTTTCTTTGTTTATTATTCATAAATAGAGGGCCTTCACTACCCATATTACCCATTTCTCCACACAATAGTTCCAGTTATAACTACAATCAAATTAAAGGCTAAGATGGAACCACCTCCAATTTTTCATCATTAAATGTGATAGTTATATTCCTATTGCAATTTCCTATCATCATTATCAATATTATATACATTAAATTTCATTTGAAAATAACTACAAAATTTGTTTAGTACATCAACATGTCTTTGGAGACTATCTTTATGCCTTCTAAATAACACAACATCATTTGCATAATTTAATAACAATAAAGCATATCCTCTTATGTATATTCCTCCTTCCCCATTCTTCTTCTTCCAATATTCTATTTGAACTATAAATGTCAAAAACAATGTTGGAGAGATAAGGAGATCCTTGTTTCACTATAATATTGTTGTTAATTTTGTCTTTTTTGCTTCCAATTTAATTAGTTATCAAAACCTCAATTCTATAATGACTTTTTCAGACAAGTAAAAAGTAGCTTCTCTCCACTCGAGTTGAATTCTTACTTTCTTCATTATTACCCAACGATAAATAATAGCACCCTATAGAATCTATGGGACCAATAATTACATACATGTGTGCTCATACATGCATGTACACATACATATGAATATGATAATGACGATTGTTAATGGCCACTATGATGAACTTTGGTTTATTAGACCTTAGAGAAAAATAAAATAAGATGAAATGAAAGGAATTAGTTGGTTTGACTTATAATTTTGTTTCTATGCTTGAAAAGCTTGATGACATATATTTGCAATCTAAAAAGTGTTTTCACTTCCATGTATTTGATCTCTTTGAGTGCTTGATAGAACAAAGAGTAAGATAGATCTAAATTAGTTTGTTGAAAAATGAAATAAATAAGAATTCATGAACGATGAAATTATAAAGGTTGGTATTACTATTGATAACTAACAAATATAGATCCATCGTAACTTGATATCTAGGTAATAAAAATAAATTAAGATATTTTAATTTATATGAAAGGATGTAAGACATGTGTAGTTAATATTGAGTGTTAAGCACATGATACAATACACATATTTTTTCAAATTTAACTGTGCAATACACCTTAACTTCTTTACATACAATATATCAAAAACATTTATTTTTAAAATAAATTAGAAAAAATAAACTAAATTAAACCAATTATAATTCAAGCGTATTAAACTTACATAAGGCCAAGAAAAAATCCTATAGTCCTCTTGTTACTAAAAAGCACAAGGATTGATCTATATTAATTCTTTTTTATTTTTTATACGGATTGATCTATATTAGTTCTTTTTTATTTTTTATACAGATTGATCTATATTAGTTCTTTTTATTTTTTATATTTTTATATTTTTAATGTTACTGTATATTAGTTTTACTTTTATTTTTTTATATTTTTATATGTTCTAATGTTACCTACTTGTTTTTAAAATTTTGATTTATTAAAGTCACTTTCCATTACATATTTTTTCTAAATACATTATACATCATTTTTTTTCTTTTTAAAAGCTAAAAGAAAAACATTAAAAAAGGTAAATGTGAATTAATGATAAGTTTCCAGAAAAAACTAAATTTCACTTATCTAATAAGGCAAGAAAAATAAAGACATGCCATGACTACCCTGAACCATTTCACTTATCAAATAAAGCAAGAAAAATAAAAACATGCCATTACTACCCTAAACCATTATAGACTACACAAAAACATGGAATATATGCAAATTCTATAAAAAAAAATCGACATAACTATTTGCTAATAATATAGGTTTCTCATTCACATCACTCCATATAATGGTACACGTAATTTATAAAAGAACAAGACATGGATTTGCATCCATTCCCACATGATCATTCCTCACAAAATAATAAAAGGTTAAAATATAGAACAAAATCTTAACTAAAAAAATACAATTATAATTATAGTAATAAACATTACTTTATGAGAATTGGTGATCAAATTTGAAGCATTCACAACCTTTCAAGAATTATTTAGCCTTCCAGAGAAGGGCATTAAATAATTTATGTTATCATGAAATTCATGAGGATCATTCCATAACATTGCAATTGAAAGGCAATCAATCTGATAACCTTTCGATATTTAATTCTTGAAAATAAATAATTGAAACTGAAAAGTCATTGGTAAACAATAGTGATAATGTTAACACCATTTACAATTACTTTATTCTAAAATGTATAATCCTAATGTTGACACTAATATCATCATTACATATTAAATTAATTGTAAAACTTTCGCAAGAGAGTTTGCTGATAATACTTACAACACAATCGTTCATTTATAGTAATTGTAATGTTAAGTCCATTTACAACTACTTCTTGCTAAGGTATGTCTCTAATTAATAATCACAATGTTGACTCTAGTATTAGCAATGGACATTATATTAATAATAAACCATTTTTTTCTTTTAAACTTATACAAAGTATTAAGTTGTTTAAAATGGTTTTTAGATTCATTATATCATGCTAAAACTGATTTCATATTTATGACACATGGTTCATTATTAAGACAAAAAATAATAGATAAATCAATCAAGATGCATGAGAGATACATGCTACAATACTAAGAAAAACCACCATCATCACTATGTATATAAATACAAATTCGATCAATAATAGATTTCTAGGTTCCTAAGCCACAAATGAGTTAACCACCTAATTGGAAAGTTGATTAATGAAAAGACAAATCTTGGAAAAAGAAATACAATCTTAATATACTAACAATTATAAATAATATATATATAAATAATGAACATAAATAAAAATAAAATAAAATAAATAAACCTTACATAAGATGATTTGTTGACAATTATTATTAATAGTAATACAGCATAATCATGGATTCCCCTATGATAGGATTAGTGACTCTTCCTCACTTCATGAGTAGGGATGAGAAATTATAGAGTTGTGTTTTTCTAGTAAGTACTAAAAACAAGAGCTGTGAGCAGCATAGTCCCTGCCTTTAAAAAATTAAAAAAGTTGTAGTTGAAAATATTAGTAAGTATTACAAATGAAATAATATTGATCAAATTCATAATATGGAAAGGAAAAATACTATCATGTTATTCTACTCCTAGAAGATATAATCAAGAAACAAAGTTTATTAAAATATTGATTTTATTTATTCTCTAATTAAATTATTTTTTATTATTTTCATGGAAATTTAGCAAACAATTGGTTGGATAAATGATATTTTGAACATTTTGAATTTATCCAAAAACCCCTAAAAATCTCAATTTTGTAAGCATTTTAATTGCATGCTATTGGATTGTGGATGTGATATGTTTCCAACTAAGTTGATTGATTATCTATTTAAGGAATCACTAAAAAAATCAATCACAATAATGCCCTTTGACAGATTGAGATTGCCTTCATGTGAAATTTTTGTACCCCTCTTCACCATTAAAATACATATTAATTTTACATAGATTAAAGGAATTTAAACCATTAAAAGATCATAAAGCTGAGGAAAGTGAACCATTCCTTGAATTAGTAACTCTAAAAGATTCAGAAACAAAAATTTTGGAGCCATCTGAAGTGCAAAATGAGGGTGACCTATGCTAGATAGATGTATTTCACACCTTTGGATTTAGAATTGATTGGAATGATCATTTAAATTTTATTAAGTATTAATTAATTGGATTTGAAATTTGAAAACATTTTATATAAAATAATTAACTTTAAAATTATATTTTATATAAAATAATTAACTTTGAAATTATAATTATGTTTTTGAAATAATTGAAATTAAAATTTAAAATTAGATTTATTTTTTAATTTAAAAAATAAATACCATTCAAATTCCAAAATATATATAATTTAAGAATACTCAATACTTTTAACTTCAAATCCAGGCTCTAAACAGACCTTAATTCTATTAAGAATTCAAAGATAGTCGTTCTTCTCCTTCAGAATAAACCAAGTTTTTGCATATCGTTTTGAATCACCATGCACTTACATTTGTTCATAGTTAGACCTTCTTTGGATAGTTGAACTCCCCTCTCATCCAATTAATAATTAAAAGAGAGTGGCCAAAAATATTCAAGCTTTTTAATCCATTTTCCTTAGCTAGTCCTAGCTAAGAGTAAGCCATAACACCTTGAGCTAAGTTTTAAAAGCAATACTTTGTCCTTCAATCAAATGAATTACACCTCCGGCTTCCCACAAGTCCTCTAGATTTGAACATGTGATATCCAAGGAGGAAGCACATGGTCTTAACCAATATGCACACTCATAATCTATATATTTACCTCTTCTTGCAACATATGAGATTTAACATGTTTAATGAGGGCATTACCAATTCCAACCAAAGATTCATCTTCCCATAATTATGAAATAGAGAATACATTCATAACCACACCATACATCTTCCCATAATTATGAAATAGAGAATACATTCATAACCACACCATTGCATGGGATAAATCTTCTTGTTTTGTTGATAATAGGTTCCTCCCATAGTGCAACTGAAGGCCTTCCAAGTTGAAGAAGTATGTTCCATTTTCAAAAATTGCTTCGCTATCCACTATATTGGTAATATCACTGTGAAGAAGCCCTTCACTCATTGCCTTACTGCAACAAACCAAACCTTAAATGATGTGTTATGTCTCTATATATGACCAGTCCTTAAATGAATATTTTTCATTCCTCCAAATAGATAAAGTAAGGTTGGATAAAATTATAGCTCTATTGAAAGTTCATTCCTTCAACACGATATATATATATATTCACGGTTGTATTAAAAGACCATTCCCTCTCCAATTCAAGATAAGCTAGACCTGTATAAGGAATGAACGCGAGTGGAGTATATCTATTGTTCTTTGTTTTCAAATAAAGGGATTTTAATGAAATGGGTAGTAGCAAAACAATACCCAATACAAGCTAGTTCTTCCAAAATGCCAAAATACCCAATACCCAATACAATACCCCAGAAGCTGGCTCTTCCAAAATACCCAATATAATACACCTGAAGCTGGTTCTTACAAGGTATATGTAATATACATGAATAGAAAACCAAAAGAGTGGACAAAGAATTCAAGAGTTTCCCTAACACCAGATAAAGAGTGAAGCTAACTAAAAGAAATGTCCCCACTGAGCAAATAATTATTACTCTTAAAATTGATCAGAATTAGTGAAATCCATCCTAGAAAGGCTCAGGAAAAATAAATATCTAGCCTGAAAATGATTTTTTAGAGATCCAATAACACAATTTTTATACCCAACAAGAAAGCATAGTAGTTATTTAGCAGAGCAATTGCTAATCATTAGTTAGAAAGCATGGAAAGAAGCAGAAGCAACTGTTTTTAAAGGAAACCATGGTGTCGGCCCCTCGAGTATCTGGTAGAAGGAATAATGGAACTTTGCTCCTATCCATATCCTTAATTGGCAAGAAAACAAAAAAATATACCGTACATTGGTTCCAAATACATCTTATTCTTCAGCGGTGGTTATGTTGAAACATGTTTTCTAAATTGTATGAACCTGAAGAACATATGTAATTTTTTTTCAAATTGAAAATTGATGAAATCGGTGTTAGCTACAGTTGACCGAAAGTATTGAATTGGGCGAGCTAAAGAGCTTGAACACATAGACGACCTCAAGGAGATTGCATGGAAAACAGAGGAACAATCAATAAGATTGAATAGAATATTTAAAGCTGCCCAACTAAAAGAATGAACCTGTTCCAGTGAACTCAGTTTCTGAATAGATACCTCTTCCCCTCTGCACAATGTTCCTTTTTCCTACCTCCTGCATGAGGTCACTTTTCCCGATCGTTCCAGAAATATAAATATAATGACCTAGACATTGCCTATCCACCTCTTGATGCACTTGAGCTCAGGGATGGGTTGCATTCTGGTTTTGTTTAAAATATTGTATGGTAGTCGATGTCCAATTTACTAATGTAATTTGTACAGAAGAGGGATATGTAGTATGGCCTGTGAACATATGACTAGAAAGAGATATGTAACGTATTGCTTAGAAAGAGGTATGTAATGTATGGACTTTTCTTTCCTGCAAATAGCTAAATTTAGCTGTGTTTCCCAACAAATCTCTAATTTCTTCACCTAACACCCTTCCTTAATTTAATCTATTCTCATAAACCAGCTTCCTCCTGTTTAGCTTCCTCTCTACCTTTGAAGTGCTTCCAGACTCCATTCATTTCAACACTTCACTTCCCCGGGCTACGATTGAATAGTTATAGAGATCTTAAACCATAGATCTTACTACTATTACAATCTGGTAGGCTTTGCTGGTCTGGGTGGTCGTTAAAATACACCTTAACATTTTTGCATAAGGTAGAACAACTACATACCTGTGAGTGAGGAGCACTTTCATGTAAGGGAAAATGGCTTCGTTTTAGACACAAGCACTATATGTTAGCCCCCACAAATTTAACTTTGGGGCTTCCATTGAAGGCACTTACTTTGATTCCATCGATGAATGCTTAAACTATGAGAGCTTACACTCTTACGAAGAGGCTTACACTCTTTCCACGAGCTCTAAACTCGGGTCTTCCAGATTGATCGGTTTCAATCAAACATGGGCTCAAAAGGGACCAGCTCAGCATTATAGCCAAAACTTATTTTAAAATTTAAATAAATAGACACACCAAAAAAATGCTAAACCTAGCTTACGGAATCATGAATGGAGTCATAGAGTTAGAGCATAGAGAAAGCGAGACCTTATTTTAAGTCCAGAACATTACAACAATAACGAGTGAAGGAAAAACAGAAATTGGAACACAGCCATCAAGCTGCATAATACAAAAAATGACCAACAAACTTACCACAGGGCCATTGTGCACAGACCCTTTATATCCATATAAACACTTCGAAATAGATTAAAGATCTGTTAAATGCATGTGAATATTAATTTGCATGGTGCTTTGAGAAAAGGGGAAAGGGCACAAATTCTAGTTGAAATTAGTTTAATTTTCTGTTCGAGGCAGGTAGTTACTGAGCAAAAGCTTATAATTAATTTAACAAGCAATGGGAAATGACCACCAAAGTTACTGCAGCATCCCGATGGAATTGCAGTTGGTGCTACTGACGCAGTACCCTTTGAATTGCCGCTTGGGGTTTTGCACATTCGAGCCTCTGCCATCTCCACCTGCATCATCCCTGCATCACATTTATATTATACACACTTTCTTTCATATCAGCAAACATAATAATCTTGTTAGAGAAACTGTGGGCGTATAAAATCTTTTATATATGTAACGATAGGCTTGCAAAAAAGAAACAAAGCCACTCAGATTTTCCAATGCTTATGACGAGCAACACAAGCATGAAAAGAGCGGTCAGTCGACTGGAAACACCCTTGCCCGCCATTATTAATCTCCTCCTCTTTCTTATAACACTACCACAAACTTGGAAGCTTCAGTGAAGATAAGTGAGAATCCTATCAAAACAGTTGAAGCGAGTGTCTTTTTTATATGTGTGCCGATCGCAATCATATTTTTTGGGGGGGCATATTGTCTTCTTTTCTATCATGCCATACACAATGTCCAACGATAGCAGACACATAAAATCTTGAACTTAAACAACGTGGCGAGAGGTGGCAGTAGAAGTAGCAGAAAAAACAACGAGAGGTGGCAGTATAAGTAGCAGAAGAAACAATGTGGCTAGAGGTGGCAAGCTTGTCACTGCGGCAGTGTAGGTGGTGCACAGTTAATTGTCACGGAGAGTCCATTGTAACAGCTGGTTAATTAAATTCAATGTTCATTCAATGCATGGTGGGCGAACCCAACATTCGGCCATCTCCCATATACACTGCCTGTCCGCAGGTATAATAATGCCCATCTAACAATGTTCGCATATCTGACAAGTCTGCAGAAGGTTAAGGTAAATGTGACAAGTCTGTAGGAGGTTAAGAGAAATGTAAGTTAAAGGTAAAAGTAAGTATTTTTTGTTTTTTTTCTTAATTTTTTTAATACGTGATAATGATAAAAATTGTCAATTCAAAGTCTCTCATCCAATAAAAACTGAGAATCATTTTTCAAAAAATAATTTATAAATATGTATTTTAATCTAACTTTGATGTATCTTTAGAAAAAAAGAAATATCTATATCAACTAATACACAAACACAGAACATATAGTCTCTGCCGTAGGCAAGAACTAATAATTATTAATAATTGGAAATTAAAAATTAAAAAAAAAGCAAGAGAAAAAAACAAGTTATATAAAATATGTGAAGTAAAACCATGCTCTTTTTAGTGGTTTTTGTAGACTATATGTTAGGTGTCCTTATTGTAGTGTGTGAAAGGCCTTGCCATTTTCTTATTTTCTCTTTAGATATCAATAGCTTCCTCCATTTTTTTTATCCTTTGGCACTAAAGATAAATTAACATTGCAAAAGAATATACACTTTTTTAGTCCTTGCCTACAACAGACACTATTTAGGAGCCTTGATTCTTAAGTCATTAGTCTTAAGAATCAATAACAATATGTTGAAACATAAGTAAAAAGAAAATGTAATTTCAATTTATGTCTTTTTTTTCAATATTTGGTGCCTTGTCAAGAGTTTTTTTTTAGATAAGCTTGTATTTGGTAGAGTAGAAACTTAATTATAATTAATGTTGATGAAAATAGGTTTCTGGTATTAATTATGAATGTCTTTATGTATTAAGTGAAACATAAAGAACATCCCTTAATTATGAATCTTGTTTATATGGTAATTGAAACAAAGTTACAAAATAAAATAACTTATGCTCTAAAGCAACTTTTCACAATTTCCAAAATATAGAACTTCTAACCAGAACCTCATGCATCCCAAAATGGGGTAGTCTATGGATTTGACGATTTGACCTGGAAGTCGGTCGCCGTCACCACTTCTTAGCAAAATCGTTTTTCCTGACAATGACCAAATCGTCGGCCTTTTCTGTTCGGACCATTCACCGGAAAGACCCCCTAAAGCTTGCATGCTTTTATTGCATGTGTGGTCGTCGGGAGCAACACTATGCCACCAACTGCATTCAATATACGGGAGGATTTGGTCACGGAGCCTATGTTGTAGTCAGATCCATTTCCCCTGTGATTTGTCCTTCTCCTGAATTCATCACGACATAACAGAGCACCAGTATAAGGCATCCACAACTTGCCTGGATTTTTACTCTTCAGAATTTATAGCAATTCACACTAAGCTTATCGATGGAAACTTTTACATGTGTTGTTGATGTAGAACGACAACCAAATCTTGGAAAAACCACCTCTGAATCGACTACAACAGTTGTCTCTCTAGTTTTGCAAAGGTTTCAGTGTCGTGATGAATTTAGGAGAAGGCCAAATCGCGGGGGAAAGAGATTTGAATGCAACACAGGCACTGTGACCAAATCCTCTCGCGTATTGAATGCAGTTGGTGGCGTATTGTTTCTCCCCGACGACCATGCCATGCAATATTTAAGCATTCAAGCTTTACGGGTTCTTTCCGGCGCATGGTCCGAGCGAAAAAGGTCGACGATTTGGTCACCGACTAGAAAGACGATTTGGCCAGGAAATGGCAATGGAAACCAGCTTTGAGGAAAAATCGTCAAATCCATAGACTACTCCTCTCAAATTTAGATATCAAATGTAAGCAAAAATTTTTGATTCTGAAAAAATGCGGAATAAAATTCTGAAACAGAATCAAAATAAGAATACCAAATAGATCATACCTCCAGCCATTGACTTGCTGTAGAAAATTTCCCTGTTCCACTTTTGATTCCTGTACGGCACTTCCAAGCTCTGCTTTCTCTTCTTTGATGGTGAAAAACTGAAGGGGATTGAGTTAGCGAGTTTGGGGACCAAACAGAAGTCTTTATAGCCCAGCTTCCATCAAGCTTCTATTGGCTATGTGTCAATTGTTCCACAGATCAAGATAGAGAACTGTTGAGGGAGTTATGGACCATTCCCGAAGCTCTCAACGAGAAATCAGTTATTTCCTTAATTAGTTGAAGAGTTATCAATATTAGTTAAGAGAGCTTACATTCTCCCACTTGGTCCATACTTCCAAACTTAATGTCTCATCTTAAAACCTATTGACAATTTGTATTAAGTAATAGATACAAGAATCATGGCGATAAGTCCTCTTATGACAAGTATTACCTTCCATGTATTACTATGTATTTATTGCTATTTTAATTTATGTGGCAACAATTTCTTAATGAATAAACCTTATGTTTATTCTTGGTCCTCATAGATGAATTTTCTCAAATTAAATTAAGGTGCACATATGTATGAGAAAAAACAGCACAGTAATTAAGAATTTCATTAAAAATAACATTGTCCATACAATGAGAAACTACATAATGGAACCAAGTCCCATATTCATTACATGATCCTTGAATTTAAACGGTGGCATGCCCTTAGTCAAAGGATCAGCGATCATAAACTCAGTGTTGACGTGCTCAATGACCACTTTCTTTTCTTTAACATGTTCCCTTATGGCTAAATATTTAATGTCGATGTGTTTATTTCGACTCCCACTTTTGTTGTTTTTATCCATAAAAATAGCAGCTGAATTGTCGCAATACATTCTCAATGGCTTAGAGATAGAATCCATAATTCTAAGTCTAGAAATGAAACTCTTAAGCCATACACCATGTAAAAGCCTCAAAACAGGAGACAAACTCGGCTTCCATAGTGGAAGTGGCAATCAAGGTCTGCTTGGCACTCCTCCATGATACAGCTCCACCGGCCATCATAAAAATGTATCCTGATGTTGATTTGAGTGAATCAACACATCCAACAAAGTCAGAATCTGAGTAGCCAATTACTTCCAAATTGTCCATCCGTCTATACATAAGCATGTAGTCTTTAGTTCCTTGAAGATACCTCATTACTTTCTTTGCAGCTCTCCAATGGTCTATACCTGGATTACTCTGATATCGTCCCAACATTCCCACAACAAATGCAATGTCAAGTCTTGTGCAGACCTGAGCATACATTAGGCTTTCGACAGCATAAGCATATGGAATTTTCTTCATTTGTTCCCTTTCAAGGTCGTTCTTCGGGAATTGATTCAAATTGAACCTATCACCCTTCACAATTGGAGCTATACTTGGTGAACAATCTTTCATCCGAAATCTCTCTAAAATTTTATTAATATAGGTTTCCTAAGATAGACCCAAGATGTCTCGAAATCTGTCTCTATGGATCTTAATGCCAATGACATAAGATGCCTCACCCATATCCTTCATATCAAAATTTTTAGAGAGAAATTGTTTCACCTCATGCAACAAACCCTTATCATTGGTTGCCAGCAAAATGTCATCCACATATAAAAACAAGAAAACAAATTTTACTCCCACTAACTATCAGGTATATACATTGATCCATAATGTTTTCTACAAAACCAAAAGAAGAAATTACATTATGGAATTTAAAATACCATTGGCGAGATGCTTGTTTTGAATCGTATAAGGATTTCTTGAGCTTGCAAACCAATTGCTCACCATCACTAGAGGGGAATCCTTCAGGTTGTTTCATGTAAACCTCCTCCTCTAGATCTCCATTTAGAAAAGCCGTTTTCACATCCATTTGATGCAACTCCACGTCGAAATGGGCTACCAATGCCATAATAACGCACAAGGAATCTTTCTTAGATATAGGAGAGAAAGTCTCCGTGTAGTCGATTCCTTCTTTCTGAGTGAATCCTTTAGCAACAAGTCTAGCCTTGTATCTCTCAATGTTGCCCAATGAGTCTTTCTTTGTCTTAAAGACCCATTTACATCCAATGGATTTTGCACCATTAGGAAACTCAACAAGATCCCAGACTTCGTTACTCTTCATAGAATTCATCTCTTCCTTCATGGCATCGTACCATAATTCTGATTCTTTGCAATTCATGGCTTGTGAAAAGGACTCGGGATCATTTTTGGCTCCAACGTTATAGTCAGATTCTTGCAGATACACAACATAATCATCAGGAATTGCTGATCTCCTTGGTCTAGTAGATCTTCTTAATGTTGTATCACTATCTTCTTGAGAAGTATGTGGTTCAACTTGTTGTTAAAAAATTCTTTGAAATTCTTGAACTACCTGATCTACTAGAATGCCATCGGCAGCTTGTGGAACTTCAACAATTGGTTGTTCAACACCAGTTTGTACTTGAGGGGTGTTGTGAACAATAACCAATCTATCACTTGAGGTGGAAGGTTGAGATTCTGAATGATACTTCTCGGAAACTATGTTCCTGGTTAGATCGCTCCCACTAATCAAGTCATTTTCAAGAAATTTTGCATTTCTTGATTCCACAATCCTAGTGCCGTGAGATGGACAGTAAAATCTGTAACCTTTAGACCTTTCAGCATATCCAATGAAATACCCACTAATGGTCCTTGGGTCCAGCTTCTTTTCTTGTGGATTATATATTCTCACTTCAGACGGGCATCCCCAAACGAGCATATGTCACAAACTCGGTTTCCAACCTTTCAATAACTCAAATGGCGTTTTAGGAACGGCCTTGGTTGGAACTCGGTTTAATATATACACTGCCATCTTAAGTGCTTCAGTCCACAAAGATTTAGGAAGATTGGAGTTGCTAAGCATACTCCGCACCATGTCCAATAAAGTTCAGTTTCTTCTTTCTGCTACACCATTCTGGTCGGGTGAATTAGGCATGGTGTATTGGGCAACAATCCCATGCTCTTGAAGAAATTTTGTGAATGGCCCAGGTGCTTGTCCATCTTCTGTGTATCTACCATAATATTCTCCACCTCTATCTGATCTCATGATCTTAATTTGCTTGTCGCATTGTTTCTCTACTTCAGCCTTAAAGATCTTAAAGACATCTAATGCTTCATTCTTATTATGAAGCATGTAGAGATACATATATCATGAGTAATCATCTATAAAAGAGATGAAGTATCTCTGACCATGTGAGTCCATGTCTAGACTACATATATCAGTATGTATGATCTCTAATATGTCTGAAATCCTATTGGCACCTTTCTTTGACTTGTTGGTTTGCTTTCCTTTTATGCAATCCACACAAGTCTCAAAATCAGTAAAATCCAGAGTATTAAGTATCCCTTCATTTACCAATCTTTTAATTCTTTCTATGGAGATATGACCTAGTCTCCGGTGCCATAATTTAGAAAAATCATCATTAATAACACATCTTTTAGTGCCAATGTTAACATGCATTGAATCATAAGTGACACTGTTTTGTAAATTAATGCAGTAAAGACCATCAGACAAAATACCATTGCCAACACAATCAGATTTATAAAATAAACTGAAAGATATTTCTGAAAAGTTGAAGGAATATCCAAAAGGTACAAGCCTTGAAACTGAAATCAAGTTTCTAGAAAAACTTGGAACATAAAAGGTCTTTTCTAATTCTAAAATAGAACCACTACTTAAAGTTAAACAGCATGTTCCTATAGCTTCCACATGTGAACCCATCTTGTTTCCTGATAAGATGCTTTGCTCACTTCCCACTGGCTTCCTTAGGCTTTGCAAACCCTGCAAGGAATTCGAAATGTGAATTGTTGATCCAGAATCATTCCACCAAGTGTTAATATTGACATTTACCATATTAGATTCATAACAAACAAACGAGATTGCATTACCTTTGTCCGCAAGCCATTTCTGAAAATTTTCGCATTCCTTCTTCATGTGTCCCTTCTTTTTACAGAAGAAACACTTGGAATCCTTCTTAATATTAGCTTGGGGGGGTACTTTACCTTTCCCTTTCTTATTGGCTTGAGATTTGCAATTGGCTTGAGATTTGCCCTTCCTATGCGTTGCCAGCATTGCACTTTCTCCCAGTTCCATTACCAGTCTTTCTTCCTCTTGAACACACATGGTCATAAGTTCATTAATTGACCATTTATCCTTATGTGTGTTGTATGAGATTTTGAAAGGTCCATATTGGTGTGGAAGGGTGTTTAGGATGTAGTGCACCAGGAAAGACTCCGATATTTCAACCTCGAGTTTCTTCAATTGAGCCACAGTGTCCCTCATCTGCATGATGTGCTCGGCCACACCTTCACACTGGTGAGTCTTAGGAATGAGAACTTCATGATTAGGGTGCTTGCTAGTGCCTTGTCTGAAGTGACGAATTGATCATCAATGGCCTTCAGCAAGTCTCGGACCCTTTCATGCTGATCAACGGAACCACGAATACCAGCTGAAATTTTAGTCTTAATGAACATCATGCTAAGACGATTAGATCGTTCCCATCATTCATAAAGCGTGATGTCCGCTGCAGTGCTGGTATCAGTGAGTGCTGGTGGTTCATTTTTCCTAATAGCATAATCTATGTCCATCCATCCCAAATGAAGGAGAATTCTCTCTTTCCAGACCTTATAGTTATCTCCCTTAAGTTCAGGGATATGAAACGAATTTCAGAGAAATTTGCAGGTTGTACAACTGCATAAAAATAAAGATCACATGCTTACGTTAAAATTTGAGACTAAATAAAATTTCATGTTTTACCAATGTAAATTCATGCTTTAAGATTGAATCCAATGACATTAAAATTGCCCATGGGCTAAATTTTTAATTCAAGCAGATTCAAATATTCTTTATGATAAAACTATTAATTCATAATTCCTGTGGGTAAGTTATGAATAATTCAATATTTTATCCTAATTAATTACATAAATATAATAAAAATTTCTGTGGGATAAAATTTATTACATTCAGTATAATTAATTACAATTAATGTCTAAATATTCTTTACGTGATCTTAATCAAACACAATATATAATATTATTTACTTAGAGATGCTGTGGCTATTCTCTAATCAATTAAAATTATATAGATCACTAGACATTATTACTTTTATGCATAAAATTAACTTGATACTAACAGGAAATGTAAGAGATGCGATTAAATCTATCGATATATGAAGCCATCTCAATAGTTTCCCCATAGCATCTGCTCTGGTTACGGAAAAAGAAATACTGAAATTTAAGGAATCAGTACGCCCCAAAACCCATTTATATGCAGCATTGGTAACCAATATAGTTATATAAACTAATAAACAATACATTTTTAATAACCTCATTATATTTCATAAATTTATTAAACAAAAGGTTAACATTATATCGAGCAAATGATATATATATTCAAATGATTAGGAAAAAATCCTAATTAACACCCTTTTATAAAACTTTATCAAGCACCATGCAGAGATAAAAATAAAATAAAAAATTTATCAACCAACAAAATTTATAAAAAAATGATATATGTTTCCCAACAAAATCCCGTCGAACCAATGCTTTTTCTGATCTGGAAACTTTCTTTTCCCAGAACATGTCGCAGGAAACTATTACGTATTTATCTCCAACAAGCTAAAATATTTCATAACAATATATCTAGGCATAATAAACCCTCGACTGAGATAGATTAAAGCTTCCAGGACTAACGGCTATATTTACATGCATGAATGCCATAACAGTTCGAAGAGCTTGCATTAGTGAATATCTCACTACAGAAGGTGTTTGTGTATTCATGTTTTAATGAAAGAATTTAGTTTTCTATAGCAAAGCAATTAATACAGCATTTGATTTGCTGAGGAAATGCTGTGAGTTCGGTTTCGTTCACACAGACATTGGAGTTGTTTGCAGAGATTTTGCCTCCGCGGTAATCTCAGTTTATTAGTCCCCAAAGAAAACTAATCCTTAAAAAGGAACAAAACTATCTAGCTTCAGTTCAAAAAAAGAAACTCGGAAACATATAAACCTGGACGAAAAATGGACTGAGGTTACCACAAAGATAAGAACCAGGTTGGAACGGGTAGTGCACGGGTTATGAACTCGTGGCTTTAGGAATCGTGTAGATTCACGCGATTGTTGGGCTCGGTTGTCATACAATATGAATGCTCTGAAACTTGGTAAGTTCATCGAGGCTTTATTATGTACTAAACAATAAAATGCATGAGCAATCCAAACATCAAGGCAGAGATAAAATTTTGCTCTGATACCGACTATAAGCAAAAATTTCTGATTCTGAAAAAATGCGGAATAAAATTCTGAAACAGAATCAAAATAAGAATACCAAATAGATCATACCTCCAGCCATTGACTTGCTGTAGAAAATTTCCCTGTTCCACTTTTGATTCCTGTACGGCACTTCCAAGCTCTGCTTTCTCTTCTTTGATGATGAAAAACTGAAGGGGATTGAGTTAGTGAGTTTGGGGACCAAACAGAAGTCTTTATAGCCCAGCTTCCATCAAGCTTCTATTGGCTATGTGTCAATTGTTCCACAGATCAAGATAGAGAACTGTTGAGGGAGTTATGGACCATTCTCGAAGCTCTCAACGAGAAATCAGTTATTTCCTTAATTAGTTGAAGAGAACTGTCAATACTAGTTAAGAGAGCTTACATCAAAATCTCAGCAATCCCTTTTTATTGATGTATATGAAGCTCTTCTAACTTAAATTAGACTTATGTTATTCAAAATTTATATGATAGTTCTTTGTTTAGAAAAAGATTATTGAACAATATTAATCACATTATTTAATTATAAAATGCATATTTTTTTTAATAAATCTTGAAAACATATTTGAAAATGCTAAAGATTGTAAAACATTGAGTTAAAAATCGCATATAACAAATTCTTAAAGAAGATACGTTATAACATCATTTTCAAAATAAGGATACCCATCATTCATAATTTTTTTTCTTCATATTTTAAATTCTCAAATAAAAAAATTATAATAATATTAAGCAATTGTTACCATTGACTCAGTAATACTATTAAAAACATTATTATTATTATTATTACTAACACACAATTACCACAATTACCGAAGCAGAAAAGCTGTAAAACACGACGTAAAACACAACCCTGAACCCTGAAAAGCAGAAAATACAATGAGGAGAAATATGTTTAACACGTGGTGAATATGTATTTGGAAATTTGAACAAATTTTTTACCCTTTGTCTCGCTTAATTAACATCACCCAATTTGAAACTGGAATTGAATTTCTTCGCTATATGTCGCCCGTGTCAGAGGGATTCGAACTTCGCTCACATGTCACTTCTTTAATGACAACCTGACCCATCAAAGCAGACAAATATCCACCCGACCCACCGCTGTAAGCTACACTGTGATGTTGATAGAGGCCGAACATGGTGGAGCCACTCCAAGGAATACAAAGTACAACGTCCAAAATATAGTGAGGTTAATTAAATTTAAATATTAAATTATAGTGACAATTCTATTAGATTTTAGAATTTAGAAGCGAAAAATTAGTCAGACTGCTGGATGTCATTTAATGATGCGACAACAACTTTGCTAACCGTTTTTTGTAATTTCTGTCCGATGGCCTCGGACAGGCTATGGCTGCAGCATGTTTCGAACGAGAGTGCTCACACTTAAGCTCGCTTCGAGCGCTTTCCACATGCATTACTATAACATGTCAGATTACTA
This sequence comes from Larix kaempferi, assembly GCA_027924585.1. NCBI lineage: Eukaryota > Viridiplantae > Streptophyta > Pinopsida > Pinales > Pinaceae > Larix > Larix kaempferi. Next base: position 2,868,521 of record BSBM01001619.1, read on the forward strand.
TAACATATTAAGTCTGTCTGACAAATATTGGTAATCCTCAAACACTATCAGCTGTCTCCCGTGAACGCGCCTGGATTCAGCAGCATCGTGGAGAGGTATAACTAGTTTTTAATAGAAATTAGATTTTCTCTGCCGTTACGTTTTTAATCCTTAACTGCATTGACGGCTTTGAATTCGAAGTTTTTATTCCTTGCCATTGATGGCTTTGAATTCGAACCTATGCATGCCTTCCAATGACCCAAATAGTTGTCATGTTCATTGTGAAGAGATTAATTCGTTTTGTTTAGTAAGCGCAAAAGAGTAATCAGTTTAATGTCTGGGTACATGTTGAAACTGTGAACTTATTATTATCTTATTTAATGTATTATATATTGACAGGGCATGGAACAACTAAAGCAGCTATTCTCCTCGTCTTTTCTGGATCTGGAACGAGCTGAAGCCAGGGTACTTCACATCCTAGAGATCTTGACAGCCACTTGCAGAGAACGAGACGACGCTCGAGAACAGCTGCTGAAACTCGTGGCAGAATACTGCAATACGGTAACGAATACACAGCAACCCGTCGTCGTGTCTAGCGATCGATCCGAGTGGCCCGACACCATGCTGGCCGGTGCGGAGCTTAACGTACTGAACCCATATCCCACCATGAATTACGATTCATCTTCTCATTCACCTCCTCTCGTCGGGCTGCCCGACCAATTTCTCTGGAATTCGACTCCCGTCCACCACTTCGACCGCGGATCACCAGACGTCGAACTGCAGCGATCTCTGACTTCGTATTCCAATGTCCATTGTTCGAATCTCATGGATTTAAAAAGTCAACCGCTTTGTCACCAGAACGTGCAGCAGCTAAGTTTAGTCGAACGGCAAGAATCCGAGCAGCAGCAGCAGATCGAATCCCACTTCCTCGCCTCTCCTCCTTACGTTCTCGGGTGCAACCCTGCAGCCATACCAACCCATCTGCCAGAGCCACCTAAGGCCGACCTTGAGGTGATCCAGGCCACCTTACCGGACGTCGACCTGCACCGACATCCGACATCGTCTTCAAATGTCCATTGTTCGACTCTGATGGAGTTAAATGATCAACCGTTTTGTCACCAGAACGAGCAGCAGCTAAGTTTAGCCGAACAGCAAGAATCCGAGCAGGAGCGGCAGTTCGAATCCCATCTCCTCGTCTCTCCTCCTTCCATTCTCGGGTGCAACTCGGCAGCCGGCCATTTGCCAGAGCCACCTGAGGCCGACGTTGAGGTGAGCCAAGGCGCCTTGCCCGAGAGGGGTAAGCTGTTGCAGGCCGTCATGCAGGCCGGGCCGCTGTTACAGACCCTGCTCTTGACAGGCCCGCTGCCTCAGTGGAGAAACCCACCCCCGGCTCTGGATTGTGTGGAGATCCCCAGAATATCAATGTGGTCATCTTCTAGTTCTCCTCCATCCGTGAGTCCCCTTGTCCAATATGTGCCCACTCCCCACGGCCCTGCTGGTCCTCTTGAGGTGAACTCTGGTGTGACCTCTTCTCATCACAGTCTTCGCCCACGTACCAGAATTAACAAACCCCCCATTGCTGCAGTCAGTACTTCTCAGCAACTGGCCGGCTCAGTAGGTGCGTCAAGGTCCTCCAAAACGTTGTTCGCCCCAGTGCTTAACTCAATGGACTCCGCCAACGCAAGATGGCCTACTTTAAAGTTTGCGAAGATGCAATAATCTGTTACAACAAAGAGCAGGGTGATGTTTATGATAACGACGATCAGATCGAAAGAATATCCATGGTGATGTTAGGCTCCGAAATCTCATTGCTTCAGTTACGTGACTGTATTCGAAGATGGGAAATTTGTTTCATTGTCGTCGTCTTTGTGTTGGTGAAGGGTCCAGATTATTATAATAAAGGTTTTCAGGTTCTTTGCTCGGGTGGGAAGACCTAATTAGTTTTGCTGGTTCGGTGAAGCGTCCACATGTGTAAGAATAAGACTTCTCAAACTTAAAATAGTCCATCGTCCACATGTTTTATGGGAGTGTCTGGAGCAGAAAAGTTGGAGTTGTCAAACTTAAAATGGGATACGTCCACATGGGAGTGTATGGAGCAGAATAGCTGGAGTCATGGTTTTGTAAGGGTCATTTTGGAGGAATTGTTTTGGAAGGGTCATTTTCAAGATAGCCCGTGATTTTATTGAATAGGTTTAAGCCCTTAAAATTGTTTGTTTTAAGTTCTCAGATTGTTTTTGAAATAAAATTATGTCAAAACTATAAAGTTATTTCTTCTCTTGGTTGTTTTTTAGTTGTTGAGGTATAAACAATATGTAATTACAATTAAGTATGGAAAATAAATAATAGATAACTTATTCATAGCACTTAACTTATAATCTATTTATTATATGTTAAGTGGCTATGCTATTATATATATAGTTAATTAGTTATTATAATGATTAAAATAAAATTTTAACGTTTTTATACTATTATATTTTTAATTATAAGTTATGTCTAATATATATGTAAAGTTAGTTATTACAATGCTTAAAACAAAGTGTTAAAATTATAGTTAGTTATATTTTTAATTAAGAATTATATTTACCCAAAATTGCTTTTAATACAGAGTCATGTAAATTATTATCTCATTCATTTATATATATATATATATTAATGGTTATATATATATATATATTAATGGTTAAATTTAAGTTTTAAAATTTTATACTTAAGTATTTTTTTTAAATAAATAATGTAAATGAATAAAATAACATAGTACAATTATTTCTTTAGTTATTTTTCTTTATGTGAGAAGTATGTTTTTAATATTAAATTTTAATTATAAGTAATCATTAAATAATAAATAAAAGTTTTATCGGATTTTTAATTTAGCATTTAAGATATGTTGTGATAAACTCTTTATGGAAATATTTCAAAAAAGTTTATAAATCATATTGTTAGAGTGATTTTTTGGAGTTTTTTTTAAGAAGAGTTGTAATATATGTTCATTAGATAGGAGAAGTCTAGTAAAACAAGGAAAAAAAATTACCTTGTATATCTATATCTTGGTATAAGAAAGATAAAGAAACAACCTCAAGCCTTAGATGTGACAAATAGCCATGAAAATATAATAAATGATGAATCAAATGTAGGATTTTTTCCAGTAACTCTTTTTGAAAACAACTCTAGATGTGATTTCTCCCATAAACCCATTGAAAAGATGTTGATCAATATAACATGCATGATATTTTAACCTCAAACCATTGGAATGTTAGAATGTGACAACCAAGTGAAGTATGTGGAAGAAATCAGAGATTCAGTATGAATAATGTGAATTAGTTAATATCCATTTGTCTTCCCATTTTAATATTTCTTCAAGTTTGTGTCCTAGTAATGATGAAGAAGAAAATGAGTATATGTCTCGTGTACCATATGCTAATGTAGCAGGAATATTGATGTATAGGATGAGATGATCAAATATTTCACATGATGCAGTTGGTGTTGTTAGTAGTCACATGACAAATCCAAGTGAAGTAGTGAAATGGGTGCTTTAGTATTGTAGAGGCACAAGTGCTTATTGTATCACCTATAATGAATACAGTGGTTTAAGTTGTGGTTATGTATAGATTTTGCAAGTGATTTGGACAATTAAGATCTACTTCATAAGGACAGGTTATTGTTGGAGGTGGAGTGGCTCTTGAGAAAGTCCATACTCAAGAAAATTGTGCAGATATATAGTTTACAAAACCAATATAGTTTAGAGAAGTTGCTTCTCCTGTCTTGTAGGAAAGGTGATGAATGGACAAACACGTGGTATAAAGTAAATTGATTGTCAAGGTGGAGATTGTTGGAATGTGACAACCAATTAACCAATTTAGGTTAAGGAGGTTCATGGTTGTTTCAACAATATTCTATTATTGGATTTAGTTAGCAATTATAGGGGGAAACAATTTTAATGCAAATAGTTTTGTATAACTGTGTAGAGAATTGTTTAAATAGGTATGCTTAAGAGGCAGATATTGAGCAAGGTGCTTCAAGACCCTCCTATGCTGTTGTTTCTAATTTCTTGTTGGCTAAGCAATAAAACATGTTTTCCATTGTCCCGTGGATGTTTCCCTTGAACATAAGCTTTTGGAAAAAGCTTATGAAATGAAAAATAAAGTTTGTTCATATCTTTTCAAAAAAAATTATATGGGAAAATATTTGAATTTAGTTAAGAGATAACAAAAAGATTGACTTGAGGGGTTGTGTAGATGCTCAAGTTGAAAATCACTCTTAGCAACTTAGACTAAATTTAATGAATAAAATATATTTTTATGGAAGAAACATGACAGATATTGAGCAAGGGCCTTCAAGACCCCTCCTCGGCTGTTGTTTCTAATTTCTTGTTGGCTAAGCAATAAAATATGTTTTCCATTATCTTGTGGATATTTCCTTGAACATAAGCTTTTGGAAAAAAATTATAAGAGATTTGAGTTTAGTTAAGAGATAACAAAATGATTGACTTGAGGGGTTGTGCAGATGCTCAAGTTGAAAATCACTCTTAACAACTTAGACTAAATTTAATGAATAAAATATATTTTTATGAAAGAAACATCAACCATAAAAAAAATTAATATTGAATAAATTCAATCAAATATGAATAAAACATTTTATGATATTTATAAATAATGGAATACATGAATAGAGGTGCTTATATGAATAAAAATATTGGGAATGGGAAAATGCATAAAATTGGATAAAAATATGTTTATTGAATGGGATGGTGTCATTAGGTATAGGCCATTAATCTTTCTTTAATTTATCTAATTATTTATATTTAAATTTTATTTATTTATTTATAAATATACGTTTTATTGTGTTTGTGATTAATTTTACTTTTTTATGTTATATTTTAAAAAATTTAATGAATTCATAAATTTTGTAATTAATATAAAGTTTTAAAACTTTCTCTAATCAATGTTGTATGTTTTGATGAGTAGTAAAATGTCGAGTTCATAATTTTTTTTGGTCTTGACATCTAGGGTCATTTTTACCTCCTCCAAGTTTTTCGAAATGCCAAAAAGTGCTCTATAATAGTGGATTTTGGCCTTCTTCTGCACATCGAATTCACACCTTTTGGAATTTGGCCTCATCCTACTAGAGTTATCTTTGTGCATAGTCCATGACTGCACCATAACAATTTTGGCCCAAACAAGGCCCCCATCGGGTTTGTAGACACTGATATTTCAAGGTGACTATTTCAAATTTTTTGTTAAATTGGAGCAGAATGAACCCATGCCCCTAATTGGTATTCAATAGCCTTCTTCAATGACATCAGAATGCCTCAAGTCCCATCGGATTTCAAGCTAAACTACTCCTTTTACATGGCCAAAACAATTTTTCAAGCTCTATACTTCTTTTTTTAGCTTTTTAACTTTTTCGATAACCTTCAACATATCTCCTATACCATACTTATTCTATCTTTTCCATTGTGGTGCATCCCAATGGATGTTAATGTTGCATCGGAAATTCCCCGTCGAACTTCGCATATCACATATTCTCGATCTCTCCAACAACCTATTTTCGATAATCGATATTCGATATCACATATGACGCATCACATCGGGAAATCCTTATCGAGATGATTCCTGATTACACATCATCAATCTCCCGATGGGGCACTTCTGATTTCCTATTAGACCGATAGCATCTGGGTTCTCTCATCGACCTTTTCTTTTGCATGGTATCCTTTCAACCTTGATGACCAATATCCAATAGCCAATATCTCCAATGTCTGATGGATGATATCGAACCTTCCCTATAAGCCTCCTCCGACAAATCCATTCGATAAATATAGTATATGATATAGGACCTTTGTCCATCTGAACAATATACCAATTTGTTCCAATGTAATCTCCATTGGGTCAGGCCCAATATATCTGTTGGGCTCCTCGCATTGTGTCATTCTTGTCAGATTCATAGGTTAACGCTAGAAGTGTATTATTCAATGAGATTACTCCGACGAACTTGTTTTGGTTCCTACCATCCGTGCATTCATCTGACGTGGTTGGTCCCCATCATACTTCCCTGTCCACATGGCATGGGTGGGCCCATCTCAAATTTCCCAAATTTTTAATTTTTCATAAATATACAAAATTTTAATTTCCGCCATTTTGAAAATATCTTCGTTGCATAACGGAACCATAATTTGTTTCACTAATAACCATATAGTTTTAAATTCTTTATTCAAATAAAGTGTTTTTCATTGACATTTGTCTCATTCTCTCTATCATGTTCAACATGTTCGTATTATGCCTCAATTTCTTCAAATCCATTCCAATTTATTTTTATCGTATTTATCTTCCATATTTCCTTTGGTGACCATGCCTATATGATTTTATTCCCATTGATAGATTCCATTCTTTCTATTCCAACAACCCACTATTTAGCTCTTTATAAATATTTTTAATACAAACAATTGTTCTCTTTTGATGTTCATATGGGCTTCTAACAATGAACCGCTACCTTGTGTGTCTCACTAGAAACATTTGAATCTTGATAGACATTTCGCTCTTCCCTACCCAACTATATTGCACAATATGGGTATGATGATCATACTATGAGCATTTGTACTTCAAAAACATCTTCTCTTAGAGATAACTCGTCTCTAGGATTATTACACAGAGATCCAATGTAGTAATCCTTAGTACCTTGTACATTATTCCTTAAGTAAGATTCCATGAATTTATGTGTGGGTTGTGTATAGATTTTATTACCTATTTATTGTGCTATGGATGGCCAATAATTATTTGGCCGAGAGACACTCTACAGCCCAGTATGGGGGAGATCTTGTTAGTAATGTTTGTCGAGTTTGTGGAGTAACAAAATAATACAAAGTAAACAAAAAAAGAATAATACAAAGTAAAAAGTAATAAATATTATGTCGCCTATAAACAAAAAAGAATAATACAAAGTAAAAAGTAAATATGAGACTTAAACTAGATACTTAAGAGCTTAGGATTATGTGGTAAATATTATGTCGGCCATAAACAAACAAAAAATGAGACTTAAACTAGAGACTTTACTTTTTACTTTTAATACAAAGTAAAAAGTAAATATGAGACTTTAGAGTGTTTGTAGAGTGTTTGTCCAACAACAAAATAATACAAAGTAAACAAAAAATAATAATACAAAGTAAAAAGTAATAAATATTATGTCGGTCATGAACAAAAAAGAATAATACAAAGTAAAATGTAAATATGAGACTTAAACTAGAGACTTTAGAGCTTAGGATTAGGTGGCTCAGGGATTGCACTCAAGAAGCTATTCAATGAGAGGTTTGCACCTCGAGAGATTTGATTCCTCTGGGCGCTTGATAAAACCTAGGATTTGGATCTAACTCGTTTATTAAGTATCCATTGTTCACAAAAAACGTGTCTAAATATTTTAAGATATTCTCCCAATTCAATATTTTGAGATGCTAATATGGTTCACCTTCTTTGTAAATCCCTTTCTTCTAAAATAAAATATATCTTTCTAATCCTTTATTTGAGTATTCCATATCAGAAGCCCTCTTTACTTGTTGTATAAGTTTGGACAATGATCAAGAAATGAATGCCACAATAGGTAGTGATCGGTTTTCATCTTAAACTAAGGCTTTATATTGCATAAATATGGTGCCATTAATGAGATAGAATATTGCAATATTCTATCTATGTAGTTCTTCTATCCACAAAGTTTTTAATGAGACTATCTATGTAGTTCTTCAGCTGCCTAAGTTTATCAAGCTCCCTGATATCATTTGTGTTACAGCATACAAAATAATAAAAAATCCAGCAATGGCCAATGGTATATTTCTTGAAAGAACCTTGTTAGGCTTCTGGTTGAGCGGATTTGTCATTTATGATGATAGGAGAGTTGTTGGCGGTACTAGGGGTGAATGTGGACAGGGTATTCCTTGCGTCCAAGTGATTTCCATGATAATCATTTCCTTTCCATGAGCTTGTTCAGCCTTCGATGGTCGTTAGCTCACACCAACTTCTCATTCAAACCCATCGGGGCAAGACCATCCTCAATTAACAGCTTGCGGGTAAGTGTTCTCAGAACCGAGTGGAGGGCTACCGACCGTTCATAGATCACTGCATGTTGTTTGATGCCCTCAGATTTTGGATCCATTCCTCCAGCGAGTTAACCGGGGCTTGAAGACTCGCAGCCCAAGTGTTGTTGACCATAATCCAGTTGGCCTCTGCATCAGTTGTAGCGTGCTCATGTACCCCTGTAGTGGAGTGCGAAGATGGAGTCTGAGAGATGAATTCAATGTTGATTCTGTGGGCAAGCCTGATTTAATTGACATTGAGAATGACCGCTTCATGGTGGAGGTTTTACAGAATTGTACCAAGACTGCTTTGGACAGCTTTCCTTTTTTGCTAGTTGACCAAGATTAGCCCGAGGGTCATTTTCCCATTCCAGAAGTGAACTAGGGTGCACTCAAAGAGCGCCTGCCTTGCCCTGGTGGAGCATGGGTCGAGTTCCTAGAAGGACAACCCCTCACTATTCTTCAAATTCCTCATACCCTTGAATTCCTGCCATATTTCTTCCCCCATATTGTCTATTCGGTTATGTAGGTCCAGCGAAAGGAGGGTCCTATAAGCGTTCACAACTTCCGTTGCTTTTAACTAGTTCATCGTCAGAGGATGCTACTCCGGTCCTTCAAGTAAGCATTTCTTGGGTCTTTCCATGTTAACTATTTGTAAGCAAAGGTGACGAAAAAATGAAGTTCTGTTACCTCAGATGATTCCTAGCATTAGAAAGTAGATCTGTCTTGCCTTTCCCCACCTGCTATCCAAGCCAATTGCCATAATTATCTTGTACAAATTCGCCTCCAAATTCCTTGAAGACATGATTGCAATGTACCTCAACCCTGTCCTTTGCTCCCTACTAGATCCTTCACAATAGGCCTCCGTAGGGCAGTTAAGATTGGGGTTAATCAACATTTATCACCTGTCCTTTCTCCATGTGCTCTACATGGGAGTGGGATGCTGCGTGTTTCCTGGTGTTCGTTCCTCACATGTAGACAACTCGCGACACAATTTGTATGATGTCATCAGGATCTATCTTGAGCCGAGATGGATCCATATGGGTGCTCGTACGAAGATGATACCCAAAAGTGTTGCAATAGGAGCGCAAAAGTGCTAAAAAATATAAGCATGCCCGTGCTCCTAAGACCACGTGCACACTCTGATTTGGCGAATATCGAATTGCCAGTTATGTGTCCATGTAGGCATTAGAAGCGTGCATGCATTAGGAGTGTGCACATACTTTAACGTGCACACACTTTTAGTGCGTGTGCATTAATAGCACTTGCGATACTCTGTATATTAAAAATTGGGCTGAGGCCCATTTCTATCCCATTCTACCTGACTTCGCCGATGTCTAAGCATCCAAAAGCACTATCTTGACATGCGTGCACATCGAATCCACCTCCAACGCATGCAAATCATCATCCAGGTAGGATTTTTATCCATGATTTGTAATTTCTTTTTGTTTTTTCAATGATTTAAAAAAATTACATTCTAAACATTCCAAAAAATCAACCAAAATTGAAACAAATTCATTTTTTTTAATTTCAGTTCATCTCTTCTCCATCACAATGGTCGAAAACCAAGAGCCAAAACACCAAACAAACAACATAGAGGATAACCCAACCACACAAATCCCCAAAGTAAACATTAACCCCGAGGAGAACCCAACCAGAGAACCCCAAATTAACCAACATTTACTCCAGTTAAGATCCTTGGTTCAAGAGCCTAGAACCACTAGGGAACCATCAAGACTCTCCTTATACAAATCCATTGACAACACCATTGCCTCAGTTGACAATTCTCACGGTCAATTGGTGAGCATAACCGAGCATAGGGCTAGGATGAGATCGTATTATTGCACTGGTTTCAACAGAGACCAAATCAGAGACTTGAATATCTCAAAACATACTCTAGTTAGTTATTTCATTGACCCCGGGACCAACTGACCCCATGATCCACACAAAAGGCTCCTTTGCATGGATTGGTGTACATATGAGCCATGGAGAAAAAACTAGATGAGTCGATGGTTTATGGTTTTCTAAAAACCTCCTTGCAACAATAAGGAGGTTCCACTTTATTTTCTTCGGAAACTATATGCAGAGCTTGTGTTGGGTCTACATGTCAACTAATTTGACATTAGTGAGTTTCGGGGGGTTGGTCTTGGATCTGCCTGGGATCGACCCACTGCCAGGCGTAACCCAATGAGAGGGCCATCTGCACCTAGGTGTACGCCTAAACCCCCCCCACAGACACCTCAATTACTGGATTGCCTAGCCGAGACTACCACTGCCATATCACAGATTAATCATAGTGTATTGTTTCACAGTACATTCGTGGCATCATCTAGGAACGACACATTAGAGCAACACAGAGAACCATCAGGTGTAGGTCCTTTAGGACCCATTGGTCATGGACCATCCATGACAACTAGTGGGACAAAGGATCCTTTTGATAGTCGAGGATTACCCCATCGATGCACTCACTACGACCATACTTACCATGGCCCTACAGAGGATCCTGCACGAGATATTTTTATGTCTGAGGTTAGTACATGATTTGTAAATGGTTGTAAATGGTCGATTACATTTTTAACTGTACATTTTACAATCGTTAGATAAACATTGAGAAGTGTATTTAATGTGTAATTGATGTTTTTGGCATGTGCAGTTGTTTCAAGATGAAACAACAGAATCAAGGTGGGAGGAAATTACTGCTCCCAACCTTGATTCTGCCATGGCGGCAGCAGAAAATATTGCAGCACCTCACATATAGGTATCTAAAAGAGTGTATGGTTGTAGGATTTAAAAATTGAGTTAGTTGCAATTCATATTTTATATGAGAAATCAATATTAATCTTGTTGTGTTTCCATAAGTGCATGTGGAAGAGATTGAGCACAGGTCTCCACCTGGGTTGAGCAAATCACTTGTCATGCAAGTAACTTGTGTTAAATAAATTATATATTTGACGTGAAATTCATTGTGTTTGTATGGTTAATTTACATGGGTTTTATTCTAATGAAATGTATTTCATATGTTTATGTAGGTTCCATCTCCTACCATACAATCACCATACGCACACATCCCTACATATATTCCACATAGTTTTGTTTTTGCACATTTCATGTCGAGTCATGTGACTGGGAACTCTTCCCCTGTGATTGGCATACCCATATCCCCCCATAGGACGGTCCCATACATTGTACAACCACTAGGACTATATCACCACCCACACCCATCCCCTCATGTGTTTTCCCCACCTGTCCAACATTTGGCTCCATTTGCTCCATCCACATCGGCTTCATCCACATCAGCTCCATCCATTTCCCATACATATACTCCCACCCATTTACCTACATCATCCCCCTCCCCCCTACCTACATCAGCCCCCTCCACCACCATTGCCTCAGAGCAACTTGTCCAACCCAGTGCTCCACTTCCTAGCTAGGAAGGGGAATTTCCCGCATCGCCTCTGATATTCATTGTGAAATTTATAAGTTCATTAAAATATTATAAAGCATTAATGAATTTCATAAAATAATGCATTTTTGTATTACGTATTAATGTTTTTTTCTAATTGTTGCAGGGAGGCATTGCTGAGAGACTTGGATTGAGGAGACGGACAACTCCATCACAACATGTTGTCTTGTCTCAAGTGAGTACTCAATATTTGAATTCTAATTGTATTTGTTTTAAGTGTACTAATTGATATAATTGTAGGAAAACTGACATGTTGTTGTTTCCCTTTTAGAGACAGGAGAGACACTCCACATCTAGACGTAGGGGGGCTCAATCTTCCTCCTGCTCAAAGAGGAGGAAGATTGATTTTGTAGATGAGCGTCAGTGTGCCGATGGTGGCTAGGGTGATTGAGACACCCACTATCACATTAGCCACAATGTGGCATTTTTGGTAGGAGATTTTTATTTGTGTATAGGCCATGAGCCGCCCTTATTCCATTTTTAGGCATGAGCATACATTATTGGGAATGATGTTCCATTTTGTATAAAAATGTAATTTTGGGCATATTTCTAATGCAAATTTATGACTTTCATTTGGTGTGTATGACAGAGTGTTTATGGATTTTTACATTATTTAAGTGGATTTGATGTGATATATTATGACGGCTACATGGTTCATGGTAAATGTGATTGGTTCATGGTTCACGGTGAATGGTGAATGTGTTGTTATATGTATTATGATTGTTACATGCAATAAATTTTAGAACACATACATATTCCATTCAAAATGGGAGTATGTTATGATGAATACAATCTTATCTAAAAAAAATCAATCAAATAACTTGATCACCATATATGGCATGCATGCATTTATTATCCCTCTTCAATCCACATCATAACATCTTATTAAAAAGATTTAGGATTGAAAATTATGATATTTTAGGGCCTAAAACATTTGTTTTCATCGTTGGACCATATCAGGACCTTGAAATTCTTGCCTTGTGTGCATAGCCCCAAAGTATCCCTCTTGTAGGCCAAAAATTCACTTTATAGGATAGTCGATGGTTCAAGTCCTACTCTTACCTAAACCATTGACCCATCCTTACCTTTCCCAAGCCCACAAACCTACTTAAATCAACCTTACCCTCTAGCCTAAACCACTCCACTATTTAAATTACCCTACCAAAATTACCCGAACCTAGATCATATTTAGCTTATCCATCCATAGCTTAGCCTACCATAACCGAACCTACACTACCCTCCACCCTCCACTATCTAACGTACCATACCATGCCTACACTAATCACATAACCTACTTTAACTAACCATACCTTTCCCTAAACCACTCTAATCTGATACTTTCTTACACTATTTGACTTAAACTACCATAACCTAGCCTATCATACCTTAACCATAATCTAGCCTATACACTACCGTATACTACCTTAAAGACCTACATAATCCTTAGAGTCACCTTAAAGAATTCAAATGCAATGTCACCATTGATCAAAATCTAGTAGCAAACATTCATATCTTTATAACTTAATCCAGCCCTAGAAATCTAACTTAAAAACCTTACCTAGCCCTAAACACCTAATTTAGAAACCTAATCTAGGACTACAACCCTGCTATAGAAACCTTGAAACCAAATTTACAAATATAGAAACCTAATCTAGCCCTAGAAATCCTAGAAACCTAGCCCTAGAAACACTAATATAACCCTAGACCTCCATTGATAATAAGCCCTTGGGAGATTTAAAGTATACCATAGTTCCATTAGATGGTGGCATTTTTAACCATGTACTTTGTTCTTGGGATTTGCTACAATCTTCCCTAGATTTGTCAAAATTTCATTATGGGGCAAGTAAAACCAGTTTTCCCATCACATTGTTGTAAACAAAATCTCAAGGACCTTCAATGTGTAATAACTCCAAGGAATGTCAATGATTATTTTCAAGGTGCACAAGATTGACTACTTTTGGTCATTGTCACTCTTATATTTCTATCTTCACAGGAATGATTTTAGTAGACCCTAACACAAGCAATTTAGTCATTTAAATTGTCACTCACTTCAACAATTATGAAAGCACATGGTGATGCTCAACCTTCCTCTCATTCCTTGCTAACATGGTGTTTATTCAAAGGGTATTCTCAAAAAGCACCATCAAGATATTTTGCAAAGGTGCCTCTTTCTATGCAACACCACCTTTGCAACACGTGCATGGCTATCTATGTGGTCATCAACCCACCAATTCCTTTATGGTGACAAGTGTTTCCTAATTATTATTGATGATTTTGAAGAGGCAGTTGGTTCATCTCTTTCTTTCGATCAAAAGATCAAGTGAGAGGATCCAACCCTTTTCAATGCATAAGGCCAAGTTGTACGATACACACAGAACAATTGGGAAGCTAACACTAACACAAAGGAAGATTCTACTTTCAGCGCGGGTAAGTTACAAATATATACGCATTTAGAGGACTATGCCCTCTAATTAAGTCCATAAAGATCTTGCGTTGAACATATTCATGCTTATTGCCTCATAATGGCATGTACTTTTTAGTTTAAAACGAGCTAGATGTTGAGAACATAGATAACACTACTCCACTACTAGTGAGTATAGGATGGAACTTAGATGCTCCTACTTGTAGGACCCTCTATGTGGTTGAACATTGCATCTTTAGATACTATTAGGGATGCAAAAATATAATGATTTTTTTTTTGGAGATATCAATAAAAAGGATACACTATCGTTCCCTTAAAAAAAAGGTATTTGTTGGACCTTAGTGGGAGAGAAGGAAACATTGATCGACACGTAATTTGTGCAAATTGCTTGTAAATAGTGTGCATCAATTTTTGTTATGCTTCATCAATAACAAACCCAAGATAGGTATGATTAAGGTTGGTGTTAGTAGGTGCCACAATAGGAAATTAAAATGAACCAAATAATAGAGTTGTAAGGGGAGATTTGTAATCCTTGTATCCTAACCTTGTCTAAATGAGTGTTAAACCATGGTTGCTATTTTTACCATAATTTGGTCAATCATAAAGAACACTAAGGTCCTTTGGTACAATCTAAGGTCATACACCAAGTTACAATTGATGTGTTAATATCAGTTGTACTAATGTAAACATCTGCTACAAAACCACTAATAAAGATTCAATGCCTAAATTTGATGGAAAAATGAGGACTAGATAATTGAGGGTTACACATAGAAGCTAAAGGCACTATCTACAATATCTAAACAAACATGAATAAAGATTGCATAGTTAGTTAAGAGAGTTTGAAGAGGACAAGGTCACATGAAACAACAAATTTCATCACTAAAATAAGAGAATGCATAAGACTTTTTTAAGTTTGTAGGATAGTATTTAAATGTTAGATTTATTCATTCTCTAATTTAAAATAATCCAAGAATGGAATAAGTGAACATGAAACAACTCAGACAACATTTTATCTAAAAATATGTATATGTGACCAATCTTATAGAAATATACTAAAGCATTTATTGCCATGGTAATGTTGATTTTGAAAACAAAAATAGTCTTAGTTAGATTGGAGTGGGGTGGATTCCATCTAATGTGTGCCAATGATGAGTTGAATTTCCCTTTGCATGTTGGTTAGTTTTTATTTCTTTCTCTTTACATGAAGATAAAGTGAGAGAACTAATCCATTTTTAGTGTACGGTTAAGTTTCCTCTCACGCCTCAAGTGAATGCTAGTTTGTATTGACAATTAGCTAGCAATTTATTATACATAAATCATACTCAGTTACATCTTTCTTTTTTTGTTTGTATAGTCTCTCACTTTATGCAAGTTTTGCATAAGTAAATAGAAATCAATAAAGGGATTACTTCAATTTTAAAAAAAATTGGTTTAATAGAGTCACCTTCTATTACATATTCTATCTAGATATATTACACAACATTTTTTTCTTCTAAAAAACTAAAAAAAACATTGAAAATGATAAATTATATGAATTAATAATAAGTTTTTATAAAAGACTAAATTTCACTTATCCAATAAAGCAAAAAAAATAAAAACATACCATAACTACCCTAAACCATTACAGACTACACAAAAACATGCGATATATGCAAATTCGATAAACAAAATTGACATAATAACAATATAGGTTTCTCAATCACATCACTCCATATAATGGTACACATAATTTATAAAAGAACAAGACATGGATTTGCAATCATTGCCGCATGATCATTCATCACAAAATAATATAAGGTTGAAATATAAGACAAAATTTTAACCCAAAAAACATACCATTATAATTATAGTAATAAACATTACATTATGAGAATTGGTGATCAAATTTGAAGCTCTCCCACCCTTCAAGAATGATTTAGCCTTTCATAGAAGGGCGTTAAATAATTTATGTCGCAAAAGAAATTTAAAAGTAAATTTTATTTGTAATCATGAAGTGAGAATCATTCCATAACATTGCCATTGCAATTGAAATGTAATCAATCTTATGAAGTGAGAATCATTCCATAACATTGCCATTGTAATTGAAAGGCAATCAATCTTATAACCTTTAGACATTTAATTCTTAAAGATAAACAAATTCAAGCTAGAAAGAAATTGGTAAACAATGGTGATAATGTTAATACTATTTACAATTACTTTATGCTAAGGCACCCGTCTAATCTTGACACTAGTATCATCATTAGATATTAAATTAATTGTAAAACTTTCTCAGGAGAGTTTGCTAGCAAATTATCATTAATGATAATAATTATAACACGATCGTTCATTTAGTAATGGTAATGTTAAATCCATTTGCAACGTTAAGGTATGTCTCTAACTAATTATAAACCATCTTTGTTAAATCCATTTGCAACGTTAAGGTATGTCTCTAACTAATTATAAACCATCTTTGTTAAATCCATTTGCAACGTTAAGGTATGTCTCTAACTAATAAGCACAATTTTGACTTTAGTATTACTAATGGACATTATATTAATGGCAAACCATCTTTGTTCTTTTAAACTTACGCCACATTGTCTAAAATGGTTTTTAAATTTATGGTTAATTTGTGACACATGGTTTATTATTAAGTCAAAAAGTCTAAAATGGTTTTTAGATTTATGGTTAACTTGTGATACATGATTTATTATTAAGTAAAAAAATGATAAATAAATCAATCAAGAATATATGAGAGAGACATGCTAAAATACTAAGAAAAATCACAGAAAAATCACGATTATTAAGTAAAAAAATGATAGATAAATCAATCAAGAAGATACATGCTAAAATACTAAGAAAAATCACGATCACCACTAGGTATATAAATACAAAGCTAATTTGAAAGTACAATAAATTTCTAAGTTCCCAGGCCACAAATAAATTAACTACCTAATTGGAAAGTTTATTAATGAAAAGACAATTCTTGAAAAAAGAAATATAATCATCATATGCTAACGACTATAAATATATACAGAAAAATAAAGAAAATAAATGCAAATAAAATAAAGAATAAACCTTGCTCAAGATTATTTGTAGAGAAATTATTATTAGTGGCACGGGCCATTGCTTACCCTACTTGCATTACTTAAGTGCGTGCTACAAATGTACAGGTGGGCTACAAATAGAGCATCGGTGGACGGGCGTTTTAAAACACTTGCTTAAATATTATTACTTGGTGGTACTAAATATAAGTTAGCAATTTATCAATTTATGTAAGTTTTTTTAATATTTGCTTTGGTAATTGTCCCCTGTCAAAAGTTTTTGAAATAAGTTTTTAAGGAGCTTGTATTTGGTAGAGTACAAACTTAATTGTACATCCATAAAAATAGGTTTTTAGTATTAATTATGAATCCAATTTATGTGGTAAGTGAAACATAAGGAGCACCATTTAATTATGAATTTTTGAATTTTTTTATGTGGTGATTGAAACAAAGAAACCAAAAAAAACATATGCTTTTAAAAGTTTTCACAATTTTCAACAAATAGAATTTCTAACCAAAACCTCATCCATCTCAAAATTAGATCTTAAAATCTCAACAATTCGCTTTTACTGATTCTAGATTTTGCACAAAACACATTTACGCTAGTTGTTGTGGAGGGTCTATCCAAAAAATATATAGATTGCAGGGATGGTCCGTCAGTTTTTCTATGAGGAATCCAGAGATGGAATAGTTCGGATTTTATAGTATTTTTATGGTTATTTTTAAGATTATGCCTGGTTTAAATTTTGGTTTTTGGTTTTGTAGTATTGTGTTTTTGGTACTTTTGGTTCATTCTCTAAAATAACAAGATGTAGCTTTTTTTGGGTATGAAAAAAAGTTTTTCTAAATTAAATTAGACTTTATGTCATTCAAAATTTATATGATAATTTTTTTGTTTAGAATTTTTTTTTAATAATATTAATCAAATTATTTGTTTGTAGAATGTTTTTTTTTAATTAGAAATATTAAAAACATACTTAAAAGTGTCAAAGATTATGAAACATTGACTTAAAAATCACATTTAACAAATTCTTTAAAAAAATGCATTATAACATCATTATCATTTTCAAAATAAAGATATCCACCATTCCTAATCTTTTTCTTTTTCTTTTTCATTTTTTAATTTTCAAATAAAAAATTTATATTCATAAGTAGAACTCTTCCCTTCACATTTAATTTCGATTTGAGCTTTGCGCTAAGATAACAATATTAAGCAATAGTTACCAATAACTTAATTCACTAATAAAAGCATCGTTATTATTATTAAAATTATATACCAAATTCTTTTTTTAAATGTAAATGTTGAAAAAGAGTTTTAATTTATCTAATTTATATAATTTTTTATATATATCATTGTAATATAAATATTTTAAATCTAATTTAAACCTACATGTTATTTTTTTAATATTATATTATTTAAAAATAAAATACTTATAATATTACACATCCCAATGTGTCCCTTGCACACAATAAGTGTTAAACGTTGTAAAACACCAAAAATATCAAATTACCATACCTGAAAAGCCGTAAAAAACAACGAGGAGAAATATGTTTAACACGTGGTGAATATGTATATGGAAATTTGAACAATTTTTTTATCCTTTCTCTTTTAATTAACATCATTTAATTGGAAACTGGAATTGAATTTCTTCGGTACATGTCGCGACTCGCGCATGTCGGAGGGATTCGAACTTCGCTCACATGTCACTTCTTTAATGACAACCTGACTCATCAAATGATCTACGTCTGGACAAATATCCACCCTGACGTAACTGCGAGTTACACTGTGATGACGTAACTGCGAGTTACACTGTGATGACGTAATAGAGGCCGAACATGGTGGAGCCACTCCAATGAAGTATAAGTATAGCGTCCAAAATACGGTGAAGTTAATTAAATTCAAATCTTAAATTATAGAATTCTATTAGATCTTAGATCTGAGAAGCGAAAATTATTCAGCCTTGATGCAGGTCACTGCTGCGACAACAACCATGTTGACCGTTATCTTAGAATTTTTTGCATTTTCCTTAATATTGTTGACCGTTATCTTAGAATTTTTTGCATTTTCCTTACTATTGGTTAGATATTTCCCTTAATATCTATAGGCAATGGCTGTAATATGTTTCCAACGAAAGTGGTCAAGACGTTCAACTTATTGCAATCATTTAATGCAATTACAATAACTTTATGAATAATTGAACCTCAAACTACTTAAAATCCAATGACCAAATACACTGCTGTCACACCATTAAATGCGGAATGCTGCAAAACAAACTAAATAATTTTCCCAGAGTGCTCACACATAGCTCGCTTAAGCTTTGCTTCGACCGCTTTCCACGTCATGTGCAAAAGCTAACAAATCTATCCGGCTCGCACATATCAGATTAGTATATATGTTGTTAACACATTCAAGTTTCTCTGCCCAATATTGGTACTAATCCTCAAACACTATCAGGCTCCCGTGAGCGCGCCTGGATTCAGCAGCATCGTGGAGAGGTATAACTAGTTTTTAAGACAAATTAGTTTTTCTCTGCCGTTACGTTTTTCTTCCTTGCCATTGATGGTTTTGAACTCAAAGTTATGCATGCCTTCCAATTACCCAGATAGATATTTTCATGTTCATTGAGAAGAGATTGATTGGTTTTGTTTGGTAACCGTAAAAGAGTAATCAGTATATTAATGTGTGGGTAGATCTTGAAACTGTACTGATCTTATTATTATCTGATTTGTATTATATATTCACAGGGCATGGAACAACTAACGCAGCTCTTCTCCTCGTCCTTTCTGGATCTGGAACGAACTGAAGCCAGGCTGCTTCAACTCCTAGAGATCTTGACAGCCACTTGCAGAGAATACACGGCAACCCGTCGTCATGTACTCTAGCGATCGATCCTAGTGGCCCGACACTAAGCTGGCCGGCGCGGAGCTTAACGTGAACCCATATCCCACCATCAATTCTCAATCACCTCCTCTCGTAGGGCTACCCGACCAATTTCCCTGGAATTCGACTCCCGTCCACCACTTCGACCTCGGACCAGACATCGAACTGGGATCTCCGACTTCGTATTCGAATGTCCATTGTTCGAATCTCATGGATTTAAAAAGTCAACCGCTTCGTCACCAGAACGTGCAGCAGCTAAGTTTAGTCGAACGACAAGAATCCGAGCAGCAGCAGCAACAGATCGAATCCCACTTCCTCTCCTCTCCTCCTTCCATTATCGGGTGCAACCTGGTAGCCATGCCAGCCCATCTGCCAGAGCCACCTAAGGCGGACCTTCATGAGGTGAGCCATGGCGCCTTGCCAGACGTCGGCCTGCACCGATCCCCGACTTCGTATTCAAATTTCCACTATTCGAATCTCATGGAGTTAAAAAATCAACTGTTTTATCACTAGAACGAGCAGCAACTAAGTTTAATCGAACGACAAGAATCCGAGCAGCAGCAACAGGTCGAATCCCATCTCGTCGCCTCTCCAACTTCCATTCTCGGGTGCACCTGGGAAGCCATGCCAGCCCATCTTCCATAGCCACCTAAGGCCGACCTTGAGGTGAGCTTGGGACTTGAATATTGCAGAGACAGGGGAAAACAGAGCAGAGCTCATAGGCTCGCTTACACAGGAATTACACAAGGAATGGTCAAACCAATTCAATTAATCAATGTGAACAGATTACAATATATAGATGCAGTTTACAATAACACACCCAATCCTAGATCCATAAGATGTGGATCTCAAACTAACAGAGGATAATACGTATCAACTCAATCTAGCATAATAGGCCTAGCATTTCTACATTTTTCCAACATACCCCCTTAATGTAGAAATGGATTGTCTACAAGACCTAATTTCTGCCTAAGGATCTCAAAGTGAATCTTGCCAACAGGTTTGGTAAATATGTTAGCGACATTATCACTTGTGTTACAATAAATAAGTTTAATTTCCTTAGACTCTATCTTTTCTCTAATAAAATGATGTTGCAGCTCAATGTGTTTTGTCCTTGCATGGTAAACTAGATTGTGTGCAAGTTTGACTGCACTTTGATTATCACAATGTACTTTTGTGGGTTCTGTTTGCTTTTCTCCAATGTCTTCAAGAATCCTCCTCAACCAGATAGCTTCACATGTTGCACTAAACATTGCTTTGTATTCAGCTTATGTGGATGATAGAGAAACAGTTGGTTGTTTCTTGCTGCTCCATGATACAACTCTGGATCCAATGTTGAATGCATATCCTGTGGTAGATCTTCTGTCATGTGGATTTCCTGCCCAATCAGAGTCAGAAAAACCTGCCAATTGAACATCAAACTTATCAGTGTATAAAATACCAAAGTTCACTGTCCCTTTCAGATATCTAAGGACTTTCTTTGCTTCTATCCAATGACTGTCATTTGGTTTAGCTATAAACTGGCTCAAAATGTTGACTGCATATGATATATCTGGCGTTGCAGTAGTGAGATAATTCAGGCTTCCCACCAACTGTCGATACAACGTACCATCTGCATCCTTTGATCCATCTTGATTGCATAACTTCACATTCTATTCTAAAGGAATTGCTGATACTTTGCAATCTATTCAATATTTCCCTCACATACTTACTCTGAGTGACCATAGTTTTGGTAGGTTCTCTCCAAACTTAAAGTCCCAAACAATAGTGTAATTTTCCAAGGTCTTTCATTTCAAACTCTTGTGACAATAGATTTTTTATTTCAGTAATCAACTTATATGCATTCCCTGTAATGATGAGGTCATCTACATATAAAGATATCAAACAAATATTTCCTTCCTTATCTTTCTTCATATAAAGGTTAGGATCACTTTTGCTTTTAACTAAACCTTTTTTATTAAAGAAGGTATCAATATTTATGTACCATGACCTAGGACCCTGTTTCAATCCATAGATAGCTTTCTTTAACTTACATACAAGATGCTCCTGTCCTTTCTGTACAAAGCCTTCAGGTTGGACTAAGTACACTTCTTCTTTTAGTTCACCATTTAAGAAAGCAAATTTTACATCTAGTTGATGGATTTTCCAATTATGTGTTGTAGCTAATGCAACCAGAACGCTAATTGTGTTTAGTTTTGCTACTGGTGCAAAAGTTTCCTCAAAGTCAATTCCCTCCTTTTGAGCATAGCCTTTTGCGACTAGTCTTGCTTTAAATCTGTCAATACTACCATATGATTTAAGCTTATATTTAAACAACCATTTACATCCTATGGGTGTTTTGTTCTCTAGTAACTCTGTTAATTCCTAGGTCTGATTCTTCATAATAGAGTTATATTCATCATTCATAGCTTCAACCCATTCTTCTTTATCTTTGGCTTGTTTATAATTCATTGGTTCATTGCCATTCATTACATTAGTCATTAAAGTATAGTCATCATACCTTGAAGGAGGACGAGTCTGTCTTGAAGACCTTCTTGGTGCTACATTGCCTGAGGGGTTTCCGTCCATTATCCTTCTGCTTTCTGCTGTCTCATCATCTGAACTGATAGAAGTACTCATGTTGTTTCTGTTATTTTCACTTCTGCTTCTGCTTCCACTGCTTCTGCTACTCTGTTCCTGCTCCTTTTCTTGTGGTTGTTCCACTTCCTGCTCCTGAACTATGGGATTTAGTTTCACATATTCATCACTGTTAGTAGGAATATGTCCTTGGTCATCTTTATCACTTGTATTTGCATGTTCATGGAACACTACATCTCTGCTTGCAATTAACTTATGAGAGCTAGGATGAAACAACTTATAAGCTTTATGATCATTATAATATCCAACAAAGACACATTCAAGTGATTTAGCATCTAGTTTCTTCCTATCATCTTTTGGTATGTGGGCAAATGCTTTACAGCCAAAGATTCGTAGATGCTTAACTTGTGGTTTATATCCATTGAGAACCTCAAATGGTGTTTGAAATTCTAATTTCTTTGTCGGACTGATATTTTTCAAATATACAACAGTATTCATAGCTTCAGCCCAAAAGCCATTCGAAATGTGCTTACCTTGAAGCATGTTGCGTGCACATTCAACTAGTGTTCTGTTCTTTCGCTTTGCTATCCCATTTTGCTGAGGAGTGTGCGATACTATAAACTGTTGTTGGATACCATTCTCCTTACAGTATTTCTTGAAAGCTCCAGACACGTATTCACCACCGTTGTCTGATCTGAGGATTTTAATGCATTTTTCTGTCTGCTTTTCGATCATGGTTCTAAATTCCTTAAAGTATTCAAAGACATCTCCTTTCTTTCTTATGAAATAGACCCATGTATATCTAGATATGTCATCAACAAATATTAGAAAATACTGTGCACCACCTAATGATCTAGTTTGCACAGGTCCACATATATCTGTATGGATTAACTCAAGCAGATCAATTTGTCTCTTCTCTTGATGTACCGGGAATTCATCTTGGTGTTGTTTTCCAAGTGCACAAGCACTACATTCTAAATGTGCATTCTTTATTATAGACAAACCTTCAACCATAGATTTATTCTGAAGTAGTATAAGATCATGATGGTTAATATGGCCATACCTTTGATGCCAGAGTTCCTCTGTGGTGAGGATGGTGGATGCCAGTGCTAGGTGATTGTCTTTGCTTACATCTAGCTTATATAATCCTCCACATCTTGAACCTGTAGCAACAGTCTTGTAGTGGTCTCGAATGTCTTTAATATAACACTGGTACTTGCCAAATTCTACCTTTAGGTCATTCTCGGTTATGGTTGAAACAAAGATTAGATTCTTTTTAATACCAGGCACATACATAACATTATGTATCTGTTTCAATTCACCATTAGATAATTTCACATTTACTATTCCATAACCTTGCACTTTGTGTGACCTATTATCACCTAAATAGATATGGGTGCCATCAAGTTTCTCATTGTATTCATCGAACCATTCTCTCCTACAAGACATGTGTGCAGATGCCCCTGAGTCTATGAACCATGCATTTTGATCATCTGTCTCAGCTGACAAAGCATCCTCAGAAATAAACAATCTCAGATTTCTAAATTCATTAATTTCAGGAGTGTCTGTGTTTGCAAAATTCCCATTGTGAAGTGCATTGTGACTTCCATTGTAGTATCTATTTCTATGATTTTTCTTCTGATAATGATTTCTATTGAGGTGTCTTGGTTTGCCCCAATAATGACCATCCACATTATTTCTATCAACATCAGTCTAAGCCATGCCTTTATGTTTTGAGTGAAATTTGCCTCTGTCTCCATTCCATGATCTCCTCCATGGTTTTCCTCTGTCTCCATTCCATGGTCTGCTCCATGGTTTTCCTCTATCTCCATTCCATGGTCTGCTCCATGGTTTGCCTCTGTCTCCATTCCATGGTCTGCTCCATGGTTTGCCTCTATGCGTATATCGACCTCTTGCCATCAGTGCGAGCTCTGAACCTTGAGCATCTAGGTCATAATTCTTCATCCTTTCTTCTTCTTGAAGGAGAATACCTGTGAGTTCTACAAAATTTGGGGGTTTTTCTCTCGCTGCAAGTGCTAAAATAAACACTTTGTAATTTGGCTGTAAACCTTTTAAGAGCGATAGTTACTTGATCAGTACTATCTACTGCTTCACCTATGGCTGCAAAGTTATCACTTAAATCTTTGATGCGAGAAATAAACTTACTTACTCCTTCATTTGATTCCATCTTGATTGACAACAGTTTGGTCTTTAGAAACAATATCCGATTTGCATCAGTTGTTTCATATAAGCTTTTGAGCATGTCCCATGTCTTCTTGGACGTGTCACAGTTTCTGATGTGAGGAATTATCTTATCTTGCACAGACATTCGCAGTGTCACCTTGGCTTTGGCTTCCCTCTTGTTCCAATCTGCAAGTAACATAGGATCTGTGGGCTTCAGCTCAGTACCATTCACAATTGTCCAACCACCGAATAATTCAAGAACAGTCTGCAACTTGAATTTCCAATTGATGTAGTTCTCTCCATGCAATTTGGAGGATTCATTGATGTATGTATCAGCCAGCAGTTGTTGGGTGGCCATTTCACCTGATTTCTGAAGGTGAAAGAACAAAATCAATTAGCAAAAAAAATGTTTTCAGAAAATAGGCAATCGGTGCTTTACTTCATTTGTAGGCTGCGCCAGGAGGCCGCACCGGCTGAAGACTGTGTAAGGGACCCCTTCTCGGCGCTGTCTGTCTTCTCACGGTGGTGGCAGCATTCACACACTGGGTGGCAACCGGACTTCAGGGCGGATGACGAGCAAAATTCCCTTTTTGGGACTGGCGAGCAGGATTTCCTTCACGCGGGCGATTGGGTGAAGATAGTTGAGCGTCCCTTCAACTCTTAACCTTACGGGCGGCTTCACGTTGGATTGACTCTAATCGCAGGTTTCTTAACAGCTCTAAATTCTACGATTATATGGGACCAGGTTCTATCAGCTTCATGGATTCCCACAAAGATGGCTCCTTCACATCTCTTATAACAACAACGGCTTCTCAAATCGATTGGCGGCTTCACAAATCAGACAGCTTCTCCTCTTCCACGTTGTGGTAGCTCTTTCACAGCAATTAACACTCAACAATTTTTAAAAAATAACACACAGCACTCCCACAGTGATATTCTCACAGAGGGTAGGATACTTCAAGCGGTCTCTCACGAGCCTCCTCAAATATACGGTGGCTTCTGCAACCAATGGCATTGACAAGCTGGCCCCTTCTCTGTGTGACTGGATCAGAGTCCTCTCACACATGGGCTCGTCTTTCAACAGCTTAGTGCTCTCATACCACATCTCTGATACCAACTTGAATATTGCAGAGACAGGGGAAAACAAAGCATAGCTCATAGGCTCGCTTACACAAGGAATGGTCAAACCAATTCAATTAATCAATGTCAATAGATTACAATATATAGATGCAGCTTACAACAACAAACCCAATCCTAGATCCATAAGATGTGTATCTCAAACTAACAGAGGATAATACGTATCAACTCAATCTAGCATAATACGCCTAGCATTTCTACATTATTCCAACATTGGGCGCCTTGCTCGAGAGAGGTAAGCTATTGCAGGGCGTCATGCAAGCTAGGCCATTGTTATAGACCCTGCTCTTGACAGGCCCATTGCCTCAGTGGAGACATCCACCCCCTGCTCTGGATTGTGGGGAGATCCCCAGAATATCAATTTGCTCATCTTCTAGTTCTCCTCTATCTGTCAGTCCCCTTCTCCAATATGTGCCCACTCCCCATGTTTGGGTCTCTCACCTAACTAGTTCAAGAGATTGGTAGATAAGCATGGAAATACACCAAATGATGAATCAAATGTAGGATTTTCTAAACTGGGATGTGCTATCCAATCATTTGTTTTTTGAAAATTACTCTTATACAATTTCTCCCCATAAATCTATTAAAAAACTGTAGATCAATATAAAATGCTTGAGATTTGACCTCAAACCAACAAAATGTAAATTTTGCATAATTAACATTCACCAAAAGTCAACACTAAAGTCAAATATCAAACCAACAAAATGTGAATTTTGCATAATTAACATTCACCAAAAGTCAACACTGAAGTCAAATATCAAACCAACAAAATGTGAATTTTGCATAATTAACATTCACCAAAAGTCAACACTGAAGTCCTAATGCTTTGTTAGCATGCTCTTTAACTACATATGGTCAATGTCTTCCACCCATATTGTGAGTATTGTCATCATAAGTAAACATGGTTTGCAAAGGATTGCGATGCACATAATAACTCATAATTTAACTATTGTATGGATGGATGTGCCGCTCTATCTAAGGATATTAAAAAGGATAATAGAAAATTGACAAGTGTATATGGTCGATACTAAATTATATATTCGTTGATGTAATATGTTATATATTGGGACAGGGGTAGAGCAATTGGTAATGAGTAAATGAGATAAGAAATTGTAAATGGAAGGTCACGAATCTGCTTCAAATGCACACATTATAGTCTTGATTGATCTCCATTGTACTTGACACTCATTATAAGCCTCATGGGGACAACAACAACAAATATTGGGGAAGTACATAGAATTGGATAAAAATATATTTCAAACTATTGAATGGGTTGAGTTCACCTTAAAGTATATACATATATTTTATTGAGCTTTAAAGTATTTAGTTAAATAACTGTTGTATTTCATAGTCAATTAATGAATACATTTTTTGCCTATTTGTAAGATTCATGTGTTATCTTTTATGATTCCAATTAGAATAACTGGCACATGAAAGATTGTGATGGAAAATATGTTGGATTATGTATTATTAAGTTAATAATAGAACATTAAGTTAGATATTGGTCTTGTGATCATTGCAAATTAATAATAATTGGGTAAATACAAGTATTTTACTTCATAATTAGTTAATGCATGTAACTTTTGTCTATTTGTAGTATTTATGTGTTACACTTTATAACATGAAATAGTTGGCACTTCAATTATTACATTTGGGGGCTGGTGCAAGGAAATGATACCCAATTATGACACGTTAGTTGCAATGACATTCTGGAAAAACATAAATATTATCATTAAAATGAATTATTAGAGGTACCTACAAAACATTTTCGGATTAGGTGTAAAAAGATGAAATGTAGAAAAACGGATGACCTTCCGGAATATATAACTTTTATTTATGGAAAAGTGGTATAACCACCCCAAAATGTCATTATTCGAAGATTGGTATGTTATTTTTTTCCTAAAACATAATGCACATGTTTTTGTTGGTCCACCTGTTTTCTATGTAAATTTTCAATTTACGAGAAAAAAATATGTAGAGGCGTAGGCAACAGACAAATATTGTGCAGGGCTATTTTTCCAAAATTTTAAAAGTTAATTATATATATATTTTTAAATTACCGAAGTCAATGAAGCCCTAAAATGACATGGTCAAGTGTTGAGCCACCATATCATGGTCTAAAAATAATCAAAATACTTTTTTTTTTTAGGTTGTAGGTATTTTCGTACTCTTGTGCGGGTTATTTTCCATTTTCGAAATAGGTAAGCCAATCAAAATTTATAGGCCAAGTAAACGACCTATGGTTTTTACAAATTTGATATGAGAGTAGTTAAAAATGAATTAAAAATAGAAAACAACAATAGATCTATTCAAAAATTATATATTTAGAATCTACACATAGAGCTCGACAAGTGTGCGCAATTTCATCTGCAATGCACTCGTGAAGCATATGCGGAACTAGTTGTGAAAAACATGAAGTTACAGCATTTGATGTGTTCTGCCATAAATCAAACATAAATCAGACCAAGCCTCAAGGTGCAATTCGAAGCTCATTCCAATCCTGCAAGGGTGCCAAAAACAATTTGAATTCAGACACGCGTGCGTGCAAATGTGGCGTGCATGCGTAAATGCGCGCACACATAGTTGCCCGTATGCATTATTTGCACACACATTTTATTTTTCAAAAATAAGGTATCCCTTTATATGTTTTCTTTAATTTCCTTTCTCAAGGGGATACATAAAGTTGACAAAGGAAATTAAAGAAAACATGTAAAGGGATACATAAAGTTGACAAATGAAATTAAAGAAAACAGATAAGTTGCAGCGAAAAAATAACAGGGTACGAATTGAACTGAGTAGATTCGAACCTGCGACCTATGTCTAGTCCCAAGGATACCACCTTCAAGATTGAAGTGCAGCTGACAATGGAAGACACAAGTGTAGTTTATTACCACTGTGCGAATTTAATTTGACCTTATCAATCAATTCCCATCGCCATTTCCTCTCATACGATGTCCCACATCCATTTCTCTCGCCACCCACTCTTCATTCATTCTGTATGCATTTCACTATGCAACCGTCTCAGATTCTCACTGCGTTTTCCCTCAATTAGTTTCTCAATTCATTATGAACCATGCCCGTCGTCCGACGAGTGTTGCCAGTAGCCTTGAGTTTCATCTTGGCAATGGTGACGATTCATGGTATTACGTTTCTCTTCGGCTGCAAGATGGCAAACCCATAGTTCACTACGAAAGTTTGTTTGACAAATGTGACGGTTTGGGTTTCGTGCCCCCAGAGCAAATGATGATGAAGATGTTGATGATAATGATGATGGTGATGATGATGATGATGGTGATGATGATGATGATGATGATGAGGTGATGATGAGGGTGATGATGATGAAGATGTTGATTATTATGACAATGGTGATGAATATGATGAGGAGGATGATGGTGATGATGAGGATGATGGTGATGAGGATGATGATGATGATGGTGATGAATATGATGATGAAGATGATGATGATGATGATGATCATCACCATCATCCTCATCATCCTCATCTTCATCACCATTTTCATCTCCCCCTTCCTCATCAACATCTCCATCATCATCATCTTCATCATCATCATCATCATCATCTTCATCACCATAGTCATCATCATCAACATCTTCATGACCATGACCATCATCATCATCATCATCAGCATCATCATCATCATCTCATCATCACCATCATCATCACCATCAACATCTTCATCATCATTGTCATCTCCCCCTTCCTCATCAACATCTCCATCATCATCATCCTCATCATCATCGTCCTCCTCTTCATCATCATTGTCATCTCCCCCTTCCTCATCAACATATCCATCATCATCATCTTCTTCATTACCATCGTCATCATCTTCATCACCATCACCATCGTCATCATCATCAACATCTTCATCATCATCACCATCATCATCATCATGAATTGATGATGGTGATGATGCTGAAGATGTTGATGATGATGACGATGGTGATGAAGATGATGTTGATGATGATGATGTTGGAGATGTTGATGAGGAAGGAGGAGATGAAAATGACGATGAATAGGAGGACGATGATGACGATGATGAGGATGATGACGATGATGAGGAGGATGATGATGACGATGGTGTTGATGATGATGATGGTGATGATGATGATGGTGATGAGGATGAAGAAGATGATGATGATGGAGATGAAGATGTTGACGATGATGACGAAGAAGATGATGATGATGGAGATCTTGATGAGGAAGGGGGAGATGACAATGATGATGAAGATGTTGATGGTGATGATGATGGTAATGATGAGATGATGATGGTGATGATGGTGATGGTCATGAATATGTTGATGATGATGACAATGGTGATGAATATGATGATGATGATGATGATGTTGATGATGATGACAATGGTGATGAAGATGATGATGAGGATTATGATGATGATGGTGATGGTGGTGATGATGATGATGATGATGATGATGATGATGATGAGGATGATGGTAATGAGGATGATGATGGTGATGATGACGACGATGGTGATGGTGATGAACATGGTGATGATGATGACGATGGTGATGAAGAAGAAGATGATGATGATGGGGATGTTGATGAGGAAGGGGGAGATGAAAATGATGATGAAGATGTTGATGGTGGTGATGGTCGTGAAGATGTTGATGATGATGATGAAGATGTTGATGATGATGACAATGGTGATGAAGATGATGATGAGGATGATGATGATGATGGTGATGATGATGATGATGAAGAGGATGATGGTGATGAGGATGATGACGGTGATGATGATGATGATGATGGTGATGGTGATGAAGATGTTGATGATGATGACGATGGTGATGAAGAAGAAGATGATGTTGATGATGATGAAGAAGAAGATGATGATGGAGATGTTGACGAGGAAGGGGGAGATGACAATGATGATGACTATGTTGATGGTGATGAAGATGGTGATGATGATGGTGATGATGAGATGATGATGATGATGATGATGATGGTGATGGTGATGGTGATGGTGATGGTGATTATGATGGTGCTGAGGATGAAGAATATGATGATGATGGAGATGAAGATGTTGATGATGTGACGATGGTGATGAAGATGATGATGATGATGGAGATGTTGATGAGGAAGGGGGAGATGACAATGATGATGAAGATGTTGATGGTGATGTTGATGGTGATGATGATGGTGGTGATGATGATGATGATGATGATGATGATGATGATGGTGATGATGATGAAGATGTTGATGATGATGACGATGGTGATGAAGATGATGATGAGGATGAGGATGAGGATGATGATGATGATGACGATGGTGATGAGAAAGAGAATGATGGTGATGAGGATGATGATGATGATGGTGATGAAGATGATGATTATGATGATGATGAAGATGATGATGATGATTCATATTCATCATCATCACCATCATCCTCATCATCATCATCGTCCTCCTCTTCATCATCATTGTCATCTCCCCCTTCCTCATCAACATCTCCATCATCATCATATTCTACATCATCATCATCATCGTCTTGATCACCATCGTCATCATCATCAACATCTTGATCACCATCACCATCATCATCTCATCATCACCATCATCATCATTATCATCATTGTCATATCCCCCTTCCTCATCACCATCACCATCACCATCATCATCATCATCATCATCTCATCATCACCATCAACATCTTCATCATCATTGCCATCTCCCCCTTCCTCATCAACATCTCCATCATCATCATCATCATCTTCATCACCATCGTCATCATCATCAACATCTTGATCATCATCATCATCATCATCATCATCACCCCCATCATCACCATCATCATCACCATCAACATCTTCATCATCATTGTCATCTCCCCCTTCCACATCACCATCACCATCACCATCATCATCATCATCATCATCATCTCATCATCATCTCATCATCACCATCATCATCGCCATCAACATCTTCATCATCATTGCCATCTCCCCCTTCCTCATCAACATCTCCATCATCATCATCATCTTCATCATCATCAAGATCATCTTCATCACCATCGTCATCATCTTCTTCATCCTCATCACCATCACCATCATCATCATCATGGTGATGATGGTGAAGATGTTGATGATTATGATGGTGGTGATGAAGATGATGTTGATGATGATGAAGAAGATGATGATGTTGGAGATGTTGATGAGGAAGGGGGGGATGAAAATGATGATGAAGAGGAGGACGATGATGACGATGATGACGATGATGAGGAGGATGATGATGATGGTGGTGTTGATGATGACGATGATGATGATGGTGGTGGTGATGATGATGATGGTGATGAGGATGAAGAAGATGATGATGATGGAGATGAAGATGTTGATGATGATGACGATGGTGATGAAGATGATGATGATGATGATGAAGAAGATGATCTGATGATGATGGAGATGTTGATGAGGAAGGGGGATATGACAATGATGATGAATATGTTGATGGTGATGATGATGGTGATGATGATGATGATGAGATGATGATGATGATGATGATGGCAATGATTATGAAGATGTTGATGATGATGACAATGGTGATGAAGATGATGATGAGGATGATGATGATGATGATGATGATGATGATGATGATGAAGAGGATGATGGTTATGAGGATGATGATGGTGATGATGAGATGATTATGATGGTGATGGTGATGGTGATGAAGATGTTGATGATGATGATGATCATCACCATCATCCTCATCATCACCATCATCCTCATCATCATCATCATCCTTCTCTTCATCATCATCCTTCTCTTCATCATCATCATCACCATATTCATCATCATCATCATCGTGATCTTCATCATCATCACCATCATCATCATCATCATCAACATCATCATCATCATCATCGTCATTAGCGTCGTGATCATCATCATCACCATATTCATCTTCATCATCATCATCATCACCATCGGCATCATGAGGATGATGATGATGATGGAGATGAGGATGATGGTGATGAGGATGATGATGATGATGATGGTGATCATGAAGATGGTGATAATGATGATCACGATGATGATGGTGATCATGAAGATGGTGATAATGATGATCATGATGATGATGGTGATGATGATGAACAAGATGATGATGATGGAGATGAGGATGATGATGATGATGGTGATGAAGATGATCATGATGATGATGATGATCATGATCATCATCATCAACACCATCATCATCATCATCATCACCATCATCATCATCACCATCATCCTCATCATCATAATCATCGTCCTCCTCTTCATCATCACCATCATCATCATCATCATCCTCACCACCATCATCATCATCCTCCTCCTCCTCCTCCTCATTCTCCTCTTCATCATCATTTTCATTTCCCCCTTCCTCATCAACATCTCCATCATCATCATCATCTTCATCATCATCATCACCATGTCCTCATCACCATCATCATCCTCATCAACATATTCATCATCATCATCATCATCATCTTCACCATCATCATCATCATCTGCATCATCATCCTCATGTTCATTGTCATCTCCCCATTCCTCATCAACATCTCCATCATCACCCCTAAACACCTAGAAGCACTTAAATCCACTTAGGGATTATGGGTTAGAATAGGGCTTAAAGGCTTTTATGGGGGAGGGGCTCTAGGAATAAATAGACGCATTTAGATTTGTTGGGTAATAAATGCAGTGAACGTTACTCACCGAATACACAATGTGTGTGGTTTCAAGGTATTCTTGGAGAGTTTGGGTTTGCATTTGATTCACCCACAGTCATTTGGTGCGATAATCAAAGTGCAATCAAGATCTACATTGATCTAGTACAGAGATAGAGGACCAAACACATAGATATCCACATGCACTACATTCGAGGCTTGGTGCATGACCAAATTATTGCCTTGCAGTATTGCCCATTTGCTGAGCAAACTGCTAATATCTTCACCAAGAGTTTCACTGAGAAGACCTTCACTTACCTTAGATCACTCCTTGGGGTGAGTGATGTATGGTGAAGATTGGTACATTTTCCACATTTTGTTTCATGTCCATTTTTGAGGGGAGGTTTTATTTCCCATGTGGTTTTCTTCCTTACCTTGGTTACATGGACTAATAAAAAAATTGATGTTGTAAGAGGTGACTTGAGCCTTAGTTGCCAAGGCCTCATTTTTGTTTTGCTACATGAGTCTAGCTTAAGGGGGGGTGTTAGAAAATTATTACAACTTAGGACCTTAGTCGCACATTAATTTGGTGATTAATTGGTCCAAAATAAGGTTAATGATGATAATCCAAGGTTGTTAGAAGTTGGTTGAGGCATTTATGACAAAATCCACCACTTATGGGCCAAAATCTAGTCAAACTGGCTGTTAGGCACCCTCATTAATGGCTACCTCCATCATTTATTTCCACTAATTGAGCAAAGGCGCCCTTATCCCCTGTTTTATGGATCTGTCTTTGATTTGAGGCACCCATGCATTGAATGTGGCCATTTTGGCCCCTCCTTGCTAGTTTTGGCCTATCCCGAGCGACCTATACTCAACCAAATCCTCACCACCACATGTGTGACCATCATTAATGCCTTCCCATGCCTATCCAATGTTCATATTAGGAATTTGTGACAGTTTGAGTAGATTTGGGAGCCTATTAATGGTCAACCTATGGGGGATTGAGGTCCAATGTAAGCTAGCCACATGTAATGCCTCCAAAGGCTAACTAATTCTTCCAAATGTTATTTAAGGAGGTTCGCAACTCATTTTTTGGGTTGGATAGTAATAATAAACCTCTTGTTTGATCATTTGTGTCTGTTGTTTGATCATTTGTTTGTCCATAATTCTTTTTACACTATTTTTCTGCATACTTAGTGAAATTTCTTGATTGTGAGGTAATATTTAGCTAGTAGATCCTACAGTGAGTTAGATTTCACAGAGACCATAGTCTTTGAATGCTTCTTTCTTAGATACTATTTATTTCTTCATTCGAAAAAAAGTCCCTTACTTGGTCGGAGTTGAACTTTCAAAATTTCAGTTAGACTATATGCAAGGATAGATCTAAATCAATTGTCATAGGACAATGTTTCCTCTAACATAGTTTCATGAGTAATTGGGAGTTTCAGTGGGTTTGTAATAGGTGGAAATATATTGTTCAGAAGACCTTATGTATGATATCGCAAGAGAAGAGTTCAAGAACGCAAGCCTTGTTTGGATAGTTAGAGAGCATGTTAGCAACATTATCAAGTTGCATTTTGAACAACACTCAGTCATCACACAAGCTCAAATCCCAAATGAATTGATAAAACATAAAATACTAAAGGATGCCACGAACCTATTGGGTTTTAAAGATGCTAAAGGTAAAAGGGCACATGACACCATGGCAGAAAATGTGATGAAGGCATTATCTTCATTCAGAAAATCAAGAAAACCTGGTATCTGAGTTGCTCGCTAGGAAATTACAACTTTTGTTGTGGCACCAACAACCTCAAGAATTCAAATGGTGGAAACAATGTCAAAATCACTCCACGTTTCAAGAAAAGCATTGAACAAATATACTAAATTCAGGTTCTAGATAGATGAAATCAATGAAGTTGCTTGTTGGGATGTTATATGTAGGAAACCCTATCGAGACAGGATTTCTGAAGGCATTAGAGAGAATATGGTAAAGTTTTGGTACAACCATTCTTATGCTATACCAGATCGAAATCATGTCCTATGACACCATTTATCCAGAGGCATTTATGTTGAGCATTGTAAGCATGTTATGGAGATGATAGGAGTTGCATTGGTTGAAGAATTTCAAGAGGCCAATCCCGGTGTCGAGATCTTAATCAACATGTTTGAAAAACTAAAACCATGGTATATTAGGCTGAACACAATTCATGACAATTGTTGTTGATGACACCATGTTGAATTCCAACTCTATTATGACACATTTATAGACTTTTGCAAAAGGAAATTGCAGGGTGAACTAGATCCTCCCACAGTGCGAGATTTTGTTTCTACTATACTATGCAAAATCAATCTCGAGGATGTGTTTTTCAATAAAAGATGTGTGGGTGGAAGAAGATGCCCTAAATGTGGTAATTTGTCATTGTTCTATAGGAATTTGACCATTGATCCAACACACTCTGAATTGTCAGATATCACAGTTATGTGGAAGACATATGAGTATGTAACAATGGATGCATTGTCTTCTTCAACTACACCATATAAGAGGATCGACTTGCTTGAGGACAAAATTCATATTCCAGAGTTCATGGAGAATTTCCAAAGTCATATTTATAAATACATCAAACACTTTCATAGGTTTAGGTGGATATATTTTTAATTCAAGCATTCTCATGAGGTATTGAAGCCAAGCACAATCTTATTAGTGGTAGACTTCATCGAGAAATACACATTTTTCTCCCTAGACTAATATACATAGTGAGTACTATCACTCTAAAAACATGTCTATATTCATAAATTTTTTGTACATACATGCTCAGGCAAGCATCGATGGCAAGGATAACACCCTTCAGTCATGCAATATGATTGAGTACCATTTTTATGTCAGTGATGATCGTGAACAAGACACATTGTTTGTTCAACACTACTTTGGGTTGATTTATGATTCATTTAGAAAGAATGGGGTGTCATTTACAGAACATTGGATTTGGTCAGATGGGTGTGTGGGGCAGATCAAATCAGCACACTCTTTTTACTAGTTGATTCACCTTCATAAAGAGACAAGAGTTCGACATACTTGGATTTTTTTTTTAAATAGGGCATGGAAAGGGTGAGCATGATGGTGCAGATGCTTGTGTGAAACAAGCACTTAGGAGGTACCAGATGAGTCATGGTGCAACTTGACTCAAGTCATTTGCATAAGTAGTTGACAAGTGCACACTTCATTTTGGACATGGAGGTCACGAATAGGAAGGGCAAGTGCATAGGTAAGTATATATGTATACATAAAAAAGTGCAAGTATATATGTATACATAACAATAAAAATAGTGCAACATGAACAAGTGCCATCAAATATGGGACTAGGCCCGTGATGGGTTGTGTGGTCATACCCACCGCCAGTAACACCTACACCATGCCCCTAGCATGAGGGCGACATGGATTTAAAATGTTGTCTAAAGAAGGGAATTGCGAAAATTAAAATTTTGAACTTTGTAAGTTAGTTAGATTTTAGTACTTGAAATTTATAAGATGACGGATTTTTAAAATTTTAAGTGGATGGATCAACTTACTTGAGTCCATGGTGATATTGTCCAAATCTAGCTGTGTGGTAGTTACAAGATGATTTTGGGTCAATAGGCCCTAACTAGGATGATGCCAAGTCAACCTTCCCCACTCCTCTATGAACATCACAATAGTATCGATTCCGTGTTGTACATCAACTTGTGTATGGTGACATCATGCGTGTAATTAGTAAATGAATAATAAATGAACATTATAAATTAAACATCAACTTGATTCTATGTTTCATTGAAACATAAATTACAATACCTCATCGACTAGCGGTTGATAGTTGGATTCCAAGGGAGACTATGTCTCCTGCTCCTTCGTAATCCCCTTTCCTCTACCCTGTACAATTTGAGAAAGGCATAGGACGAAAGTTACGATAAAATAATTGCAATTATATGCATGTATGTAACTTACAAATTTAGGATGAGGGAACTAGCATATGTACCACAGAGACATCACCAGGGACAATGGTTGTATGCTGAACTGATATTGGGGAAGTGGCATAGAGAAAATCCATGAAGGGGGTCCTCTGCATGGAGCAACAAAAAACAAATAAGTATTACTCAATTGACTATTTTATATCTATATGTATCGAATATGATTATTTAACGATGTGTAATGATAAAAATTAAGTACATAAATATACATGTTGTGTCGACTACAAGTTGCATCTCTCATATATTCAATAGTATGAATCTCAAGCACTCATAGTATTTGATAGTAGAATGTCATTTTCAACCACCCAAAGAATAGAATAATCCACCCATGGTAACTCAAGCACTATAGGTCCAAGGGGTGGTATAGACCTCTCCTTGCGCATGGCAATTGTCGCACTGCCCAATGCTTGCACATGGCACCTACCATCAAATCCCAAGTCTCAAATTTGAGCTGCTATGGCTTGGATACATTGTCAAACTAGATAAAACTGGGAATACGAATGGGAACTAGTCAAGGAGGGGGTGGTGGTGCAGCAGGGTCTCTACGAGCCCTGAGGTTCTCGTAACTGCAGCCCCGACCAACACCGTAAAAAGATGAAAGTGTACTCGTGTAATCAGGATACATGTGTAGCAATAACTTTGCATGGAGGTGTTTGGTGAAGTACAAAGAGACTTGGTCATGGTGGGGGAACATGCCCCATTCTCCAATAAACTTGTCATAAACATGAGGCATTTATCCTCAAGCCTAAACTCCCACAATCATAGTGGTTGTCTAGGAGCGCGATTGGGAGGGATGTCAAACAACGTTCCCTTGACATACTTTCCTCTTGTTGCAGCTTTCGCTACCTCCCATTTGTCAGGACCCAATACCTAGTCCCTCCTCCTCTGGCAAGCAATTTGCCATATGTCACTATGTGGCACTTCCCTCTGGTGGACCACCAACAAACCATATACCACATTGATCATCATGGTCATTGACCATCTAGATGGGAAACATGGTGCATGGCCCCTAATTGGGTGTGTAACCAATCACATTATGATTTGATATCCTCGATCATGATCTCATCCTCCCAAGGATGTGGAGAAATAGGATTAGCACCTGACATACAAAAAAAAATTCAGTCGAAGTACAAAATACTGATAGCTGAAAAATAAATAAATATGAATTTAATATACCTACGTGATGAAGAACCTCTTCGTTGTGCTCTGAGGAGGTCAATGTGTTGTGGACATCTAGCAAGGCACTATCCACCATGCTACTAGATGCATGATTACTAGATGACCTAGCTGGAGAGGTGCCTATGAAAGTAGAAACAAACAACAATTAATAATTACATATACATGTATACAATAATTTACTTGTATATGTAACTCAATTAAAAAAAAACTATATATAAATAGTTCACATATGATTCCGCTCGGGATGTGGAGGGGGTGCCACAACACTGGATCATCCTAATGATCGGGACTAGCGGAGGGAAGATCCCTACTCTGGAGTATAATCTGCATGAAATAATGAAGAAAAATCATACATGACATCCTTTGAATACAATGAAAAGAATGAAAAATGATGATGACCTGATGATGGTGACAGTGATGAAGAGGATGATGATGTAAATGATTAAGATGGTGTCACTACATGACAATGTTGTCACGAGGACAAAGATTATCATGATGATGAGAATGTTGATCATGATAATGATGATGGTGGTGGTGAGAACAATGAGGATGATGGTGAATGTGACTAGGATTACAACGATGATGGCTATGATGTCAATGATCATATCAATGGTGATGATGTGTCCATACCATTATTGTTACAATGATGATACATATGATGATGATGTGGAATATGATGATTGGAGGCATTAAATCCTTACTTACATCACATGGATTTCCTACCTCCTTTTCTATTTGTTAGGATATTCCTATACTCCATCCTAGTCCTACTAGCATTTTCATCCTTTGCATTTTCAGTCTTGCATGCATCCGCATGCTGCCCAGTCATCAGGTTGATACCTCCAACACCTAGTCCCTAGTATTCCAACACTTGGGAGCTTATTAGTTATTTCCACTCATATTGAGCCCTCCGAGCTAGTGATGCGCCCACATCTCACCATCCACTTGACAAAGGTGCCCTTCTTCACCTACCAGTCCAGTTGTCTTCAGTTAACTGAGTTCTCTCCTTGATTTTAGGCTTGACTCACTCTTAACTGACCTTCCCACTCCGATGGACCTCCAGTGTGACTAGACTGCTCATTCTGACTTCAATTCGCTCCTCATGCACCCTCCACTGAGCCTCCTTCATTCAGTTAGTTCCAGTTACATTCAGTTACACCTACCACACTCAGTTAGACTCAGTTTGACTGATGGTTAACAGTCACTTGAGCATTGATGACTCCACTGATGATGAGATAGACTTCTAGTTGTGCTCCGATGACACTCCAGTGATCTTTTGATCACTCCATGAAGGCTGATTCGAATTGCCACCTTGGAATTCGAAGCCTCATGCATTGTATTATTTATTTGTCCATTTGTGATTAATGAATGAGTGTGTGTGAAGTTATTTTGCTTCTATCTGAGTTCTACTGTATTATTATTTTGTTGCTCATTTTACTGCATTGACCACTCTTAATCTTATTCCTAAATTCTTTCATTGTGAGGTATACATCATCTCTTAGATCTGCTATGAGGATTTTCACATGGTATCAGAGCATGTTGAGAGCATTGTTTATCTCCATTCCTGAGAGTTTTTTGCAGGTTATTATCAAGATTTCGAGTGCAGCAGTTTCTGCATTTTCGCAACAGTAGCAGTTGCAGATATTTTCTATTTTTTTTGCAGGTCTTCTACAGCTTCCATGTATTCAGAATAAATCTATCCTCCTCCATTCAACTATGATCCTCTTTCTCCATTCAACTATGATGAATGGAAACCAAAGATGATAGCACATTTGAAGAGAAATGGTCTCTTTGATTATTGTTTTGAAAGAGAGTTTGAATCCTCTGAAGAAGGGATTGACTGGTTAAATAATGGTGACAGAGCCATGGGAACCATGATGCTTGCTATGTCTCAATGCTTGGTACACCAATTCATTGATGATGTTGAATCTCCAAAAGAGCTATGGGCCCATCTGGATGAAATATTTGGAAAGCAGAATGAAGGGATTGGTCCAAACCCTTTCGAGATCAAGCAAAGTGATGCATTCTCCCTCCTTGATGATCTCATTGATCATGAATTAGTATCAAACATATCTCATATTGAAGTTGTCCAAAAAGAAGAAGAACTTGCAGATTCTACACTCATGCTCCAAATTTCTTCTATTTCAAATTCTGTGCCAGCTCACACTCTAGAAATTGTAGAAGGTCCTAAATCCTCTCTTGCACCAGAGTTTGTTGGTTTGCATCATGATCTATTGAATGTTTTGAAGGTAAAATCATCCATTGGAGGCAATGCATTCACTCTCCTTGATCACTCACCTCTTATGTACTACTATATGATCATTATTTCATGCTTTCAGAAGGTTATTGAAGATTATGGCCATTGCCATTCGCTTGGGATAATTTCTCATGCATATCATGGTTTTGATCTCACCTCTACTGGTTCAAAGGAGATCTCAAGAAACCATTTCCATTCGCTTGGGATAATTTCTCATGCACTTACTGGTTTTGATCTCACCTCTAATGGTTCAAAGGAGATCTCAGGAAACCATGTTTCAAGTCTTGGAGCTGATTTAAAATCCAAGAAATCACTACATGGGATAATTTCTCATGCATATGATGGTTTTGATCTCACCCCTACTGGTTCAAAGGAAATCTCAAGAAACCATTTATCAAGTCTTGGAGCTGATTTGGATTCAAGCAATCACTATTATTTGATGGTTCTTTTTGGCATAATCTCACCCATGATCGTTCGAAGGAGAAGACAAAAGACTATCTGCACATTCATAGATTTGATCCTACCTCTGCTGATCCGAATCACAGGTTCAAGGATCATCCTCATACCTTTGGATTTGTTCTCATCACATTCGATTTGAAGAGCAAGTACGAGCACATGATTTCTGAGCATGATCCACTTCTTCCAAAGAAGAAGATACCTCTAGACATATGACCAAGCATCACACCTGCTTGAGTTTGGAGCATTTATTTTTGTGTGTGCCTTACAGTCTATTTTGAGGGGGGGTATTTTTCCCATGAGGTTTTCCCCATTTCCTCAGTTTATTGACTGTTATTATTCATTGTATTGGGTGACCTTTGGTCTTAGTTACCAGAGCCCATGATGGATTAAGGGGGGGTGTTAGGATATTCCTATACTCCATCCTAGTCCTACTAGCATTTTCATCCTTTTCATTTTCAGTCTTGCATGCATTCCTACATGCAGCATGCATTCTGCATGCATTGCATGCATCCGCATGCTTCCCAGTCATCAGGTTGATACCTCCAGCACCTAGTCCCTAGTCTTCCAGGACTCGGGAGCTTATTTCCACTCAGATTGAGCCCTCCTAGCCAGTGATGCGCCCACATCTCACCATCCACTTGACAAAGGCACCCTTATTCAGCTACCAGTCTAGTTGTCTTTAGTTAACTGAGTTCTCTCCTTGATTTTAGGCTTGACTCACTCTTAACAGAACTTACCACTCCGATGGACCTCTAGTGTGACTAGACTGCTCATTTTGACTTCAATTAGCTCCTCATGCGCCCTCCACTAAGCCTCCTTCATTCAGTTAGTTCCAGTTACACTCAGTTACACCTACCACACTCAGTTAGACTCAGTTTGACTAATGGGTAAAAGTCACTTGAGCATTGATGACTCCATTGATGATGAGATAGACTTCTAGTTGTGCTGCGATGACACTCCAGTGATCTTTTGATCACTCCATGAAGGCTATTTCGAATTGCCACCTCGACATTCGAATCCTCATGCATTGTATTATTTATTTGTCCATTTGTGATTAATGAATGAGTGTGTGTGAAGTTATTTTGCTTCTATCCGAGTTCTACCGTGTTATTGTTTTGTTGCTCATTTTATTGCATTGACCACTCTTAATCTTATTCCTAAATTCTTTCATTGTGAGGTATACATTAGCTCTTAGATCTGCTGTGAGGATTTTCACAGGCACTATCCACCATGCTACTAGATGCATGATCACTAGATGACCTAGCTGGAGAGGTGCCTATTAAAGTAGAAACAAACAACAATTAATAATTACATATACATGTATACAATAATTTACTTATATATGTAACTCAATTAAAAAAAACTATATGTAAATAGTTCACATACAATTCCACTCGGGACGTGGGGGGGTACCGCAACACTGGATCATCCTGATGATTGAGACTAGCGGAGGAAAGATCCCCGCTTTGGAGTATAATATACATGAAATAATGAAGAAAAATCATACATGACATCCTTTGAATACAATTACAAGAATGAAAAATGATGATGATCTGATGATGGTGACGGTGATGAAGATGATGATGATGTAAACGATTAAGATGGTGTCACTACATGACAATGTTGTCACGAAGACGAAGATTATCATGATCATGAGAATGCTGATCATGATAATGATGATGGTGGTGGTGAGAACAATGAGGATGATGATGAATGTGACTAGGATTACAATGATGATGGCTATGATGTCAAATGATCATATCAATGGTGGTGATGTGTCCATACCATTATTGTTACAATGATGATACATATGATGATGATGTGGAATATGATGATTGAAGGCATTAAATCCTTACTTACATCACATGGATTTCCTACCTCCTTATCTATTGGCCCCTACATTCATGATCAAGTGTTCTAGGATGTCACTCCCCCTCATTGTCTATACTCGATACTAGCTAGCATAAATGATTCACCCAATATAGCCCTCATGTGAAATCATACATGCTCTCTAAGGATAATCACACCTACCACTTTCAGTCCTCCATTACTACCTTAGTCAAACCCCTCTCTACCAATGATGTGGTGAGGTAAGTCGCCTCTCATAAATCTTACATGGTTATCTCATTATTGCTCTAGTCCTTGTAGCCTCCCTTCCTAGTATGAATGTCATTCAAGGGGTGCTCTTTCCATGGCCTCCAATGTTTCACATTGACCAGTCAAAATATGTGTCACCTCATAGTCATTCTAAATTGGAATATCCAGTTAAAGGCTACAATGATTAAATTACACTAAAAGAGGAGAAGGTCAAATGAATCAAAGAATAAAATCCTTTTGGGCTCCAACAAGAGGTTATCATACAATTTAAGAAATCCCTAGTTTGCAAGATGGCAAGCACTTATGGCTCTAGAAATAAATTTATAGAGGATAAAATTGAAAGTTCGAACATACCCATGTATTCTCTTCTACAACGATTAATGAGATAAAGGTTCTAAGAAAACTCTACCTATAAATGGATTTCCCTACCAATATATGTTCTTGATTATATACTTAACATGGAAACACCTATATCCCTAACCTTATGACTCAAGACACTTTTATGAAAGGCATATTGAATGGGATTAGTTCGTGATGAAAATTGTGTAAACTCATTAACTATATATTTGGAATTTGGTTGCTATTTCTAGGACTTATTTGTTTCATCCACTAACAACTAATACAGGCATAGATCCATCTTAAACCTGGATCTA
Source organism: Larix kaempferi (assembly GCA_027924585.1). Lineage (NCBI taxonomy): Eukaryota > Viridiplantae > Streptophyta > Pinopsida > Pinales > Pinaceae > Larix > Larix kaempferi. Next base: position 2,912,568 of record BSBM01001619.1, read on the forward strand.
TCAAGCATCGAGAGGGATCCAATTTCTTGAGGTGTAAATTTTTTTATCTAAATTTTCTTACACATGAAGAAAATTTTTACACCTCAAGATATTTGATCTCTCTCGGTGCTTGATATATCTAGGTTTAAAATGAAATCAATATAATTTTTTTTGTTTAAGCTGACATTATTTGAATTTTTATTTCTTTTTTTATGGGAATGACATGTTACATAATATTACACAACGTTATGCATTACAACATCTCCCCCATACTAGGTTGTAGAGCACCTCTCTACTCTCAGTGCAATTAACATGCCCATCACGGTTGTGCATTTAATATAGAGATGGTTGTATATTTTTAACATAGTTGTACATTTAATATAGAGATGGTTGTACATCCCAATATTGATAATTTATTTTGAACTAAAGTTTGGATTGCATGTACAATAAACAAAATCAAGTTGACATATCTAGTTTAGTATTTTTCTAGTAAATATTGGAACTCCAAACAAAAATCCCTCTACTAACAATTCTAATAATTTATTTTTTAACTAAAGTTTGGATTGTATCAAAACCATATCTATAAATCTAAACTTACAACAAAGTATATAAATCATTAAGTTAAAGAAATTAATCATAATAAATACATGTAATTAAAGTGGAGCGGTATAGCACATGGTAATATCAATAATAAAATGAAGCAACACCACAAAGAAATCAATAAATTAAAAAAAATCATATAGAATACATAATAAATATGTAATTAATGTAAATAATATTATATTTACTAAATATAATAATAGAATTGACAATTTCAAAATTACATACATACAAGGTTTAGATGGCCATCTCTTAGGTTGCATGTTAATCTATTGTTCTAGCTTATGTTTAGACTCTAGCCTTAAGTCTGTAATGTCATGGGTGTTTAGTTTCCTTATGCCTGCCATATTGACCTTTTTTGTGAGCAGTTTTGTTAATGTAATCTTTAGGGGTTCTGGAAGCTTGTTGGAAATTCAGAGCATTATTTTTCAGATCTCTCACGCTAGCCATGGGCCTCTACATCTTCCATGTACTCTTTTATTTTTATATAATATGATGTTGTCTTACTTACAAAAAAATTATATAATAATAATAATAATAATTTATATCTTTTAAGGTCACATTTTAATATTTTTATTGTTATCATTATATTAAATTATTTTGGCATAAACATATAAATAAGATTTCGAAATTTAACAAATTAAACTACATATATTTTCAAAACCATGTCAAATGAAAAAATAATGTATACATTTAGATATCTACATGATCTAGTGATCCTCAACTAGAATATATTTGCTCTTGGTTATCGCTACAAGTGCAAGCTATGGATTTTTTTCAATCCTCCTTGCATTGTCAGAGGATTGAAAAAAATTCAGCAGTATTTCTGCTTGCCAATACACACTTGAAAATAAAGATGGAAGCATAAATGTTGTTGGTTTATGGTGGTTGTTGGTTTAAGAGTCATTTAAATAAGCTAATTCTAATTTACAAAAATATAGTTCTAATTTACAAAACTATTTTTTAAATGAAATCTAAATTACAAAGACATATATAATAAAAAAAACTAAATTTACAAACATTTCATTATAATTACTAAAAAATAACATTTTCAATTAATGCATAGAATTTTGGGGGTTTTCAACTAATCTTACATTTTTTTCATTAAAATTACAAAAAAATTCAATAAATGCATATAATTGATTTTGGGGGGTTTTTAATTGCTTACCTCTCGGTGTCGAGGCCATGGTAGCAGGAGGTGGTGGTTAGTGGCATTGGGGGTGGTGGCAATTCGGTCCTCGATTGAGCTTCATAACCCTCGTTCAAGCTTCTTTGTACTCCTCGCTTGAGCTTCTGTGCAAAAACCACGATGAAATAATCCACGTGCTGTTGCTTTTTCATTTTTATAATAGGTACAAGAGATCGATTGAACTTTAAATCTCAATTGAGCTTTTATCTCGATTGAGCTCTAAATCTTGATGAAGCTCCCTAATCCCACTACTATAAATAAACCAACGTTTTTTTGTTTTCAAATTTTCATCAAACACAAAACCTCGATTGAGCATTGGACCTCGATCCAGCTCTGTAGCTCGATTGAGGGTTTACTAAACCCTCTATAGAGATATGTAGCTTGATTGAGGGTTTTTTAAACCCTCGATCGAGATCTGTATCTCGATTGAGGATTTGTTAAACCCTTGATCGAGCTACACTAGAGCTTGATCGAGGGTTAATCAAAACTGTGATCGAGAGTTTCAAAAAAGCTCGACCGAGCGCTTTTTTAATCCCTCAATCGAGCGTTTGAGAGTTGGAATGAGGGCTTAACAAGAGCTCGATTGAGCTTGTTTTTTTACCATATTCGTGCCCTTCGCTTGCCAAAAAGTGTTACCCATCTTCATGGGAACACCCCACCTTATTTTGAAATCTTTGTCTACATTGCTAAAAAAACCTTTCCTACTTCATATCTAAATGATATACTATAGTAGTTTCTCTACCATCCAATTCAGGAATCACGACCAAGAAAGCATCTTTGCCTTCATTTTAGATAGAATATTGAAAGTTGCATGTACAACTTCCAAGAAATGGTAGTCAACAACAAACATATTTTCCTCATAATACCTTAAAATATTTGTCATTGTGCAAGCATCATGGCGGATATTCATGCAACAAAGCACTTCCCCTGTCGTTGGTACACCAAATTGTAAGTCATACATTGCTAGAATGTTTGGAGCTACTGCTGCAACCTGCCAAATAAGTGTGACTAAGAAATTAGAATAGATAGATTTTTCAATAAGAAACTAGAATAGATATATTGTTTAGCATTCTCATTTAAGAATTTGGAAGGATAAGATAAGAATTTAGAAAGATAGATCAGTTTGGAAATGAACGGTCTTACATAACCTATTTATTGACACCTAGAGCAACTCTTCTCTCCATTAATTGTCCTGAGGATGAATCTAGTTGAGGATTCAAAATGTCGACAGTCAAAATGCCGACTGTGGATAATCCAGAAACTTGTTCTTCTAACACCACAAACCACGGAAATCTCAAATATTTAATCTTTAACCATGTTTTCATTGGAAAAAAATCCATGGTTGTTAAGACACTAATTGAAACAACTTTGCATAATCTCATTCAAATCTCATTTATCTCTAATATTCTAAAAGAAACATAAATGGGAATTGATCATGGGATCTTCGATGCTCATATTCCCAAAATCGTTTGCATGTTATTTAGCAGGGTAATTATACAAATCTTAATAGCATGCTTGTTTTTTAAACAAAGTGAGTGACCCTAATAGCTATAAAATATCCTAGATTTATGGAGCTTGTAGTCAAAAGGAAAAAATATGCTCATGATACTTATTTCCATATTAGTTTTAAATTCAATGAGAAGTGTACACTACATCATATAAATAAGACAATATTTTCAAAAACATGAATTCATTACTAGTAACTACAAAATTGAATAATAAGAAAAGACTAAAGATAGAAATAAATTTGTACAAGGGATTATAAGGAAATAGTAGCTTGGGTTCAACATAGAAAAACACTTAGTAGACATGGCTTGATTAGGTATAAAACTTTGAATAAAGACGTAGGTGTTACACCAACGCCAACACTAACAAGGCTTAGCCAAAATGGTGGATAGATTGGATATGATATACAAATCTTTTATTCTTACAAAAGAAACAACATGAGAAAAGGTCTAGAAGTAATAATTATCTTTACCTTTCTCATATTTTTCTGACTATTTTCACTTTAGAATAAGGACCTCCCAACCCTCGATCTAGGTCTACACTGTATGTGGGTGTCTTAATACTGAAAGTACCCCAAAGACCAACATTGTAAAGAGAGACTTTAGATTCTTTGACCTAAATCCACACAAAAGCAATTCAAATCATGGTACCAGTGATGCTTTTTGTTCTCATCTATTAAGCTCTCACTTTAGATTTTTTTTAGACCTCATATTGGTGATTCGACCACCAAAATGTATAATTGATCCATGGCTTATGGTGTGATGGTGGTTTAGGGTGGATGCAGTTCAAATTTATACTAACGTGGCAATTTTGTCATATATTTTGCACATAATTATAAGTCAAGAAATAAGGTTTATATCACTGGGTTCTCTTGTTTTGGCTTGGGCTCATGTATGATTTCTATGCAAGATGAAGAATAACTCATGTGCAGATTTGTGCTTTCTTCTTGCACAACACAGTGCCTATTTCTTTTTTTGTGTCTATGGTTTCATTCTTATTTTTACCCCTTTGCACCTCTTTAGGTTTATTTGTACCTATTTTTGTGCCAGGATTTGCCTTTGTCATTTTCACATTATCATTATGAAAAGTACTTTCTAGTCCCATTGATCTATTTTGGTTGTCATTAAAAAAATCAGACAAGAAGAGTTGAAAAGAAGAAAGAACACATGGAATCAACAATGTAATACATGGGTGAAGGAGTGGGATGTAGTAGAAGAAATTTGTCCAATAGATAGAAAAACATTGAAAATACACTTACAAGAATCTCATAGGATAGGAAAATGGAGGAAACAAGTAGCTAGAAAGAAGATTTTCAAGGAAGAAATAGTAAGGCTTACAGTGAGAATTGTGGCAAGAATGATGAGGGATAGAAGACAAGATTCAGAGATCAACAAAGAAGGATAGGAAACATCTAGAGCGAGGAAAAGGAAATGATGTCCAAATGAATCTAAGACTTCTTTGTATCATGATCATGGACCAAACCTACACCTTGTTATCACTTTCTTTTTTCTTGTTGCAATATTTTCTACAATCTCTTTAACATAGTCTAGCATATTTAGAGAGTTTTGGCACTATCGAGAAAGACAACTTTGTATGTAAGACTCTTGGATTTGATGGGCCAGTTGACATCATGGACAATTTAATAAAATGTATTTTCTATTTTATTCTCTATCTCAATCTGTCTCACTTTCTCTCACACACACTACAAGGCTTTTTCCTAGCTTATGAAGCCTTTAAAATGTCCAATACAAAAATGCAATACATATACAAAGAACAATATTCTTGGAGCTTAAAAAACATTTGCATCTTAAAAGGAGATTGTAAGCTCCTTAAACGTATGTATCCCCTTAAAAAACAAATACATATGATTCTAAGAACAAAATTTAGGCCCTTTTTCCCTGACCTTGAGAGACTTTACAGTGTTTACTACACAGAAAATAGTTTTGCATCTTCAAAATCAACCTCATCTGAGTGTTAAAAATATTTAGATCTAAAACATAGAATTTAAGCCTCATTTTGAAGTTTTGCATAGAATATTAAATCTCCCTTATCGCCATAGCTTGGGCACATGGAGAGGATCATGGCATGTGAAAAATTGGATGAGCATAATAATGAGCCCATAAAAAGGTGCTAAATAAAAAACAACTGAATGGGGCTTGAACCTGTAATAATTGTAATTTTGGTCTACTCTTCAACTGCACATGAATTTTTGTGAAACATAGCTAGCCACAGAAAGAAATAAGTGTAAATTGTCTGTTAAATGCAAGGGATGATTCTAGTATTTGTATTTCAAAATCTCTATACACAAGAATTATGCGGCCTTGTAGTACTTATGTTTTTTAGAAATCACAAGTTCACCAACAGTGGTCTAAATTTCCCAGGAGCCTCTTTCTCCTTCTCATATATAATTCTTGCACTATGTGGGCTATGCTTTTAAAACAACAAAACTTGTGAAAGGAGAATACATAAACCATACACATAGTGTTCCTTGGTTATGATTATGCATCATTTAATGTTAGAGTGGAGCAAGAATGGGTCACTAGAATCAGTGCCAGAATTGTACCCAGCTGGTAAACATGTTTGGATTCGATCTTGTTGATATCATTCCCAACAAAGCTATTGCAATCTATTTATATGTAAATGTTTCTGAATTTGATCATGCATCATGGTTGAAAGAGCAGTAACAAGTGTAGACGTAGCTGCATGTTTAATGGGAAGTGTGTTATAGCTCTTTGCGCTACTTATCATATCTGCACCTCCTTATACAAGTTCTTATTTGATTAATTTCATGTCAGCGGATACGAGCTTCACTATGAGATGATTACATTTGAAAAGGTAATTCACCACTTTATAAAGGGACACTATTTTGTTGCTTTCTTTCCCGAGGAGAAAACAATGGAAAATTTTATTGATGTCCTTGCCATTGTTTCCACTAAGAACTACTAGCAGGGAGATCTTTTCTTTCTTGACTGCATCAATCATTTTTCTTATTAAACTATATCTCTCTAAAAGCGGATTTAAGTATTGATTATATTGAAACACAACTTCATAGTAGCAAAATTAGAATGCTCTTGGCCATGACTACTCTCATATTAAAAATTATCAAGAGAGATGTTGAGTCTTAATGATATAGTTTGCGTTTGGATCTAGATTTATTGATAATAATCTGGAAGGAAACATATCACGCCATTAACATTGCTAAACTTATAAATAATGCAAGTCATGCAACTAATCATGTTATGACTTCAAGCACAGATACTTCATGAAACAGTTCGACTAGCACTTGGACTCTGCTCACTTTCTAAAGCATATCTAAATTCCCTTTCTCCACTCTTTTAATTTGTAAGAACCCCGAAAAAACAAAAACAGAGATAAGCCAGAGCAGTTCTATTTTGTAATCAAAGATAATTTCATGGCATCTACCTCTGAAACTAGAAAGAAAAATTATATATGATTCTCATCGATTTCATGAATCATACTAGGGAAAGGTGAGCAGGTAACTACTTCCACCTCAACTATCAGCAATCAAAACAAATTTTGGAATAATGTAATTAAACCAAGTGTCTCTGTATATCTCAGAAACATCATCAACTTTAGCATGTCAAGCCTGCTGATAGGGAGCATTTAACAAATTGTGTTTCATACTTTTAGCTTGCATGCTATACCAATTTAACATAGCACATGAAAACATAGCTCGCAATTCTCCACCAAAGCAGATTATTCACCCATAAATTTGCTTACATAGACAAACCAAACATGCACAAAGCTATAACTTTTGAGCCGGGTCTTGTTCTGATAGATGAAATATTTAAACTTTAAAAAATCACTGGAAATATTGAAGAAAGATGTCTCAGATATTTCCATAGGTAGGGGTCTAGGAAAGGTTTTCCAATGCAATCGGTACATAAATATTATCTCAGTACAGTAAATTGTTAAGTATGAAAGTAGTAACATATAAAGAAAAGAACATCTCTTTCATTAGAAAATGCATCTCCCTAAACCTTTCAACTTATACTTGTTCAATGCATCAGTGATCATTTCAACTTTTGTTCTTGTTTAACGACTGAGTCAAAATATCTACTAGTTGATCACAAGAGTTGCAAGTAGTTATACAATCTTTTTCTACAACTATTCTTTGATGTGGTGAATCATAATAATGAATGACAATGTAACGTACCCTGTTACGACACTAAATCACATGCTAGCACACACATACTTAATAATTTTATTTTGGTATAGTATGGAAGGAGTTTAACAGTTCTACATTCTGAGATTAACCAAATTTCTTAAAGAAAACATGATAAGGCATGGAAAATGAACTAACAAGATAATTTACAAATAGATGTCTTCAAACGGGAAGCTATAACTTCAACAATATCAAGAATTTTAACATTAAACTTAAGGCTCACATACCCAAGTTTAGTTTCTACGGATAGCCATGATAGGGCTGTCGATCACATAATTCATCCAATAGTCATGCAAGAAAAAGGGCATAACAATTAAATATTATCTCAAAGACGATCTACTTGATAAATGAACCTTTCAAACATGAACAACTCACATGACATAGTCAATGCATCACTCTTATACTGGACATCATCTGATTATTCAATGTTCCTAAAGATATAATCTTTCATGAATACAAATCCAGTATTAACTACTATCATAATCTTATGTTCTATACCATTCATCCTGTATTTAAACATAAGTACTATCAACTGCCACTAGGGAGCTCAAAAACACCCAAGAACTTCAAACACAGAACCCAATTACACTCAGTTCACTTAAAGACAACACAGACCGTGCTGCTACAAACCTCGAGCCTATAATGTCTTCTATAGGTTATTCAAATACCAATACATTCACACGAGAATGCAAAGATGGCACAACGGGAAATGGAACTATATCAAGTTCCCAATCATCTTAAACATACAAACAACAAGAATATGAAACATTCTATTTCCCTTTTATATGTTCAAGAAACTAATCACAGTCCCATGGTTTCAGGTAAAAACATACAGACTATGGTAGAACAAGACATTTTGGTCCTTAACGTTTCTACCCTATAGGACCTAGCCAAAATTATTAAAACCATCTATGACATAGATGTTGAGCTGGAAACACCTGCCCTTCCCTGCCTTCAATTGAACAATTATAAGTTAGACCATTTTGACAGTTTCATCAAACATAATTAAATGACTCCCTACAGGAAATATGCTTTCGCCTCAGTATAATTCCATTAAACGTTTCCTTTTACTTTTAAATACCCGTAATATCGATGCAAGCCATCCTTATAATAATTTTCATATACATCCATCCTATTTGCTCACACATGAGATTATATATATGTACTGAAATGCAGAATTAAAGTTTAGATTTTCCATTTACAATTGCATATTCAACACAAATAATAATTCTAACTCTTCCCAGAATTATTCTATTCATCCAAATTCATATAAGTAATAGTAAAACTGATATAGAGCATCAATTACTTATACTGGCAACTGATACAAATTTACTAGGAGAAAATTCAAATTTAGCAGGAAAAGAAGTACATAGGTTGCAAGGTATATTTCCATATCTTATCTTGTAATTTTGTCACACACCAAACCCACAGTAAATAATGTAAATTATTATCCCATCAAGAACTTGGCACCAACCAATTCCTCAACAAGCAATGCAGACCCTTCCTCGATTCTATTCCAAACGCATAACAATGGTAACCCTTCACTACAGTACCTGAGGCCCGCCATTGTCAATTAACTCCACAAAATTTTCACATAAAGGAAGAGTTTACTGGGTCACTAATACAAATCAACTAGGGAAACAACGTAACCATCCATGCCCCACAATTAACAAGTTTTTTCGATTTTCATGACAAATCTAAGGATAGTTTTGTTTTCAAAATCCTTACACAACCAGATAAATGGTTTGTTGACAAAATCGTAAACAAAGGATTTTCCTTTGTGTCTATGCGAGCGAGAGAATCAGAGCATGAAAAAGTTCATGTATGGGAATTCTCGTGGAAGAGTCTGTGCCGAAGAATTCGATTCAGAGAGTTTGTGACCCAAAGTTCGAGTCAGATTATGTCTGCATCAACTTGAATGAGGGAGATAAAGTGCATCCAGCGTCCTGCGTGCATGCATTAACTTCATGAAAAGTATTACCCATGTGGTCTTTCCCCAAAGATCACCTACCCATAATTATTTAATATTGTTTTTAAGCATGAAGGTTAGATTATATAGTTCAAAAGATTATGGGACTAGCAACAACAACATTAGTAATATTAATGTGTCCGAATACACCGATAGGGGTAAATGACACATATTATAGGAAAAAATATTAATATGAAAAGTATGTGCCCCATGCTTAAATGAGGCACATACTATAGGAAAAAAACATTAATACATGAAAAGTATGTGCCCCATTTATGCCTATCTGCTATTCGGACACATTAATATTATTAATGTTGTTGTCGCTAGTAACGGGTGTGGGCATACACATATCTCCCAAATATTAATTTAGAATAAGATTGTTTAATAATTTTAATCAAATACATAATTTAATTGTTTGTTTAATAATATTAGTTAATTAGTTAATTAATGATTATTTAATTAAAAATATTAATAGATTAATATTATTTAATGATTTTAATGAAATCCATATTTTAATTGTTTGATTAATAATATTGTTTCATTAAACAATATTATTAGTTAAACATTACAATTATTTTATAACAAATAATTATAAAATAATTTAGTGAATGATAATATTTATTAATTAATTAATTAATTAATATGGTTATTTAATTAACAATAATATTAATTAATTAAATAATTATTTGTTATTTAAATAATAAATTATTATATTGTAATTAATTAACATTATCAATTTATTAATATTGGAGATATGTGTAATATTCTCATATATTTTGGAGATATTTAAAACATTCTGATATATTTGACAAGTTAATAATGTTTTTTATAATATTTTGTAATAAAATAAAATTATGTAATTATTTATAACATAATAATATATTATAAAAAATATTATTTAATTATATTTTAGTAGATAAAATTAATAAATGATAAAACATAAAAAATATTAAAAAATATAATAATTACTTAATTAATTATAATTCAATAATTAATGAAATAATAATATCATTTTTAAATATAATGATAATATTTTTAATTATATTATCTTATTCTATGATCATAATATAGTATTAACCTTCCAACAATCAAAACACCCAGTTTTGTATTGACGTTAGGGAAGTCTGAACCGGCAGGCATCTCTGGCTGCGTGCACCCTGGCCTTGACCCTACTATGGATTCGAAGCCTGCTGAGTGTGGCAACTGGAGGTGGTGGAGCGAACCTGCTCGACTGGGCCCTGGATTGAATCACATAACCATGCCCTAATCATCCTCACATGCGTTGAGAGAGTATTAGGGGCTAGTGTGTGGCCATGGGGACCAGTGAGGGTGGATCTCCGCCCCCTCCCCCTGAAACCAATAAAGAAACCTTCAAGAAATTGCTCTATGCCCATGGGAAAAAGTCAGGGCCCCTCACGGTCCCAAAATTTGTTAAAAAACTGGACGAGATACCAACGATAGCACTCCCTCTGGATCAGCCCATGAAAGTGGCCATTTCCCTGGCAGACCGAGCTCTAGTGGGGCAGTTCTCTAGACTTTGTCCTTCACCATGAACGACGGACAATTGGATCCAAAAAAATTGGAGGCCACTAATCACTGCTAATGTAACCTGCTATGCAATAGGCAGAGGATTCTTTCTATTTGAATTTATCTCAAAAGACAACAGGGACCTGATCTTCAGAAGTGGATCATACTTCATTAGACCACAAGGTCTGTACTTAAATAGATGGACACCTGATTTTGACCTAGATCTAGATGTACCCATAGCAATTCCTGTATGGGTGCGACTACCCAACCTTCCGATCCATTGCTAGAATTCGATCTCACTGAAATCTATAGGGAATGGATTAGGGAAATACATAGATCGGGCAGACCCGAAGGGTCAGTACTCTTGTGCCCGGATCTACATGGAAGTGGATTTAGAAGCAGGTCTACCTGAAGCCATCAAAATCACCATTGGAGAATGGCATCATTATCAAAAGATGGATTATGAACAACTTCCTTTCAAATGTAGAAGTTGCCACGAACACGGACACTTCCAAAAGAATTTCCCATAGGCTCAAGCAACTAAAGAAAAAGAAGCAAAGGAAGGTTGGCAACCAACAAAAAGAACGAAGGTTAACCCAAAAAATCACCTCAAAAAAAATGGTAGCACACCTAACATGACCATATCAAAGCCTGGAAAGGAACAGGAGCCTCCAAAGAACAAACCATCAACAAGGAACAGCTTTGCAGCACTAGGAAGCCAAGAACGGGAGGCCAGGGATCTTGATGAACCCACAGGAAAAATCATAAAGCAAGCAGATGCAAAAATCCAAGCAAACAAGGAAACAATGCCCTCTCAGGAGCAAGACGATAAAGGAGACAGCCTTGAACTAGAATCTAAGGAGGAAGACTCGGAAGAAGAGGAAGGAGAAATAGAAATACATCAAAATACCAGTTAGCAAGGTACCCAGGGGAGGAAATCTGCAAAAGAAATAAGAGAAAGGGCCACCTACAAAGAGAAGCTCCAGGGATCCCAACCAACACTAGAAAAAATGATAAACACTCGTAGTACAAGACATCAGAGGCATCCTTCCAAAGGGGCCACTCCCAACCCCAAAAAGTGAGAAATGAAAGTAGTCTCTTGGAATTGTAGGGGGCTAGGCAACAAATCTAAGGAAGAATCTATGAAAGACCTTCCTCGAACCACCAACCTGGATATCCTACTAATCCAGGAGACTAAAATGGAGGAACTAGCCTTCTTCCAAGCTTGCGGAAAATCTTGGAAAAATGGACATGGAATTGCGGTCAGTGCCAGAGGAGCCTCTAGTGGACTAGGAACCTTGTGGGACAAAGATAGGTTTGATCTTCTGGCTTCCGACAACTGCACTCATTGGATTTACACTAAACTTGTCCACAAGGAGTCAGATCTCCAGATCTTCCTATTCAACATTTACGCCATGAATCTTATATCTGAAAAAAAAGACTGTTAGAACCTCATTCAAGATTACCTTAGAACTCACCATTTGGAGAATATAGTCTTAGCTGGAGATCTAAAGGTCACCCTGTCCCTCGAAGAAAAAAGACGGGGGTCCATTGTAAGAGATCAATTCAAGGAAATGGTGGAAGATCTCATCCAAGAATGGGAACTAGAGGACATTAATCTCACCAAAAGTAAATTCACTTGGACAAATAAGAGACATTAGAGAGATTTTGAGGTCAAAAAAGGGCCTCCTAAGAGATGTACTACAAAAATATGAGATATATTAAAATATTATGAATTGGGGGTTTTATGGGGCAGGTATATATGACAAGTCACCTCCCACACTATTTTCTATGCACAATATAAATAACCATGGTTGAGTTACTTTTCAAAATTCACTAGAAATAAAATTAATAAAATAAGTCTACATTGATGTGACTAAGATTCATTGTAAATTCCCAAAAATGTATTGTCCTTTAACATTTAGTTGTCTTGAACTTGCAAATGAAATTAAATAATAAAAAACATTTTTAAGAGTTTTTTTTTTTAATTTTATGTTGACTTTTTATATGTAGTACTTTTTTCATGAATTTAATAATGTAATTTAATTGAGAATTTATTTACATGTAAAATGTCAATAATATTATTATAATTCACATTGCATTATTATTATTATTATTATTTATTAAATCTATTATTATTCTTTATTAGTTTGACATTATGTTATTAAATAGAATGGAGTGAATATATAATTTAAAATTAAAAACATAAAAATGATAATATATTATTTTATAAAAAAATGTGAAAGGACTTTCTTTATGAATTAAGAGTACTTCACTTGAAAATGACAATAATATTATTTTATGTGAAAGTGTGAAAAGACATTCATTATGAGTACTTTACTTGAAAATGACAATAATATTATTTTATGAAAAGACTATCATTATGAGTACTTTACTTTATGACTTAAAAGTACTTACACCACTACCTTGGTTAACTATGTGTTTTCATCCACCATAGAAAATTTGAAAAATAATAATTATTAACTCATGCAATGCCACCTCACCAAGGGGGATGATGTCATCTACTAGAATGTGATTGGTTGTATTTTATAGTACATTTTCTTTGTTTTGAGGCCATTTTTTGACCTCAAAATTTCTCTAATGAAAGGGCCCAGTCACATTGTGGCCAGATTGGACAGATTCCTTATCCATAGTTCCTTCCTCCTCCTCGGATTGGATATTTACTCCAAAATCCTCCCCTTCAACGCCTCTGACCACAAGCCTATCCTGCTTGAAGTCTCTCGAAATAAAAATTTGGGACCAATCCTATTCAGGTTCAGCCTGTCTTGGATCCAGAAGGAAGGATTCCAAGAAATCATCATAAATTGGACTAGACCTATTACAGGATCGCCCTTCTATGTATGGGAAGAAAAGCTGAGATGGCTTAAAAAATATTTAAAGAGTTGGGCCAAAAAAATCAAGCCCCCATCTCATAAGAGGATGGAAGCACAAAATCAATTAGAAAATCACCAAATTCTGCTGGAAAAAATCCCAATCACACGTGAAAACTTGGAACGAGAACTAGAACTCCATAGAAACCTCCACGCCACATGCAGAGAGGAGGAAGAATACTGGATGCAGAAGTCTAGAAGCCTATGGCTTCAGGCTGGAGATAAGAATACTAGCTACTTCCACAAACAAGCTAAAGCAAGGAAGCAACACAATATGGTCAAAGAAATACATACCCATGATCAGATCATCAACGAATTCACCAAAATCAAATAGGATGCTCATAACCACTTCAAAGAATTGTACTCAGAAAATTATCATGACCAGGATGAAAGGAGCAAGAAGATTATCGATTTGGTTCCAACTATAGTCACGCAAGACATCAAGCAAAAACTCATTGCACCTGTAACCAGAAAAGAAATAAAAAAAGCTCTGGATAACATGGAACTGGATAAAGCGCCTGGCCTGGATGGCTTCACTGCCATGTTTATAAAATCCTGTTGGCCAACAATTAAAAAAGATCTACACATAATGGTATTAAAATCTCAAAATTGTCATAAGATCGATGGGAGTACTAACTCTGCATTTTTAACTCCGATCCCCAAAGAAAAAGGAGCCACCTCCTTTGATCGCTACCATCCCATACCTTTGTGTAACATTGGATATAAGATTATCACTAAATTTATCGCTAACCGTATCAAAGAAATTCTCCCTACCATCATCCCTGAGAATCAAGGGGGATTCATCAAAGGAAGAAACATTACTGATAATATCATTCTCATCCAAGAAGCAATCCATTCCAGTATTCATCGAAAGGAAAAAGGTATTATTGTTAAACTTGATTTAGCTAATGTATTCGACAGAGTTCGTCATGACTTCTTGTTTCAGGTAATGCTCCAATTTGGATTTGCCCCGAAGTTCATCAACTGGGTGAAGGCATGCATAGGCTCCTTGTGGATAGCCCCATTGATCAATGGGTGAGCTGCTAATTTCTTCCAAGCCACCAAGGGACTACACCAAGGCTTCCCAATGTCACCTCTTCTGTATGCTATTCAAGCTTCTATCCTTAGTTTCCAGTTAGAGCATTGTCGGATTCAAGAAGAGCTTCAAGGAATTAGAATAGCTCGCGGGGGTCAAAGAGATAAACCATGCCCAATTCACCGATGATACGCTGCTGTTGGGAGGAGCCAGCACTGTTAATGCCAAGAGAATTAAAAGGGAGCTTGACATCTACAATAAATCTTCCAGAAGCCAAATAAATTACAGGAAAAGTCAAATTTGTGGGTGGAACTGCACCAACATTGAAATGACTAGAATAGCTAGGATACTGGAAATGGGCGGGAAAGTTCACTGGAACTCCCTTTAAATACCTTGGAATCCCCATCGCCAGAGCTAATTTAAATTTCGTTCACTGGATCCCTCTCCTCGACAAACTAAAAAACAGAATCAACAACTGGGGAGAAATTTGGCTTAACAATGCTAGGAAGATGGTCCTGATAAAGTCAGTCCTGAGTAGCATTCCTATTTTCCAAAACTCACTCCTTCTAGCCCCAATCGGATTCATCAACAAGCTAGAGGCAATCCTCAGAAATTTCCTATGGAAGGGAGGTAAAAACAACGAAAACAAATTGCATCTGGTCAGTTGGGGAAAATTTACCAAGACAGTTTTAGAAGGTGGCCTCCATATCAGGGACATTAGAGCCCATAATTTAGCTCTCCGGGCGAAGCTACTCTGGAAACTAGTAACTGGAAATTTAACATGGAGCAAGCATGCTCTATGGAAAAAATACTACATAGGAGCACGCATAACCTGCCTCGATAGACCTCCTAAGGTAAAGAAAGGATCTCCCATTTTTAACATCTGCCAGAAAGACAATGAGTTCTTTCAACCTCTCTTAACATGGATCCTGGGAAATGGCAAAAAAAATCATATTTGGGAAGATTCTATCCTTGGAGGTATTATGCTGGACTATATCTCAAACAATTCCAGACTTAAAACTCATTACAAAATGCTAAATATCACCTCTCTTTGGGATATATCCCAATGGAATGAGGACAGAGCCAAAACCTGGAAGAATTGGAACCTCCCTGATTGCCCAAACCACCTGGTTAATGAAGAAAGAATTATGATCTCCTACCTTCATGGGAATTCACCTGTTGCAGCCAAGAAGAAGGATTCGCGGGGATGGGGCTCAACCTCAGGTTTTTACAAAGTTGCTAATGGATACAAGTAGATTAAAGCAATTCTGAATGCCCTAGTTAACCCTACACTCTGGAAAGAAATTTGAAGTGTCAAAAGTCTCCCTAAAGTTGATTACTTCACTTGGATGCTGGCCCATAAAAGCATCCTTACTAGAGAAAATCTCAAAAAAAGGGGATGGGAAGGGCTGATGAGATGCCCCCTTTGTTTGACCTCTGAAGAAACAACCAATCACATTCTGATCAACTGCCCCTATGCATCAGGGGTCTAGAATCATGCCCTAGGCACTTGGTCAACTTAGATTACCATCCATGAGAATGCTTCTACGCTCCTGAGTGAGTGGGCCTCCTTATATCCCTACTCTCTGAACAATAAAGAAAGGACTAAATCCTGTTGGGCAATGCTCCCTAAATTTATTCTCTGGGAACTGTGGTTGGAAAGAAATGCCCACACCTTCAAAAACAAGTCTTCTCAGACTGCCCAAGTGGCGATGAAAGCCCAAGCCTTGTTGGGTGTCTGTTTAAACTCTCACCCAATCCAGGAGAACACAGGTAATCTGAACAGGGAAGAAGAAGCCTGGATAAACAATTACCCCCCCTCTCAACATGTTTCTAACCCTACTACTTCAAAACTGGAAAAATGGAATTAAGGATGGATGAATCAACCTTTAAACTTTGTCAGAACTCTCTGAAGGGGGCACATTCTATTCTTTGATGGAGCCTCCAAGGGGAATCCTGAGGAGGTAGGAGGAGGAATAATTTCAGGACCTAACGATGATATGAAGATCCATTACTCATGGGGACTTGGTGAAGATACTAACAATATATCGGAAGCATTAGCTCTATGGAAAGGGCTGTATCAAGCCAAGACAAGGAACATACGAGAGATCAATGTCTTTGGCGACTCTAGACTGGTAATCCAAACAATCATCAACAATAATAGTACCAACAATATGAGACTCAGGCAAATACTGGAGAAAATTAAGCTCATGGTGAAGTCCTTCCAGAAAATTGAATTCTTCCACATTCTGCGAAATCTGAATGGAAATGCGGACATCGCTGCTAATGAAGCAGTCCCTTTGAATAAAGGGATCCTGAAAATTAATGGAACTACCTATAATTTCAATCTCCCTTAAGAGTCTCTATGTTCTGGAGCGGCCACTTGTTGACACCCAGAGCATGCATGTAAAGAAGCAGAAGTATGAAGCATTAAACACAACAGGTGAACTACAGGCAGGTGGAGTGAATTGTAGGCAGGTGAAGCATACAAGAATTGCAAGTCTGTCTCATAGCTGCTCTCTTAGAATACAATGTTGACCTCCTTGTTTATCTCCCTTGTGCACTGAACCTCTGGGTGTTATAACATGTGAAATGGATCACGACCACCGAATTCATCCAAATTGGACCAAGACTTCATAATCAGATGAATTGGTCCAAGACTTCTAAGCCCTTTGGACTTGAACCAAGATTACTAATATCATTTGCAATCTTCAATTCAAATCTGATATCCTGTCCTCAACCTCACTAACACTGGATTCTGAAGCATTTAATTCGCTGGAGCTGGAGAATTTAAAATGCTGGAAGCTGCAGAATTTAAAATGCTGGAAGCTGGAGCATTAAATTCGCTGGAAACTGAAGCTTTTTAATGTTGGATTATGGAGCATGGTGAACTCTAAGTCTGGTTATAGAATGATAATTAACGAACTTTGAGTCTAGTCATAGCCTTAGAATCAATCAATGCTGGAAGACAAGGCATGTTGAACTCAGTGTCAGGTTTAGAATGATAATTTATGAACTCAGATCTTAGCTTCAGATTCAATCATGGATTAAAATCTGATCTGAATATTGTAATATGTTGATTCTAGCTTCCAGCCATGACATTTTTTATTCTTTTTTTTTTAATACAATAACCGTTCATGTTAAAAAAAATACATAGTATTTCTCTAAAATATTATAATCAAAGTAATAATAAAATAATATTGCTTAATTCAAAATATTATTATTTGACTATAATATAATTATATTATAGTATACATACTTGATAGATAGAGATATTAAATATATTATATAATTTAATTAAATATGATATTTAAATAGATTAATATTATTTAATGATTTTAATGAAATCCATATTTTAATTGTTTGATTAATAATATTATTTAATTAAACAATATTATTAATTAAACACTATTATTATTTTACAATAAGTAATTAAACAAAATAATTATAAAATAATTTAGTGAATGAGAATATTAATTAATTAATATTGTTATTTAATTAATAATAATATTAATTAATTAAATAATTAATAATAAAACTATTATTTAATTAAATATTTTAGTAAATAAAATTAATAATTATAGTTTAATTAAATATTAAAAAAATAATTTCATTAAATTATAGAGATATTAAATATAATATAATTTAGTTAAATATGATATTAATCAATTATATTATAATAATTAATTAACAGGGCTGGCAGGCGCGAGGGGAGTACTCTTTGACTCCAAAGGAAATACTCAGAAGGAATTCGTTTGGGGGATTGGTAGAAAAACCAACAATGGAGCAGAATGGCTCGGCCTAATAAAACGGGTTGAGATTGCCAACTCCTCATTACTAGACAAGGGAGCAAAAAATGTATCATTATTTGTGAACACCCCCAGGCATGTTTTGACGGCACCAGCTCACCTTGAATTTCTAACTCGCATGTGGGAATTAATTATACTATGCATGATTGACCACAGAATTAATTGGATGGAGAATTGGTAGGTGAGAGTGTTCTACATCTTGGGATTCACCACCCTCACTCTGCATAACGTTTGTAGCTGGAACTTCAACCCTCGCTCTCATACCGCAGATTGCTGTCAGCAGGAACTTCGACCGTTGATCCCATTTTGCACAATGGCTTGTCGAGGATACCCAGGGGAACATGATGACTCTGGTTTCCCACAAAGAGCCCGGGATGGATCTGCGAAAAATGGCTGTGAGAAATAGATGGGCAGAGACCCTGTAGGCTGCTGCAGTATGCAAACCGAGAACTCAGAGAGCCCTGGTCATGATATGGGCACAAAAAATCAGAATTGTTGCTATCATAGTGGGAATTTCTCCGCACAGGAAAAGGATTTAAACTACATCCATGAAGACAAAGTGTTAGACAGGCTCCAGGAGCTCGAAGTACAAATCAAAATGATGCGCTTTGATAACCTTGAAAGCAAAAATGTCCTACTTCGTTTGTATAATTTGGTCTCTTCTAGCGTGTCCGAGAACAGAGGGCAAAAGTCTATGCTGTCCAGAAAAATTGACCATTTAGAGGCCTCCCTAGGCCTTGCTTTCTCTCGCACGGCTCGTGCTCAGGAATTTACTGCAGGAGAGCTTGAAGAAATCAGTGGAAAGATTACCAAACTTCAGAAACAAATGGAGGATATTGGAAATCTCAGAGCTATGAAGGGTAATGCAGAGGATCTCAGAGCTAAGAAGGGCAATGCAGAGGTTCTTTCTGCAGTTGACAAACATGGTGGTCCATCTCAAGGTTGAACCAGGTTTAGGATAGACTTTTTTGTTGTTTTTGGCTTTACAAACTTCTATTTAGCACTGTAATTAATAGAATAGGCTACACTCTCCTAAGACTGGTTCTACCTGTGAATGTATTTTTCTTGTCTGCTATTACTTGGACAGTTTGTTAGCTTCTATAGTCATCATAGGCCAGGAAGCTATATTGCTAGTTATCAAACTGAAAAAGAAGAACTGAATGCTAGGCTTGTCTTCCTTTCATGGGAGCATCTAGCCTTGCATTTTGTTGTGTAATCCGTCATCCTTTTTATAATATTATCAATATATAACCATTTCTGTTAAAAAAATATATAATAATTAATTAAAAAAAATTTCATTAAATTATAGTATTATATTATAATTTAATTAAAACAATTAATATAGGTTGATGATAAATAAGAGTATTCAAATAAGGATGAAGAATATTATAACAATATAATATATTATCCTCGGATGCGAGCGCCATGAGGACAACTGGGCGACACGTGTTGGAGGTTCCTTAGCATGGGATCCCATGATGTGGCACCTTGCATTACATGCATTATCCTTCCCGGATTCCTTACTCCTCTCGTCGTTAATGGCACAATCAAGAAGCTTCATCTAGACGTCCCCTCACCCGCTGGTTGGACAAGCTCACGATGCAACATAAACCTTGATGAATGTCAAATTTCAGATTGTGAATATGTCGTATCTAACCCTTGTTGAATGCCACAATGCAACATAACCCTTTATAAACATCACAATGCGACATAAACCTTGATGAATGGAAAATTTCACATCTTGGGCATTGTCGCAATGTGACATAACCCTTGATAAATGCCACAATGCAACATGAGCCTTGATAAACATCACAATGCGACACAAACCTTAATGAACGTCAAATTTAACATTGTGAATGTCACATCTTGGTTTGTGTCAACATATGTGTCACATATTGAACATTGTCGCAATGGGACATAACCCTTGATGAACACCACAATGCAACGTAACCCTTGATAAACATCACAATGTGACATAAACTGTGATGAATGTCAAATTTCACATTGTGAATATGTCGCATCTAACCCTTGATGAATGCCACAATGCAACATAACCCTTGATAAACATCACAGTGTGACATAAACCTTGTGGAACGTCAAATACACATCTTGGGCATTGTCGCAATGCGACATAACCCTTGATAAACGCCACAATGCGACATAACCCTTGACAAACGCCACAATGCAACATAACCCTTGATAAACATCACAGTGCGACATAAACCTTAATGAACGTCAAATTTCACATTGTGAATATGTCACATATTGGGTTGTGTCAGCTTATGTGTCAATCTTGTGTCAATCTTGGGCATTGTCGCAATGCGACATAACCCTTGGTGAACGCCACAATGCAATGTAACCCTTGATAAACATCACAATGCGACATCAACCTTGATGAACGTCAAATTTCACATTGTGAATATGCCGCATCTAACCCTTGATGAATGCCACAATGCAACATAACCGTTGATAAATGTCGCAATGCGACATAAACCTTGATGAACGTCAAATTTCACATCTTGGGCATTATCGCAATGCAACATAACCTTTGATGAACGCCACATTGCAACATAAGCCTTGATAAACATCACAATGCA
Source organism: Larix kaempferi (assembly GCA_027924585.1). Taxonomy (NCBI): domain Eukaryota; kingdom Viridiplantae; phylum Streptophyta; class Pinopsida; order Pinales; family Pinaceae; genus Larix; species Larix kaempferi. Next base: position 2,933,857 of record BSBM01001619.1, read on the forward strand.
ACATAAACCTTAATGAACATCAAATTTCACATCTTGGAAATTGTTGCAATGCGACATAACTCTTGATGAACGCCACAATGCAACATAAGCCTTGATAAACATCACAATGTGACATAAACCTTGATGAACATAAAATTTTACATATTGGGCATTGTCGCAATGCGACATAACCCTTGATGAATGTCACATCTTGGGTTGTGTCAACATATGTGTCGCATACTAAGCATTGTCGCAATGCGACATAACCCTCGATGAATGCCACAATGCAACATAACCCTTGCTAAACATCACAATGTGACATAAACCTTGATCAACGTCAAATTTCACATTGTGAATATGTCGCATCTAACCCTTGATGAATGCCACAATGCAACATAACCCTTGATAAACATCAGAGTGTGACATAAATCTTGTGGAACCTCAAATACACATCTTGGGCATTCTCGCAATGCGACATAACCCTTGATGAACACCACAATGCAACATAAGCCTTGATAAACATCACAATGCAACATAAACCTTAATGAATGTCAAATTTCACATTGTGAATATGTCACATCTTGGGTTGTGTCGACATATGTGTCACATATTGGGCATTGCCGCAATGTGACATAACCCTTGATGAATGCCACAATGCAACACAACCCTTTATAAACATCACAATGCGACATAAACCTTGATGAACGTCAAATTTCACATTGTGAATATGCCGCATCTAACCCTTGTTGAATGCCACAATGCAACATAACCCTTGATAAACATCACAATGCGACATAAACCTTGATGAATGTCAAATTTCACATCTTGGGCATTGTCGCAATGGGACATAACCTTTGATGAACACCACAATGCAGCATAAGCCTTGATAAACATCACAATGCGACATAAACCTTGATGAAAATCAAATTTCACATCTTGGGCATTGTTGCAATGCGACATAACCCTTGATGAACACCACAATGCAACATAAGCCTTGATAAACATCACAATGCAACATAAGCCTTGATAAACATCACAATGCGACATAAACATTGATGAACATCAAATTTCACATATTGGGCATTGTCGCAATGCGACATACCCTTGATGAACATCAAATTTCACATATTGGGCATTGTCGCAATGCGACATAACCCTTGATGAACGTCACATCTTGGGTTGTGTCTGCATATGTGTCAAATACTGAGCATTGTCACAATGCGACATAACCCTTGATGAACGCCATAATGCAACGTAACCCTTGATAAACATCACAATGTGACTTAAACCTTGATGAACGTCAAATTTCACATTGTGAATATGTTGCATCTAACCCTTGATGAATGCCACAATGCAACATAACCCTTGATAAACATCACAATGCAACATAAACTTTGTTGAACGTCGAATTTCACTCGTAATGCGACATAACCCTTGATGAACGCCACAATGCAACATAATCCTTGATAAACATCACAATGTGACAGAAACCTTAATGAATGTCAAATTTCACATTGTGAATATGTCGCATCTTGGGTTGTGTCGGCACATGTGTCACATATTGGGCATTGTCACAATGCAACATAACCCTCAATGAACGCCACAATGCAATGTAACCCTTGATAAACATCACAATGCAACATAAACCTTGATGAAAGTCAAATGGCACATTGTGAATATGTCGCATATACCAATGGTTGGCCATGTTTGACTTTGGTTTACCATTGTTGACTTTTGTTGACCATGGTTGACTTTATTAAACCATAGTTGGCTATGGTTGACATTTCTAAGATAAGATTTGTTAACATTATTATCATCATTATTTATATTATATGTGACATATCAATATATTCTAATGTATAAAATTAACTTTCAAAACTTTCACCAAATCATATCCTTATTCACATTTATAACAATTTAAAATTATATATTAATATTACTTTAATATCATTTATTAATTATGAACTATTTTAGTTATAAATATTTACAAAATTATTTGGTAGAATTTATATTTACTAACCAAACATAATGTATTTAAAATTAAAATGTTAGAATTAATGAAAAAAAACATATATAATGATTATTTTCTTTAAATTCAAATAACAAAAAAAATATAAAATTATAAATTTTATAAGTTACCTTATTTCTTACATGTTATTAACTATTGTATCTATTTAAGCTATACTTTGTTAATTTATTCATATTGTAATTAATATATATATTCTTCATCATATATATAAAAAAACATTACACTAAAAATAAGAAATTTTATTTTTAAATAAACCCATTCATTGTCCCTTTTCCATATATTTGGATTCTTTATTCAAACTTCAACTCTAATTATTACAAAGATTTTTTTATTTTTTTTATTTTTTATTACTTTGAATTTATAGTATTGCTTTTATTTTTTAAATTCTATAAAATATTCAATTAATTTCAAATTTTATTTTTTATTATTTTTATTATTTTTTATTTTTTTAGGTTGTAATTCTTTCAATTCTATAAAATATTCATTTAACTTTAAACTCTATGAAATTGTATCTAATTATATTTTAATATTTAAATAACAAAATTCTATAAAATATTCAATTAACTTTAAACTTTATGAAATTGTATCTTAATATTAGCTTAATTATATTTTAACATGTAAATATAAAAAAATAAATAACAATTTAAATATTTAAATAAAAAATATGAATAATGGTTTCAATTTCCAAATTAAAATTAGATGATAAGTTCAAATTTGAGTAATCATATTTAATAATTTGAATTTATATTAATTGTAAATCAATATTTAATTTGATAAGAAAAAAATTAAAATTCAAACTATCTAATAATTTGATTTTTTGAATTTAAATGTATTATAAATTTTATATATCCACAAAATATACACAAAAATAAATAATTAGCTTTGCTCCATACTTGATTGAATGGATGGAATCTCCAATATCTAGTTTAACAATAAACTAAAACCTTTAAACCATATAAAAAACACATCAAACTAAAACTTTAACTTCAAATAAATAATATAAATTTAAAATTTTATGTTTCATATTTTCTATAATCTTATAAAAAATCATTTAAATTTATATTTATATTTTTATGAAAAATATTTATATTTTATTGTTGATATAAAAGGATCCGATATTGGCATAATGGTCATTACAATCAATGACATCTAATAGATGAGAAGTTAATTTTGATTGATTTAATTTTAATAATTTCTTTCAACAAATTAAGTAAAATCAAATCTTTAATATCTTAATGAAGAATAAATATAAACACAAATATTACCATTAAAATAAGTCTAAGCGAAACGATATTTTCATCATGTTATATATATATATATATATAAAACATAACTTAAAATTAATAAAAAAAATTACATAACACTCTAAACATATAAAGTCTTTTATACCATTAAACAATGGATACACGAAATTTACCAAACACTTTAAACATATAGAAGTGAGTGGATATGTACGTATATATAAATGGATATATATGTATGTTGTTCATATATCCTAATTTTATAACTTATCTTAAATATAAAATACAATTATTCAACATAACAATTACTACGGTAATTAATCCTACCTTTTGTGAATTACCATTTGAATACATACATAACGTAGCAGCTTCTAAGTACGTAAATGTAAAAAAAACAAAATATATATATATATATATATATATATATATATATATATAAAAGTGAGTGGATATGTACATATATATAAATGGATATATATGTATGTTGTCAATTATTCAACATAACAATTACTACGGTAATTAATCCTACCCTTTTGTGAATTACCATTAGAATACATACATAACGTAGCAGCTTCTAAGTACGTAAATGTCAAAACTATATATATATATATATTCTAAATACCGATCATAATCATTCCACAAAACAATTATAAATTGAAATACTTCTTACCGATTTGTAATTTGATCATATAATCCAGCATTACATACCTTTTGAATTTTTAATAAATACATATCATAACTCTCACATCTAACACCCTAACGCATACATTATATAACTCGAAGTACAATATAATATATGCATTTTAATTTGTAATTGTTTTCGGAAATACGAATTGCAATTTGATGAGACACATAAGGAGGTACACCCGCATTGTATAACTTTTAATTTACAATAATTAACTAACAGATTCAAGAATTCTCAATTTGTATAATCAATTCGATCGGTTACATGCTACTACAGGTTGAGGATTGGAGCTCTTAAATGATAAAACGGAACCCAAGATCTGGCAAATGCCATATATAATTTAATATTAAAAACATAACATACAGAAACAAATCAATAAATGAATAACTGAACTGTTATCACGATCCTCATGAATATGCATGCACACCTATCCTGTCATAACGAATACTTAACACGTAATCTATAATGGTTCCAGCGTATGCATTATAAACATACTCTATTTATGACACGTCAGAATGACAATTTCGACACATAAACAATTCGTAATTAAATAACTACGCCAACAGTGTATTAAAAAGAGGAAATGCACCGATTGCTCGTACAAGGAACGTGCATTATGGATCTACGTTTCGGCAAGGGCCCATCAATCACTGCACAATCGCCGTGACTGCCGCTTGACAGAGTAACTACAACGCATTGCTTAGTCACAGTGATCCACGCCAGGCAAAGAATTCGTTGATCACCATCCTCGGCGTCAGGGATGATTTTAAGAACCCCCAAATTTATATGTATAAAAAATGGGTGAATCTCCCCGATATATAGGAAAACTTGAAGGCGATTTTATCAATAATATAATATTTATTTATAATTTTTTTGGAAAATATTTCATTTCATTATATAATGCTGTAAAATCTTGGCGAATCTTTCACTAAATTATAAGATATTGTAAAATCTTGGCGAATCTTTCACTTAATTATAAAAAATTGTAAAAACTTGGCGAATCTTTCACTGATTTATAAAATATAGTAAAAATTTGGCGAATCTTTTTCCAATAACACTCAATCTTTTGATTATGTAGATTACTAAGGTAGTGCAACAAAAGAACATACATTGGAGCTCAACTTTGGACTCTCATGACTCCTAGACTGTCGAATGAACAAGTGCATGAATGAGGAGAGGATGGATTTATTTATACATTTCACAAGCAATATTTGATCACTCACAACTAGAAGGTGTCGATGAAACACGACTGCACTAACTATATTCAGGGCAAGTAGGGACTCTACTTGTTATCTCGTCCCTTAATGGTCCAATGGACATGTGGGGTCATGAATCTTGACAGGCCATCAAACTAATACAATTACAAGAATATCCTAGTAGCGGGCCACTTTCTTTATATAGAGAGATAGTTCTTGCACCAATTCCAAGCTTCCAACCAATATTCTCACCAAAATTTCTTCTCTTTGGTGTCGAATGGTAGGAGAGTTGCATATTTGTCAGTGAATACTTAGAATAGCTCAATTCACACAAATTTTCCTTGGCAAGTGATAACTTTGCCCATCACTATTTTAAAACATCCCAACACTATAAAAACATCCATAAATTGATAAATAGCAACCCCATGCATTTCTAAATTCACCTAGTTACGAGAATAATGCCCCATGCACTTTTAAATTCACCCAGTGATGAGAAAAACGCCCCAGATACTTCAATACTTGCCCCAGGCACTTCAAAATTCTCCCAAAGATGATAAAAATGCCCTAAACACTTCAATATTTTCCCAGGCACTTTTAAATTCTCCCAAGGATGATGAAAAATCCCCATGCACTTCAATATTTTCCCCAAGCACTTCAAAATTCTCCCAGCAAAGATAAAAACACCTCCATCCACTTCCATGATTTCCCAGGCACTTCATTACTTGCCCCAGACACTTCAAAATTAGTCCAATGATGATAAAGATTCCCTATGCACTTCAATATTTGCCCTAGGAAAGGGAGAAAAATACCCAACAATGATATAATCACCCAGACAATCACAAAAAAGCCTCAATCCACACAAATTTGCCCCGGCAAGTGATAACTTTGCCCATCACTGTTTTAAACGTCCCAACACCATAATAGCATTCATATATTGATCCATAACAACCCCAAGCACTTTTAAATTCATGTAGTGAGGAGAAAAATGACCCATGCACTTCTAAATTCACTCAATGATGAGGAAAAATGTCCCATGCACTTATAAATTCACCCAGTGACGAGAAAAACGTCCCAGGCACTTCAATACTTGCCCAGGGCACGTCAAAATTTTCTGAAAAATGATAAAATTTCCCTAAGAACTTCAATATTTTCCTAGGCACTTCTAAATTCTCCCAAGGATGATAAAAACTCCCCATGCACTTCAATATTTTCCCAAAGCACTTAAAAATTCCCCCGAGTCACTTCAATACTTGCCACATGCACTTCTAAGTTTACCCAATGATGATAGAAATGCCCCATGCACTTCAATACTTGCCTTCACCACTTCAAAATTCTCCCAATGATGATAAAAACGCCCAGACACTTCAATATTTTCCCCAGGTAGCTCATAATTCTTGCAGCGAAGATAAAAACGACCCATCCACTTCTAAATTCACCCAGTGATGAGAAAAATGCACCATGCACTTTTAAATCCACCCGATGATGAGAAAAACACCCCATGCACTTCTAAATCCACCTAATTATGAGAAAAACACCCCATGCAATTCTAAATTCACCCAATGAGGAGAAAAATGCCCCAGGCACTTCAATACTTGCCCTGGGCACTTGCACTTCAAAATTCTCCCAAAGAAGATTAAAATGCCCTAAGCACTTTAGTATTTTCCGAGGCACTTCAAAATTATCCCAAGGATAATAAAAAACTCCCCATGCACTTCAATATTTTCCCCAAGCACTTCAAAATCCCCCCAAGGCACTTCAATACTTGCCCCATGCACTTCTAAATTCACCCAGAGATTAGAAAAACGCCTCGTGCACTTCAATACTTTCCTCGACCACTTCAAATTCTCCCAACAATGATAAAAACACCCATACACTTCAATATTTTCCACAGGCACTTCAAAATTCTTGCGGCGAAGATAAAAACGCCCCCATCCACTTCCATGTTTTCCCGTGGTTTTCCCAGGCACTTCATTACTTGCCCTAGACACTTCAAAATTCATCCAATGATGATAAAGATGCCCTTGGCACTTCAATACTTTCCCTAGGCAAGGGGGAAAAACACCCGACAATGATATAATCACCCAAGCAATCACAAAAATGCCTCAATCCATAGAAATTTACCTCAGCAAGTGATAGCTTTTCACATCACTATTTGAAAAAGTCCCAACGCTATAAAAGAATCCATACATTGATAAACAACAACCGCAAGCACTGCTAAATTCACCTAGTGATGAGAAAAATGCCCCATGCACTTCTAAATTCACCAAGTGACGAGAAAAAACGCCCCATGCACTTCAATACTTGCCTCGGGCACTTCAAAATTCTCCGAAAGATGATAAAAATTCCCTAAGCACTTCAATATTCTCCCAAGGATGATAAAAACTCCCCATGCACTTCAATATTTTCCCCAAGCACTTCAAAATCCCCCCAAGGCACTTCAATACTTGCCCCGTGCACTTCTAAATTCACCCAGTGATGAGAAAAACGCCCCACATACTTCAATACTTTCCTCGACCACTTCAAAATTATCCTAACGATGATAAAAACACCCATACACTTCAATATTTTCCCCAGGCACTTGAAAATTCTCGCGGCGAAGATAAAAACGCCCCCATCCACTTCCATGTTTTCCCAGGCACTTCATTACTTGCCCTAGACACTTCATTATGCTCTGAAAGGATATAAAGACAACATTAACACAGTGACCCAAACTTCCAAGCATTAACAACATGTAATATATATTTGCAAGCACAATGACCCAAACTTCCAAGCATTAACAACACTTATTTATATACTTGCAAATATTTCAAATAAACTTATGTTTATGAAGCCTTCCCTTCATAATGGGATTCTTATCCATGTCAGATATTCCAAACATAACAACTCAATCAGTCTCATTCATATAGGTTTGGATCCATGCCCCCCTCCTTAACCAAATCCCTAGGCTTGAAACCAAACATCAAAATATGATAGTGATTCAAGTACCCTTCCATGTGATGTCAAATATCAAATCAAAATCAATTATTCTACATGAAATCAAGCATTGATGCTACCAAGCTTTGGTAGACCACATTTACTATCCCACCCAACCATAGTTGTCTCCTAGTTGGAGATCTCCTGTTATGCTTCAAAGAACCGCACTTCCACAATAGAACCACTAACCAATCCAAGTTCTGAGCATTCATAACTAATGCCCACTACCTTTTTCCCAAGCCTCTAGGTAAATCTATACTTCATTTCCCATGAGGAATTAAATCCTCCATATCCTTGTCTCTTCTCTCACCTTCAAATCACACCATCTGATATTTCCAACAACAATTTTCTTTTGAGTCTCCAAATTCCAACCACAAAACCATTAAACTTCCTTGTTAATATTGGTTAAAAGAGGAACCATATGATGCCATCTCCAACCTTCACACCAAATTTCTTTTGGACTATCAAATACTACATACACTAATATTCAAACAAAAATATCAACTATGCATTTAATGTTTGCATCTCATTACTGTTGCAAGCACATCTTCGATGCCCAACATCCTACATAGAGAAATATTCTCAAATGCTTATTTGTTTTTTCTACTAGAATTTTTCATAATGCACTCACCCTAAGGGGTATGATCGACATTCATACAATGGTAGTGTTCTCGTTTGCAGTGTGAACACCAATAATTATGATTTGATTTACTACTGGATGTTCTACTACACAACCTTATCATTGATATCATCATAAACTTTGCTGCCTTAACCGCCATCTCCATGCACCACATGTTTGGGATCATCCATGGGAGCACACAACATATCAACTTCACATCCAGACTCCTAAGCATGGTATATGCATACCTGTTCTCCACCAAACTAAAGAAAACTTCCCAAATGAGATTATTTTCTCTTCTAAAGACATCAATTTCTGGCAGATGTGTTCAAGAAGTTTAATCATCATCAAGAGAATATGCAATATTAGTGGAGTAGTTTTGATAGCATAGGAGAAGTGAGGTCATTCCCTTATGGAGGAATTTTTTTTGGCATGAGTGGAGGAATTCCCTTTACCTAGGATGTCCATAACCTCCTTTTCAGTATGAAACATATATTGGTAAACACAAGGAAATGAATATATACCAGTCAAGAACCCTTTCATCTAAAACTAGTAGATAAATCACGTACATGATCAAATACTAACTTTAAAGATTGAGCATACAAGTAATGTTGGACGACTACACATTAGACTTTCAAAATGTGCCCAACATTATATTGTCAAGCTTACTTGATTGCATTTTACAATTAATTTTTATGAAGGACATTTTATGGGAATCACTAAATTTTCTTCTTGGAATGGCTTAGCGCTGTATCAGCAGCTCTGGGTACAGACAGTAATCAACCAAGGGAAACATACCCCGAATAAAGTTGTTCCTAAAATGGACCTGGAACTATGTAGAATGAATATGTTTTTTGTGAACCTCATAATTTTGTGAAGTATGATGTCTTTCGGTATCAAAAACCGTTGTTATAAAGTCTAATGCAAAAGCTAGAAAATGAATACCACTAAGCTGTAAACAAGAATACAAATCCAATTTCGAAAAGAGTAATCAGTTAGTTGAGCATTAAATCGTATCATAGCCATAACAATCTACGGCTATTGGCATATATAGCAGCCTCTATATAGAGACATTGCAAAATCTGACTTGCATCCCACTTATCTTCGTTGTTGTTTGGAATATCATCATACATTGACAAATACATAATGTTCTAGAAGATAAATATAGCTGAGGCACTTATAAAATAAAATTACAAGGGATGACCTGCATTAAGGAGATTATGGGGCTGACCTGTCCTGTGCACAGAAATGTAGGGCCAACAATTTCGTATATCATTAAGCTACAAACAATTTTGATCAATCCAACATCATAGGATGTGAAAACTTCGGGTTGGTATATAGAGCCAACTTAGCAAATGGTACAAAAATTGTAATAAAAAAATTGATAGGGGATAGTGTCTAAGCGGAACAAGAATTCGGGATAGAAGTGGAATCTTTATCAATAGCCCAACAAAAGAATATTGTGTTCTAGCAAGGATATTGTATACACACAACAAAGATATTGGTAATTTATTCTACATGGAAAATGGAAGATTGGATTATTAATTGTGTGAAAGGTTTGATTGAGGCACAATGTTGGATTGGAAAACCATGTTAAAGATAGTTCAAGGAGCAGGAAGGATTGGCATAATTTCGTAAAATATTTGAACTTCATATAATGCATCATGCTATAAAGTCAAATAACATTCTCTTATGATGAATGTGAATCCCATTTAACAGACTTTGGCCATTCAAAGTTAATTTTTTCTTTATAACACACAATGCTGGGAAATATTCACCCAAATATGGTCAGGCTTGGATATCCACTCTCAGAAAGGATGCGTACAAATTCGAGGTTGTATTTCTGGAGCTTCTCACTGTAAATTGGCCTATTGATATCTACAAACCTAAGGGATGTTAGAACTTGGTGTCATGGGAAAAAAATGAGATGAAGGAAAAGATGATGAAATCTTTCATCCATTACTTAAGGTCAAGGGAAATGAGGAGAAAATGTTTTGGATACTCAATGTCCGATATGTATTCACATATCAAAGTCCTCTAAAAAGGCCTACCATTCATGAAGGTGTTTCATGGATTGAAAATGTTGTAGTTAATTCTCAAATGATCAAAGAACATTTTTAATTTTCGGGAATTATCATTTTTGGACGTGAACACAACTAGAGGCAATTTATTTCTTGCTTATTTAACCTATGCTGTAACGCCCCCTTCCATCACTCCCGTGCAAGGAAGGGAACGTTAACCAAACTATCGGGCTTTGGGTAGACTTAGCCCCAATACTTTGACTCATAAACGCATGACATTTAAAAGCTTATGTGTGCAGATTTGAACTCAATATATAAACACAGTGGAATTAAAACATTACACATTACATATGCATACAGTTTCATCATGCATTCGACATACAAACATCAGTCATTAATTAAAATATTTGTAGAGCATAGAATTAACATAACTCAACCACAAAAATACTTATCTTGAATTGTAACGGTCCAAACGACTAGCTACGTGAGGGCAACGTTCCTCCCAACCATAGATCTCTATCCAACCTATATTCCTTCAGCTGAAAGATCACCCCCGAGTTGGGTTGTGTATCCACTAAGGAGGAACTAGTTGGGTTCACTCACAACCATGGTTTCGGTCAAGCATCCAAGGAGATAGAGGAGGGTAACGCTAAGCCAGTGAGCTCAACCACAGAGCTACATGCATCTCAAGTGAGCTCAACAGTCAGGCACCCACATTACCTACCACATCCAACACAAGGAAGATCCCCTTCTCTGTTACATAGTCCCTCAAGAAACTCTTCCCTCCAGTGCTCTTCATGATGGGCATAGAAAGGTCCAGCTGCTGATCCTTGAGATCCTAGCCTTCATTGGGTTTATCAAGCACACCCAACCTCTGTATAGTCTTTCCCAACTTGATTTTTCACCATTTTGATCACCAAATACTCAAATCCGTCACCGGTTTTCTGAGCTGCAAAAACTGGGTTTTCCTATTGATTTCGGGGTAGCTAATGCTCCCAAATTCGCCCCAAGGTTCATGCTAATGGATCCCCCATTGGATTTCCCTGTCCCATGCCAAATCTGGACGTTTTTGGTCTTCCAAAATCTGGGTTCTCTCAAGGTCGCGATTTCTGGTTCTCTCACTGCTGGCACTCGTTTTTGGATGCAGAATGATGCTAGGTACCTCCACAATGGAATGGGGATCAGAATGAAGCCCCCTCCCATGAGGTTGAGTGACTTCTTGCCCAAGCAAACAGAGCCCATGCCTACCCATACGAATTTCAGGGCTGCCCATGCTCCATTGAAGCCATGGGATGAAATCTCAACCACTTCCTTACAACAGTCATAAATGTCACCTAGGGAAGTCAATGGGTTCTCATAAAGACATATGACAGCCTAGGGTTTAGTCCCATAGCCCCCTCACCGCTCCCTAGTGGATACACGTGGCCCCTTCTCATTCGTTGCCTCCATAGCCAGTTTTGGTATTTCATTTCAATGTTAAATATTTACATCAATTTACAATATCCCATGGCTTAATAGCACGTGGGTAACAAAACATCAAGCGTGTCTAATTTAAAATAAAATCCGAGCATAAACTAGCGGAGCCTTGGCCTTGAGCTCCATGCTAGGGAAACATACATCATGTGTATACAATATTTACATTAGAGCCAATATTTCCTAAGGGTCAAAATTGGGGTATTACATATGCTTTGAGGAAAATACAAAATTATTCTCCATATTCTAAAGTGTCCACAAAAATGTAGATATGAACTCTTAGTTACTGTTCAATATTTTAATTGACAGTGATAGTCAATTACTGTTCATCAGGGATAATTACACATAGATAATGAAAAGAATAAGGACTAAATGAAAAGAATAAGGAAGCTGATGAGGCTTTCTAAGGCCTTGGAGAATTTTTTTGGTCTTGATGGGGGTATCCTAGACATTCCTGGGCAATGAACAACAGTAAGAAATTCCTGGGAAAGTTGTAAACATTGCTGGGCATGTATTAACTTTGTCATGTCCCCATTTTTAACAAGGAAAAGCAAAGTGAACTCTAGGCCCTTTACACCTCCAAACAAGCAAAAGAACAGAGACATTGCAAATATGACTTGCAGCCCACTTATCTTCGTTGTTGTTTGGAATATCAACATACATTGACAAATACATAATGTTCTAGAAGACAAATATAGCTGAGGCACTTATAAAATTTACAAGGGATGACCTGCATTAAGGAGATTATTGGGCTGACCCGTCCTTTGCTCAGAAATGTAGGGCCAACTTGATAATCATTTGTCATAATGAGTATTTATACATTCATTTAAGGCATTTCTTTTGATGTATTTCCTGGAACATTTGAGGTAGTAGCAGAGTAAGGATCAGATCCATGGTTAGGAGAAAAAAATATCATGGACCAACACTTAGCATGGGTTGTCTTACATAATTAAAAAAATTGTCCTAACATAAGAAAAAATAAAGACATCTACCTGTAGCAGATGGAGTTGCCTTAAGGAAGGCATGTCTCAAACCTATAACAATCATTTACAACAACAAACCTTTATTGTAACATATCTGGGGTCATAAAAGAGGTGAAAAACATTTTAAAACGATCCTAATAAGTCCATAGAAGCATGCAAAGGAGAGCTTCCAGGAGTTCTAGGTTGGTCATAGCCCTAAATAAGATGGTCAGTCAAATAGCCACCCTGTAGCAGCTTGGACCAATGTTGGATAGTGTTGTACTGATGACAACCTGTAGTGTAACAACCACATACAACAATATTGCAATTTGGGCAATTCTGAGTATAAGACAACCATTAGAGGTCACAACAGCATTGAAAGGATGCATATATTGTCTTGAAGTTAATTGAGAGCAGTCTTAGAATCCTGTGGGTCATCTTTCCTTCCCTAAAATGAGGGCTCTATTTAACCTTCAGGCAATTATATGCTAAACAGTAAAATCTGAGTAGATATTGGAGTGAAAAAGAAAGGTCTGAGAACTCTAACGCTCTCTAATAATGCATCCCTAAGAGAGTATATCTTCACAAGTTAGAAAAGCAATGCATAGAATCCTTAGAAGGGGACCTTCTTATGTTTAGAAAGACCACTGCCTGAGGTGTTTTGCAGTTGCGTTGGAAGGCAGACCCATTTGTGTTCCTCATTGGTGATAGTACTCAGTTGGAACAAGTCTTCATCCATCAATGTGCAAACTTATGGAGCAGGTTTCAACCTTGAAGGAAACCACAAGCAACCTAAAACAGGGCACAACCCTAACGGTGAGACATTCCATGTAGATTTCAGAAATGTCCCAAGCAGATTTCAGAGATGTTCCGGGCATGTATCTTCAATTTTGACAATGGACATTGATGATTGGACAATTTATCGCATCCATATTTTTTGTATTATTATGAATTTAAATCTGAATCCCTGCAAGTTGCAGAGAAAAATATGGGTTGTGTATGATGGATTTTTATTTGGGTTTCTAGTGATTTAACTACTGTCTTTTCAGCAACATCATTACAAGCAACAAGTTACAAATCCTCCATGTCAAGAAACCAAGAAATGCAACTACAAGGGTCTGATCCTTCTGGATATTACTCTTGTTCTTCTCATTTTTAAGGTCATCTTAGCTTTTACATATTGTACATAGGTGTCCAAGTGTTATTCAAGTCCAGCTCTTCTCATCCCAACCTCATGAGCTGTGAAAACAATTGGATAGTAAAGACTTAGATTGGGTATTAAACATTTAAATAAATTCCTATTCAATATCCTTCTTAATTTAAAATATGAATCTAATCTCTTTATAGAATGCAAGCATGTATATCCCAATTAAGTGTTTTATAGTGATTTTCAATACACCTGTAAAAATATATAGAACCTGTTGAGAAGGGAATGCCTTTTAACCTAATCACCATAAACAAGTAATACAAAGAAGAAAACTTGTTATAAAGACCAACATTCTTCTCATAGAGTCTTTGTATGCCTCAGGCAATAGTCCTTGCACATGTTGATGTCAGCTTTAGACCATGATGCAATGGTCATTGAAAGGCATCAACTTGTAATATTTTTGCACACTAAAGAGCATGTATCGGAAATATTAAATATCTCAAGAAACTATAGATTTCATACATATAAATTTAAACCATGTTTTTAAGTTTCCTCACCAAATCGACCTCTACAAATACTCAAGACACTTGAAGAATGTTAATTGAAACTAGCAAATTCAAAGCCTTCGCTTTCTTCAAATTGAACTTTATGCGTATCCAATTATCAGAATGCCTCATTAATAATTTTCAAACACTGGTTACAATTCAGGAATTGCTCATCTTTTCCTGGCCTAGCCTTGTCAACACCAATTAGAGAGACTCTAAGATCGACCTATTTAGACCACTCTTTATTTTCTATTAGTAATACTTTAATTTAATTGTACGCATCAGCAAGGGAAGAGCATGAGAAAGCTACCAAACACACACGTTTTGAGCAAATATGGAGGAGCTGTAAAGCAATTGCTGAAATGGCGAATGAAACTGCTCAATAAGATATAATAAATTTGGATATCCAACAGGTACTTGGTTATCGAAATTGGTGTAATAATGTTAGGAACCCATGTCTTTACTTTGTTAGTATATTGTTGTTGGACGCATATGCTTTGTAAGTCGCCCGTAGTATTGTTGATCCATAGTTTGTAGTGGCCCATGGTTTTGACCCATAGTATTGGCGCCTAGACTTAGTATATAAGTGTGTGTTGAGGCCTATGAAGGCACCGTGAAGTTATTTGTATTGAGCTTGGTCAAAGGAGGTTGCCCCCTCGAAGTGGCCTGCGATCAATATAAAAGTGATTCTGAGTTCTATCATTTCTGCTATTTCTCATATTCTTATTAATTAATTGTTGCAGGTGCTTCACAAATAAACGATGGAATGCTACTTTCTTTGCTATGCTCAACTTGAGAAAAGATTTTGTGCTTTTTCTGAGAATTTGCAGGTGAAATGTCTACCATGTGGTTGCAAGTGGATACTTCTTGTTCTAAGTTAAGCTATATCAAAGATTGCCATAGCTATGGAAGTGCAACCAATGCAGTTTACTATTTGTGGCAATATCAATTATATGACGTTTCCATTGAGATAATCAGGCCAGTAATGTTGGCATATGATAATAATTCAACTTCTGCATTGGTAAAACGTATTACAAGGGATATGTTATGGATATGCCTGGAGCCTAGTAAACACATCACTGCTCGTAGTGCTCTGGAGCATGAGTATTTTAAAGATCTAGGTTTTGTACCCTGACTTGTATATTAGTTGTGGGGATAAGAAGATTATTGGACTTGTACCGTGGCTCGCATCTTCTCAACAATTCAAAATTCAAAAAGTAACTGTAAATGTCTCCAGGGTAATCAAGATAGGAATAGTTGAACATTGAACAGTGATTTCCAACCATAACTTCATCATTATATTCTTCAAAAGAATTGGGGCATGAAAAATTACGATTTCACTTCAAGATTCAAAAGCTAATTACAAATGTCCCTAGAACTATAAAAAAACAAGAATGTTGAAGTTCTGTTTTTTCCATCCATAATTTCATAATTATATCCAACCATGAATCATAATTTCATAATGTCCAGAAGCAAATAAACTTGTTGGGTGCTCCAAGGATAAGAAAGCCACTGAACATATGAAAATAGACAAGGGAAAGAAGACTAAAGACCCTTGACTCCCACAATTCAGTTCTCTCCAATTACTGTTCACCCTATTAATAAGAATTCAACCCATTTATCCAAGTTCCCATAGAATATGTGGGTATGCCTAAAAGATAGCTGAAGAAGTTCTAAATCATTCCGGACAAGTTTGTGCAAGATCTAGGTAGCATATCTAGTGGTCAAGTATGGGCCATTGAAGGGACTGCAATGGATGTAGGATATGTCATATAAATCAAAATAATGATCTGTATACTCATGTAGTTGTGCTTTGAGGACAGACGGTGTCCCTCCTTTCTCACATCATATTTCAGTATGAGAGGGTTTTGATGAAGAGCATCTAAATTGTAAGGATTGTTGTGCCCTGGTTTGAAGATCTATTTATAGCAAATTGACATGGTAAAAGGGAGGTTACTGGTGAACTAGAAATAATGTTTTTGGGGATCTATTTTGAAAGGATAGTAAGAGAGCACATGACATAGTCACATTAGCCCATTATTTTTCAACATCTTTCCAGACCTGAATATATTTTTCAAGCATTGATGTTGAAGTTTCAAATACTATGGAGTTATTAAAGAGTTGAATTGCTCTGTGAGCTTCTAACCTCTCAGTTTCTAGAATGTCTTCAAAATGATCTTGAAAGCCATAATAATTGAAGAAGGAAATAAAACTATGTTTTTGAGGATACCATAATAGTAGCAATGGGGCTTTGTCCTAATCCTAAAGAAAACGGTGTATGTTCTGACATGATTACAGTAGCAAACATCAAAATGTTTGCAAACATAAGGAGAAGTGAGGAGCTTAATATCAAAACATCAGTGATTTCTGAACACACTGTGAGACAAATCTTTGATAGTGCACCCTCGCTACAGGAGTAAATTTCGTAGAATAAAATAGTGCACCCTCACTATAGGAGTAAATTTCGTAGAATAAAATAGTGCACTTTCCCTACAGGAGTAAATTTTGGTAGAATAAAATATCCACTGGGTGGTGATGCATTTATCCAAGTTCTTATCTGGTTCTCTCCAATAGCCTTTCCTATAATAGTGCTCCCTCCCCACAGGAGTAAAGTTCATAGAATAAAATATCCACCAGGGGTAATGCATTTATCCAAGTTCTTATCTAGTTATCTCCAATAACCTTGCCTATAATAGTGCACCCTCCCTACATGAGTAAATTTTGTAGAATAAAATGTCCACTGGGAGGTAATGCATGCATGAAAGAAAGAGAGTACCTCACTCCTAAGGATATGTGCCCTATTCTAACTCCGGAAAAATATCTAACTCATGTGCTCAGTCTTCCTTTAGCTAAATCTATGAATGCTAAAATGAAGTAAGAAAACCAATTTTTAATTCTCAAAATAACTAAAAATACAAATTGTTCAAGAATGATGAATGCATGCTGCCATGCATGGGACCTTTATCAATGTCTACTTATGTTGCACCCCATCTAAGACACTTTATGTTGCACATTTAGTCCATTGTCCTTAATGCAACACAAGGGAATCGAGGTAAGGAATTCGTGTATGCTGCACTATGTCTACTGTTGCTATAGACTATGCTCATCATGTTGTGCCACAACAAAAAAGAGAACACATACATAGAAACATGTAAAGAAACTAACATAAGGGTGAATGTTGGAGTGGATGATGTCCACTAATAAGACTTTTTTTACTCATGAGTTAAAACAAAGAGTGAAGGTTCTTTAAAGTCACAATTTCATCTTCATGGCCTTGTCCATAATAATCACGTTCTCTTGATTTGTCATTGTCCAACTCAAAATTGGTATGGCTATTATGAATGTTGATTTCTTCAATGATGGCATTTGCATTAACTCTTCCTTGCGCTTCTTTGTTGTTGCTTCAACAAAAGGATCATGTGAATGATGGAGGGATGTAGAATCCATTTTAAAACCTACATGTTCTTCATTAGATTAAGAATAAGAAAATAAGATTTATCTTCAATAATCTGAGGAGCTTCATATTCTATTCCCTCCATTAATTCATTATCCTATTCAAAAAAATTAGTTAGGAAAGATAGTATCTATGGTTTATCATCTTTCTCAAGCATAGAAATGTTATTAAATTCTCATTCATTGACATTTGGACACTATCCTTGGGTTAATTTAAAAAAGTCTAGGAGAAAAGAAAGAAAAACGTTATCATTGTCTTAGGATTACAATCAACAATATACTTTATATTTTATAGTGCTAGAATGTTTAGTGGAATTGGAAATTCCCTCATCACATTCGACAAATTCAGGGCATGCCATTGGTTTAAAAATATCACAAAATTTCTCTAGATGAGCTCTACAAACTCTACACCAAGCCTTTAATGAAGGAGCATGTTTTTCTTCTTCTTCTTCTTGAAACCAACTAGCATTGAAGTCTTCCTCTTGTTCTACACTTTTACCTTTTTTAATCTTGTGAATTATCTCATTAATGAGTAGGAGTTGATCCATCAGCCTGACAAAACTCATAATCTCTATGTCAAACTTTCCATGTAGGGGATTATCTTCATGTTCCATTTTTTATAGCTTGAACATGTTGCTTGAAGCCACCAAAAGAGATAATTTTATTACCTTAGACACTATTGTTTTATCTCACCAAACATGCAAACAATAATGAGTTTCAATTTAAATAGTTTAGACTTCATCCCTTGGTAGAGTTGCTATATGAACCATGAGTTCTACAAAAATCTTATGCTCGTAAAAAAAATGCAGCTGGAATTAATGACTCAAAGACTAGACTCTTTAACACCCGACGAGAATACTATTTAACTATTGTCTCCTAAGCATACACCTTGAAAAATCAAAATCATGAAGAGCAACATTCCGAGGAGATTTTCCAAAAGGTAGTGCAGAGGTAATACTCATTTTCAACTTAGTATTCACCTCTCTTGATATAGTGATGATTGTTTGCATACAAAGGAAATAGACCTTGAATATCTTGGACTCAAATTTGAAGCACTAAATTTTTGGTTTGACATGAATCACAAATGTTAAAGGAACAAAAGAGAATTAAGAGGCTGGCAGATGTGATGATTGTCCAAATGTGTGGAGATAAAGGCATTTGAGAGGTGCTAGCACTTAAGTGGTTAGAAGTGTTGTGGGAAGAGAAGTTAGGCATTGAGGGATGAATGAAATGAATGGGAAAAAGGGTGTGAATGGAATTGTGGGTACCTATATATTGAAAAATGTGAGGGATCTCATGAATGGCAGCCAAGAGATCCTTTCAATGTCTCTTCAAATTGTGGATTCATAGTATCCAAGGAACATGCTAATAAATAAAAGAAGTGGTTTTGGGGGTAGGAAAGTGAGTTCAAGGATATGAACTTAGACTATTGACTAGATAGCACATACATATGGCATTAGGAAAGTGTGTTGAGATAGAGGAAGCGAGCAGAGGATAGTTTGAACTTCATTTGTTAACTATAGATGACTTAGAATTTGAACTGGGCTTGATCATATTGAGATAGAAAGAGAGCTTCTAAAGTGATTTTAAGTTTTATTATGTAATGGGAGTAAAGTAAGAATAAATAGAGGGACTTGGCACATTAGGGAGAAGGATTTAAAGGATCTTTAGTTGGGTTACAACATAGTGAATGAGATAAATTTAAAGTAGTGATAAAAAAACTTAGTGCAATATAATTTCACTTCAAAATTGAAACATCTTTATTACGGTTCTGGGTACATGAAATTTCTATATTCATAATGCTCATGTATTCTTAGATACATTGTGAGATGGCTTGCATTACTAATATTATCACTTTTTGAATTTGATGCAGTGTGGAGCTTCGATATCTCTTAAAAGATAAAAACTTATTAACTAAGGACAGCTATTGTACACTATAGAATCAATCCCCCACATCCTAACAATGCATAGCAATTTAGGAGGGAACTTAAATTTAGGACCATTGTAACTGAGAGTACTGATGTATACTCACAAAAATCCTTAATTATCATCGCAAAAGAACACTGCCTAAAGTAACAAGCATGAATCGGCATAAGAACCTGATTCTTACAACAGCATTTGAAAGATCTACAAAATTGAAGTGGGCATGGAAATAAACATAAAATTGTGGAAATACAGAGAACCCATGATGTTACTTTTCTCTGGTATTTAACCCTACCATTTCAGCTCCAATATTTGACAACTACAATAAGCCATGTGGAAGAAAGGTTAACCTATAACTCACAGTGGCATCAAAGATAGACCAAACCGATGCAAAGATGACTCGATGAGACTCAATTTTCTCATTCGCTGGTGCAGAAATCCACGAGAAATGCTAATCAAACTCAATGTAATTACCATATATTGTTTGCCCTTTAATAACCACACGGAAAATGAAAACACCCATCGGGGATGCCAAATGGGGCTCTGTAAATTGTCACTGCTTGAAATCAAGAGCGAATGGGGCTCGAAAAATTGCCATTGCCTAAAATCGAGGGAGAATAGTAACTCTAGAAACCACCATCACTCGAAATCTAGGGCGAATGGTGCTACACGAGCTGCCATAGCTAGAAATTGCTGGCTGGGCGAACCAATTGTTCGCGGCCTCCATTTCCCTAAATGGTGGGTGAACCAACTCTTTGGGGCCTCCATTACTTGAAATTCTGGGCGAATTCACTATTTCATGATTATTTTACTTGGCTACATTAATTTTTCCTCTTTTTTGACCTTGGCTATTCGATTTCCTTTGACTATGGGTTAAATAAATATGGGGCTAATATGTTAAATTTTAAAAAACTCACTTCATATTAAAAATTCGCCCATGGTTTCTTGGTGACCCCTATAATTTCGCCCATGGGCTATAATTCGCCCCTAAAATTTTCCCTGCTCGACGTGGTCTATATCTTGACTGGAAATTGTTAAAAGAAAACTGAAAATAAAGAGAAGGTTGATTTAAATCTTAAGATCAAGCTCTGCAATGATAAGTGCAAAGTCAAGCTGGACATTCATTTACTGTGCAAGGATCAAATTTGAAGGGTGGCGTCCCATTTCACTTTGAAGGGCTATGAGATATTGAACCCTTCAATGCTGCCATGTAAAAATAAGTTATTTTTTTAAAAATAAGTTATTCTTTTCATTTGGAAATGTTATAGTATATCAAAACTTTAATGTGTAGTAAAGTCCAGAGGTTTTATTTTGCAGTGGATATAGCAGCACTGAACATTATATATGTCATATAACACAACCATATTTCACCCCGATCTAGCGGCTCACTCTCTAGGCCACTATGCCACCTTTGCCATCTTAGTAATTTCCCAAATTGAGCAAAGAGAACTATCCGACTCTAGCAACTTTTGTTCTCAATAGCTAATTATGGACCTTGTATGATTCTTCTTTATAGCGCAACTTTTGAGAATTATCCGACTTCGTTATGCTTCTTTTTCCAGACCAACCAATAAGGGAAACAAAATCAAAAGGTAAAGTAGCACTATCATTCTAAAAATCAAGATTACAAAAACATTTATGTCCCAGTTCATACAGTCGAACACAGATTGTAAGTGTAGTAGCATCGATGGTCTTCATATTAATAAATACCAAGAATCTTAAACCGTTTACTATAGGAAGGTGTCGATTCAATGATTGAGCAATTGGGGAAAATAGATCATGTAATACAATTTTAGATACAAAGTATGGATTCTTGATCTGACTCATTAACTAGATGCATGGAGGTTGGCAGAGTGGGAACTTCCCCAAATCCCCAGGCTTTTTGGTAAAGTTGGGGGGCACATTGCGCACACCTATTTCCCGTAGGGATGCAACCGTGTCCAGTGGCAGCTGAACAGGGAAGCACTCGATTTCATAGTGAAACCAATGGTCTTCCTTGTCCCCTCCATTTCATGAAAGTTAAAGGGTATCTAAATTCTCAAGAGCTTAATAGGGAAAGGAAAGGAGCACATGGAATCATATATATGCATATACACAGGACATATGAAGAAATAAGCAATTGTTGTTGTTGCTACAATTGGGAATTGATAAATGTCGTTCTAAATAGCCTCTAAGGGAGATTTGTGACAAACCCACTCTCAAGTCCAAGCTTCAAATTTGAAGCCTTCAAGGCCAATTTGAAGTAATACAATTTCATTCAAATAATAATATTGTGTTTGAACTTTGAAGTTACAGAATTTTAATCAAATTACAAATTTTTTAAATAATTGATGGGATCATGAATGGATAAAATGATGTACATACTTGTAAATTCATAGGATGTCAGCAATCTAGTCAACCTTGAAGTTGAGCTCCTCAAAGAAAATGATTTTCTGTAAATATATTTATGGTAGGCTGGCATTGCTAGCTTCGCTCCGCAAACTCTCCTAGAGGACTAGAGGAGATAGGGTAGGTGGAACTTGGAAGTAGCTCAACCACAGTGGAGTAGGGGTATAAGAAAAAGCTTGTTTGTATTCCTGTAATATTATATATTGATAGTTGGAGCCATGGAAGCATGGAATTCGATCATTGACTTGATACAACAAAGAAAACACAAGGTGGGACTTAGGAGATGCAGGATTGTCTTGATACAACAAAGAAAACACAGGGTGTGAGGCTGGGAGCCATAGATGGTAGGATTAACTTGATACAAAAAAGAAAACACAAGGCTATAGGTAGGGTCCACGGGCGAGAGCAACAACCTGCAACATTACAAGAAATTTCTGGACTGTGGATTTTGTCTGAAATGCCAAATTCGGGGCACATTAACATAATATATTATACATTGAATACTCAATTAACTCATGGAGTCAGCATTCACGAACTAGTAACTTGGTAAGCCCACTGCCAAAAACATGTATGAGCCACCAGCCAGGTTTAATAAATTTGTTGATGCCATTAAATGTGTTAAACACGTAAGCACTCACTACAAACAAGAGAACTTGGAAGCATTCAAGCCATGCGCTGCTCAGTGTAAGCCTAAGCTGGCCAATGATATTATTAGAGGCCCAATGGTCCATGATCCATGGATGATCGAACACGTGGATATTGCAGAGTAATCAAGTCCCACTCCCAAGTCACCTAGCTAGTAGCCGCATTCCCAATTTCCAACTGAAAACTGTTGATGGGTGAAATTTAAAGCTACCCTTCTGTTGAAATTTTAAATAGTAGTGGTTAATTTAATTATTGAAGGGCTTACCATGAAATTGATTTTTTTTTTGCAAGGTAAAATTTGAAGTGGCCTTCTATGACGTGTAAAATGGCCTTTGAAGGGCCCTGAAGGCTTCAAATTTGAAGCCAGTGCCGAGTTTAAATACGAGATATCTATCTGAACTAAAGTCTTAAGCACTGGAAACATTATGATAAAGATCAGAATCGGGAGATCGAATGCTGCCATTAAGGATGCAGAGTCGATCCGGTTGTACAATCATTGCTAAACCTTAAGCATGATATACCGAAATTTAAATAACCCCCACATCAAAATCTAAAATGAGCTTTCAAAGACGGAGTTCTGTAATTAAGTACAGAGAGTCAGTCTGCCTGCAAGATCGAGCGATCTAACTTAAACATGCAAACTATAATCGACCTGAGCATAATAAATTCACAATCGATTTGAATCAGTTAAAGATTTACAAACACTCTAAGTATAATTTAAAATACAGTTGGAGCATTCTCAGGTTTGAAATATTTTATATAAAGATAACCTATTCTAGATCAAACCGAGTAATATGGTCTTTCCTGCGATTTATGTTGGATCTAACAGCCACAGAATACAATATGCAGCGGAAGCAAATAAAACAAGAAAGACAATAAATACACACACATGAGATATACGCAGAGATTTACGTGGTAAAACCCTCTCTTAGGGAAACATCCACAGAGCAATGGTATCGGTATCTTATTATTCAGAATCTGAAGATTTACAACAACTCACAACTCTCCAATGTCCTCTCTTACGAGAATACAAGAAACATATACATTTCTTACACGGTTACTAATAACTGCATATTTAGTTAGTCAATTACATAGTTACCGTCATAGCCGGTTGTCACCCGTTTCTAACAATCTCCACCTTGACAACAATTTACCTGATACCATTGCTCATTGCTCTATTGATCACTTTTCCTGCAAGCCTAGAGAAGCTAAGCACCACCGTAGCTTCTCTGAAGTAACTAGCTTCGTGAACATGTCTGCACTATTCTTTTGAGTGTGGACCTTTTCAAGAACCACTCCACCTTCATCAATAACATGTCTTACAAAATGATATTTTACAGAAATATGTTTTGTCTTACTGTGATAAGCTGGATTTTTAGCCAAGTGAATAGCACTTTGACTATCACAGAAAATCTTTATAGAGTTCTGAACCTTTCCTAACTCACCCAGCAAACCTTTTAACTAGACTGCCTCTTTGCAAGCATGTGAAGCAGCTATATATTCTGCCTCTGTAGTAGATAAAGCAACAATATTCTGAAGCTTTGACATCCAACTAGTAGCTCCACCTGCAAGAGTAAAAACATAACCTGAAGTGGACCTCCTCTTGTCCAAATCACCTGCAAAATCAGAATCAACATAACCACAGACTTTATCACTGCAACCATCAAAAGTGATACAATAGTCACTTGTGCCTCTAAGATACCGAAGCACCCATTTCACTGCTACCCAATGCTCTTTTCCTGGATTTGCCATGTATCTACTGACAACACCAACTGCATGTGAAATATCTGGTCTTGTACTTATCATCGCATACATCAAACTTCCTACTGCATTAGCATATGGTACACGAGACATATACTGCTTTTCTTCATCATTTTTAGGACTCAAACCTGAAGAAAGATTGAAATGAGAAGCTAAAGGGATACTAGAAGGTTTCACCTTATCCATACCGAATTTCTGAAGTATTTTCTCCACATACTTCTTTTGTGATAACCACAGCTTGCCATTTTTTCTGTCTCTATGTATCTGCATGCCCAAGATCTGATTTGCTGCTCCTAGATCCTTCATATCAAATGTCCTAGCCAGTTGAGCCTTTAACCTGCTGATTTCAAAGATGCTCTTGCTTGCGACAAGCATATCATCAACATACAATACCAAAATAATGAACATGTCATTTTCCAACTTTTTAAAGTACACACAATGATCATACTCACTCCTGGTAAAATTCTGACTCACCATGAAAGAATCAAACTTCTTGTACCATTGCCTGGGAGACTGCCTCAGGCCATACAATGATTTTTTGAGCTTGCAAACAAACCTCTTGTTGCGATTTTGAACGAACCCTTCTGGTTGTTCCATGAAAATTTCTTCATCTAAATCTCCATGTAAGAAAGCTGTTTTGACATCTAGCTGCTCTAACTCCAAATCATATAAAGCAACTAGTGCTAACAAAATTCTGATAGAAACAAGTTTTACAACTAGTGAAAAAATCTCATGAAAGTCAATACCTGCTTTTTGAGAAAATCCTTTTGCAACCAGTCTCGCTTTGTACTTTGAAACAGTTTCATCAGCTCCTTTCTTCAGTTTGTATACCCATTTGCAGCCAACCACTTTCCTACTCTCTGGAAGTTCCACAATATCCCACGTTTTGTTCTTTGCCAAAGAATCCATTTCTTCTTTCATTGCATGTTTCCATTTGTCACTGTCAGACACTTCTAATGCTTCCTTATAACTGTCAGGTTCTCCTTCATTATAAATGAAAACGAAATCATCATACCTCTTTGGAAAAGTTCTGTTCTGCGTAGATATCCATAGAGTTTGCTATGGTATTTCTTCTATTTCTATCTGCTCATCCTCTTCCTGAGGAGTGTCCTCATGAATATCCTCTTCCTGGACATCCTCATGAGTCCCCCTCACAGATGACTGAGTATCAAACTGAATTTGCTGAAACTGTGGTACATTAGCCTGTTTCAAATCATTACTTACATCTAAATTTGTCAGAGAAAGTTCATCAAATTTTACATCTTTGTTTATGATGATTTTGTGGACAGTAGGATTCCACAACCTATATCCCTTAACACCATCACCATATCCAACAAAGATCAATTTTCTTGACTTAGGATCTAGTTTGGAACGCTGAGTTTTTAGAATAAGTGCATAGGCTTCACAACCAAATACTCTAAGATTAGAATAATCACATGATTGACCTGTCCATACCTCTTCTGGAATTTTGCAGTCAATTGTTGTTGATGGTGATCGATTGACCAGGTAACAAGCTGTAAGCAATGCCTCTCCCCACAATTCCTGCTGCAACTTCGCATTACTGAGCATACTCCTTGCTCTTTCAAGAAGAGTCCTGTTCATGCGTTCAGCAACGTCGTTCTGTTGCGGAGTGTAAACAGTGGTCTTATGCCTCTCAATCCCATCCTACTTGCAATAATTATCAAACTCCTTCGAAGTAAATTCGGTTCCATTATCTGTTCTAAGACATTTAATGAACCTGCCAGTGCTCTTTTCAACCAAAGCTCTAAACTGCTTAAATATATCAAAAACATCAGCTTTTCTCTTTAATAAATAGATCCAAACTTTCCTCGAGTAATCATCTATAAAACTGACGAAATATGACGATCCCCCATAAGAAATTTTTGGAGATGGACCCCAAAGATCAGAATGTATGTAGTCTAGGATACCTCTACTAGTGTGTTTGCCAGATTTAATTTTTTGTCTAGCCTGTTTACCATAAATACAGTGCTCACAAAACTTCAAATCTACAGATTTTAAACTAGGAAGCAACTTTCGATCAGCAAGTACCTTCATACCTCTTTCACTGATATGACCTAACCGCTGATGCCATAGACGAGTGATGTCTACTGCTGCACCAACCGATGCTACTGTTGCGTGATCAACTTCCGTCCTCCCTTCAAGTCTATACAGGTTCCCAACTCTGTTTGCTTTCATAACAACCAAGATACCTTTCGATATCTTCATAACTCCACCTTGAACTGTAAACTTGTAACCAGCATCATCAAGAACTCCCATTGATATCAAGTTCTTCCTTAATTCAGGTACATGTCTCACATCTGTTAGAGTCCTAACAGTCCCATCATACATTTTAATTCTGATACTCCCTACCCCAACAGTTTTACATGTAACATGATTTCCCATATAAACTACCCCGTCATCTATAGATTGGTATGACGAATACCAATTTCTATGAAGACACATGTGGTGAGATGCTCCAGAATCAATTAACCAGTCAGAATGGTATTGTGAAACAGTAGATGTAGATAATACCTCATCGATCATACATGAATCATTCTCGGCTACGTTCGCCTCCTTTGTAGAGTCCTCCTCCTCAGAAGCTCGCTTGCGTTTCCAGCAATCTTTCTTCAGATGTCCTGCTTTATTGCAGTACCAACACTTCAATTTACTCTTTTTGCCCTTCGACTTTGACCTTGATGTACCCTTTGAATGTTGTCCTCTTTCACTGGTTCTTCCTCTGGCCACCATTACTTCTGATGTCAAGGTTTCAAGACTAGATTTCTTTCGAGTTTCCTCAAAAAGTAAGGCTCCCAGAACTTCATCGAAGGTAATAGACTCAGTAGAACTAAAACTGATAGAGGTTACAAAATGTGCCCACGACTCAAGTAGAGAGCACAACAATAAAATCGCCTTGTCTTCAGATTTAATAATATCTTCCATACTAGTCAACTGACAAATAAGAGTATTGAACGCATTCAAGTGTTCAGAAATATTTGTACCTTCTTTCATACGCAAGGTAAACAACTGCCGCTTCAGGAGGATTTTATTCGTCAAGGATTTAGTCATGTACAAACTTTCCAACTTTGTCCAGAGACCTGCTGCTGTAGTTTCAGACACGATGTTAAATAAAACATCGTCGGCCAAGCACAGACGAATAGCACTGAGAGCTCTTTCATCCATCTCGCTCCAGTCTCCATCTGAAATATCTGCGAGTTTCTTTATTTTTCCTACCAGTGCCTTCGCCACTCCTTGCTGCACGAGCATATCCTGCATCTTGACCTTCCACAACTCGAAATTATTGCTCCCATTGAACTTCTCAATTTCAAACCTAACACTCTGCGTTTTTGCCATTTTTTCAAGAAAACACCAGGTCAAAAAACTTTATAAGGAAAACCCTTTTTGAAATAATGGAATAAAGGTTTTATAATTTAAAATTCCAAAAAAAAAACAATGGAATAAAGGTTTTATTTCTTATTTTTTTTTTTAAACAATCAAGAAATAATATATTAAACCTTATAACTCCCACCTTTAAACCTTATAACAAAAAAAAACTTTTTAATAAACCATCCCTTATAACTCCCTTATTATACCAACCACCTATCATATCCACGTTCAAACCAATATAATATGTCACCTTTTTAATTATAAAGGGAATAATATTCACGTTCAAACCAACCACCTTATTCACGCTTTAAATAAAGGGAATATTATATATGAAAAACACCTTTTTCATGGTAATGACCATTACACGAAAAAATACCTTTTATGGTAATACTTTTTCACGGTAATAGTACCGCTCCTCTCGATGAACTCAGGTCGCGGTAGTCCGTAAGATTTGTTGATGCGATAAGTGTGCCATAAAGTGCCGCGCCCCACTAAGCTTAAGACCCGCGGTAGTTTAATATTACCGCTCCTTTGCATAGTTCAGGCTTCTGGTTTTTCTCCTTTCCTCAGATCCGAACTAAACTTTCTCATTCACTGCGGCCTCCTACCAAGCTCTGATACCACTTGTTGGATCTAACAGCCACAGAATACAATATGCAGTGGAACCAAATAAAACAAGAAAGACAATAAATACACACATATGAGATATACGTAGAGATTTACGTGGTAAAACCCTCTCTTAGAGAAACATCCACGGAGCAATGGTATCGGTATCTTATTATTCAGAATCTGAAGATTTACAACAACTCACAACTCTCCAATGTCCTCTCTTACGAGAATACAAGAAACATATACATTTCTTACACGGTTACTAATAACTTCATATTTAGTTAGTTAGTTACATAGTTACCGTCATAGCCGGTTGTCACCCATTTCTAACAATTTAGAAGTTAGGGGATGAGTACTGTGATTAAGACACAGTCTCGATCTGCACCCATTCATAAAATTAAAAGCATTTAAATCAATCCGAACACATATTAAGAGCCATTTACTAAGAATTCAAGGTAGAAAACCAGTCGACTGATCATTGATAATAAAACGCAGAGATCCATCATATAAAAAGCTGATCTACGTATAAGTTATGCAAACACTGTAATGGAGATACAGAGTCACTTAAGGTCGCATCAATGGTTTTCGAATGGTAAAATAAGGCCGGATTGTAACATCCCAACCCAGAATTAGCAGTACTCCCTCATGATCAAACTTTTCAAATAAAACTTCAACACTAGACGTTACAGCCAGAAATAAAACAAATAATTCTATAAAAATATTCTCACCTGGGATACATCAGGGCCAATCTGGATAAAACAAGCATGCAGAGATTTCATTCTTCCCTCCATTGATATAACTCACACCACACCAGGCTTTATAAAACAGATATCGGATAATAAAAGAATACCAGAATCGCCATACCTTCGCCGACATTTCTCAACCCATGCAGGCATGCTCATTTGGGGCCTGCCATCGCAGTGCAGCAAATTCGTTGCTTGCATTACCATCTGCAGTAGAGAATGAATAAAAAACACACATTCTCATAGTCCAAGTAGCGGTTTTGGAAGCGGCTCTGGAAGTGGCAATGCATAAAATGGGCCTGTGTAAAGATCGAATGGGAAGAATACAACCGGATGGTTGGAAACACGCGGTGGTATTGTTGGTTATGCACCCCTGATATACGAACGCCGCCATAACTGCATAACCACTTGCCAGACGGCAGCATACAATGGACTATGACAGGAAGAACGCCGCCATAACTGGATCCAGCACACAACGCCCCCGCCTCCTCCAGAAAGAACGCCGCCTCCCAGTTGTCGACAGTGGATGACAGCTTCCCCACGCGGCAAGGGAGTCCGTTCAGCCAATTGACAACATCCTCATATATTGTTAACGAATGTTTACGCCACTAACACAATACGACGACCATTGAAACGATCTCCGCGGCACATGTGTAAGCATTTGCTCGATCTTGATGATCAATTCAATGAAGTCCATCTCCCAAAATCTAAGATATAAACGTCTATAGGTAATTAAAGTATGATTAAAATACTTTTAAGGGTCAAGGTTAAAGCTAGGGTTATGTTATAACCTTCCTAGGCTATCTACAGTGCCCTTTCCTTTTCAGTGGTGAATTTATAGTCCTTTTTTCTTTTAGCGTTTGCCTCAGTGACAACAACTTATCCTCTCACTTAGTTCTTTATTGGCACAAGGGGAGAACTCTAGAAAATAAGTTTATGATATTCTTAAGAAACAAAGGGATGGTGGACCAACCAAACTAGTGTTTATCAAATTGCACTAGAGTGAAGATCAAAGAGCAAGAGAGTTTGAATACTAGTCTAAAAAAGTTTTTCAGATTATGCAAAAATAAGCGAGAACCCTTATACAAGACACACCATCATAACCATGAAATTACAAAGAATGACTTTACTAAGATCCATTCTCAGGCATTCCACCATGTGAACTACATTTGTAAGTAGATATCCATTTTCGGGTAACTATCTTGTACTTGAGAAATAGAATTTGTATATGAAACTTAAGGAGGAATAGGAAGCTACAAAGAAGGTTAGTGGTCGTTTTCCTATGTGGTTTTCATGCAGCTCTTCCATTATTTCTTTATGTACTATATTGTAATATGTGTACATGGTCCAAAACAATAATCTCAATTTGTCTAGTCTTAACAATTATGTTTCCATACTACTTAGTTATTCTATTTTTGTCCAACTAATGGACTTTGAAGGATTTACCATTGAGATTCCTTTTACTCAGTGTAAGTTTCCTTTTTTTTGTTTGTAAAACTTCCTCTTGATAGAGTTGAGGCTAGCATGCCCAGATTTAGCTTTATAGGGGATCCATCCACTAATAGAATTTGGGCAGATAAATGATTAGGTAACTAAAAATTTTAATCATGACAATGTTTTTTAGCTAAATACTACTAATTTGAGCAAACAACCAAAAATATCTAAATTAAATAACTAATTTAATCGAGATAAAAAATACATACCACTAAATAATAAGTAACAATTAAAATTGACTAAAAAATGACTAATTTACAAAGTTTTGTGTTTGCATTTTAAATGTTTCACTTTCAAATACTGAAAATGCATAACTTCTATTTTTTAAATGTTTCACTTTCAAATACTAAAAATGCATAAGAACTTCTATTTTTTTAGTGGACTTTCATTCACGCGGCATACTTGGTCACTTTTCATTATTTATTTCTAAAAACAAGTTATGAAGATTTTTTTATTATGTATATTATTCTGAGTGTTTTTGTTTTCGGGCATACTATTTTGGTAGGAATATTATTTGTGAAGCTCTCATGTTATATTGTTTAGATATATATAGGAAGTCACACATGTCAACTTAAGCTATCCATTGCATCTTTGTATTATTTAAATTATTATTCCTTTATTAGATCATTTTAGCTTTCGCAAAAAATAATTTCAATACTCAAATATATATTAGTTTCCTAATTCTGAAAGAGAAAATAATTTCAATAATCAAATATATATTAGTTTCCTAATTCTAGAAGAGAAAATAATTTCAATAATCAAATATATATTAGCTTCTTAATTTTGGAAGAGAAAATAATTTCAATAATCAAATGTATATTAGCTTCCTAATTCTAGAAGAGCTCATGCTCGAATGAAACAATGACCTTTCATTTTTGTTTTTGGTCACATATAATTATATGTTTTATAGGTTAATTTGGGCTCATCTATAAAGGTTATGTTCTTATATAATGTGTTTGCAAGTAGCACATACTTGCTTGGTTGTTCTTTCTTAAATTTTCTTGATATCAAACAAAAAAATCTACGTGATCATATGGTTAGAATTTCTCTTTCACTTTTTCCCTTACATGCACCATGGACATCATCTTTCGTAAGAGGCTTTGCTTTCTTATGTAGAAGAGTACTATTGGGTTTTTAATTCCATTCATTTTATTTTTGGAATTTCAAACCTAGGTTTGAAATCTACCGGATATGGAGGACTTCTTGTCATTTCGAGGGTTTTCAATGCATGCTTAATAAAACCTCGAGGGAAACTCTTGGTTTTGTTTTTTTCTATTTTTTTAATGAATTCAATGTTGAAGATAATAAAGAACCTGGTGCAAATGCATTTCAAGTTGGAAAATGGGGAAAGGAAATGGATCTTTCCCTTGGCCATGGCGTCGTTAGTGTCATTGTCTCTGGTGTTAGTTGCAACCTTAGTCTTAGCTTCAAACAATGGTGTTTATCAAGTCCTGTCACTTTTCATTTCAAAGGAGGGGGAGGCAAAGTTGTTAAGGTAGTTTTTGTGGAGTCAAAGATCCCTCCCAAAGGTGCATTTTGACATTTTTGCATAAAACTAATTTTCTTCTAAGAGGGAGCCAGATCTAAGACTCCGAAAAGGTACATGATTCAACGAGGAAGGAGCATCATTAGAGATGGTTCCTATGAAGGAGATTGGTGCAGGGAAGTTGAAATATCCCATCAAAGAGGAATACAACCCTACACCAATATTCCTAGTTGTCGGTTGAGAATATTTGATTTGAGGAACTTCTGTTTCTGGTGATGCAATGGTATTGGAACTCGTATAATCGAGTTGATCGACTATCACAATCTTGCCTTCGTGTGGAAAGCAGATAACTCTAAACACAGAGGATACGATCGCTCGCATAGCATAGATCTAACTCCTACCCAGCAAAAGGTTGTAGTCGATGGGTGCATCAACCACCTCAACTTCAATAGGAACAGATTTCCCACCCATGTGGACCTCAAGGGAAGGGAGAATACCATACGGCCTAAAAGACCGACCATCGAATGTAGTAAGCATGGTCATAGATTTTGATAAGGGAGGAGAGCCAAGAGCTTTCCAACAATCCAACGGCATCACTGAGGTGGAAGCACCTTCGTCAACCACTGTATGTTTAACGATTTTCTGTAAGCACCTAACATGGACTTGAAAAGCCACATGATAAGGAAAGCGAGGCTGGATATCAATAGTGTCAAATTTAATCATGTTAGGGCTACCTTGATCCTAAACTCCCAAAGCACACAAAAGGGCGTTCCTCTACGAAGGACATGCCTGTAAAAACTTAAGAGCCGACATGGCACACAGAGTTTGGCCCAAATATTCTACAATGGATTAGTTCTGGGTGGCTCGGGCATTGGGATTATGCGTTGAGCACTTAAGAACACCTTTCGGTATCCGCGGTGTAATAGTGGGCTTCTTGATATGCAAAGGAGAGTTAGGAGGAGGGGGATCATTCCCCATATTCGGTTGTGGTGCACCATAATCGCATTGGCAAGTAGCAATACTAACCTCATATTTAACCATGTTCACGCATCCGTAGCCACTGGCATGAGAAGAGGACGTTGAAGTTTTGTTAGTCCCATAACCAGCGACGGAAGCACTCGAAGCCATATTCTGATGATGCAGAAGGGGATCTTTCAACACAGCTGGGCTCTGTGCAAGATGCCTCGAAGCTTCTTCAATTTGAGGACACAAGTGGGTAAGGTGATCTTCCAAGTAAAGCTTGCAAGGAAATTTCACCTTACGTCTAGGATTACGGACCCCACCATCATTTTCGTCGTCCCGAGGAGGGTTGGCGTTCTCTTTTCTAGGAGTATTTCTATTACTTCCATTGTTTCCACCCTTATGATTGTTTTTCCCCTTCTTCTTTCCACCAGGTTGTTGGTTTCCTGATGGGTTCTCCGATTCTATAGAATGAACATCGGACGATTGGGTGGAAGTGGACGAGGCGTGATCCTATCTGGGGTTAGATTGGCTAATAGACAAATTTTGCATTTGATTTGTAACCAAATATACGGGTCGAGTACTCATGGATCCAACAATGCCATCAACATGTGGTCCAGGAACAGGATTGGGCTCATGACATGAGCGTGGTGCGTCAGGAATAATAACGTACAGGATACCAGACTGAGCGTAGACTAGGTCTAGCTGTTGGGATTTGAATATAGCTTGCTCCTCAGTTGTAATGCCGGACACTAAAACGTCCTTCGAAACGTAAGAAAGTAAAGACTTAAGGAACCATTCCAACAGAAACTCTGGAGGAATTTTGGCTTTCACTAGCCTCTTCCATCGATGCCACTCTTTGCATGTGATCAGATATGTGTGTGGCTTTGTCTTGGTGGAAGGTAGATAAGAGTTCAGTGCCAGTATCGTAGTGAACTGGCAGCTGAAAGTGATCCAGGAAAACCAAGGTTATCTCATTAAAACCCCTGTAAGTGCCCCCAGGAAACTCAATGTACCATTTCGCAACTGCCCCCGTGAGGGTGCGTTGAAATAGTCTCAAGCGAATTGAGTCATGATTTAACGAATTTAAGGAGCACCATAAGTGAAAAGTCGTAACATGATCACCCGGGTCCTCACCATTCTTCCCTTCGAACTTCAGGATGTCAGAAGGGAGCTTGGTAGGGACTGGAGGCCAAGTAGGATTGTGACACACCAGATCATTCGTGAGCTTCGAAAGATCTAGTAGATTCAAATGAGCAAGAAATGGGAGTTGTGGCTATGAATCTTGACTATAAGCACCCAAAAGAGGCTGACCTTGTGGAC
The DNA here is from genome assembly GCA_027924585.1 of Larix kaempferi. NCBI lineage: Eukaryota > Viridiplantae > Streptophyta > Pinopsida > Pinales > Pinaceae > Larix > Larix kaempferi. Next base: position 2,968,896 of record BSBM01001619.1, read on the forward strand.
CCGAAGGATGATATAAACCATGACCATGACCATAGGGATGATAACCGCCTCCAACCTAACCCGTGTAAGGGTACGAAGGTATATGTGTGTTGTAAGCACCATAGTGAGGAGGGTTGTAATAAGGGCCAGAACCGGCTGCATTATAATAAGGGTTACCACCATAATTATGGGACATATAAGTGTTAGTTGTAGCAAGAGTAGTCGAGTGATGACCATAAGTAAAAGGTACGTTCCCACCTCCCGTATTAGGAGGGTCATGCAGGTTAGAAAACGTGGTCATAGTGATGGGTATATGCATAGAAACACGTGGGTTAAATTGTGGAATATGAGCCGTATTATGAGAAGTGTTCCTACCAAAATTAGGGGTAGTCCTGGGAGGTGGTCCTCCTCCAACATTTGGAATAGATGAAGGAATATGACCAAGCCCAAATTGAAATGGAGAAAAAGAGGGTATAGTGCCCCCAGAGGGAGCAATGCCCCCAGCACCAAGGCTAAAGTTGGCATGACTACCAGACGTAGTAGATGTAACATTTGTGTTAAGACTAGGCATAAAAAATGAAAAGGGAGTAGTGGTTGAAGGAATTGTTGTATCATTAAGTTCTGGCATACGATATTGGAAACCATATGAGTGTGTACCACCAAATGGGTTTGAATCCGGGGGTGGGTTCAACCCAAAACTTGAAAGAGTGACGTGTGGGGGTGAACCTCCCTCCCAACCATCTCTAGGAGTGGAAGGAGTGGTGTGTCTATCGACATCACCCAACGGAGTCACGGGAATTCCCGCAGTACCAGATGGAGAAGTCATAATGTGAGCTTCTTGAAGCTCATGAAAAGTATCAAAAGGATCAGAGGGGATCCTCCGACGTCTCTTGTAAAAAGGATGTGCAACCTTGTCGGCTAGTAAACCATCCAAATGATGAGACCGACAGAGAGATGGATATCGCTCCACGATAACTCCAAAAAGGTCAATAAATCAAAACGCCTCCTAGCGGCCAACTAACGATCAAAGAGCACACACCTAAAGAAACTACATCCAAATGCACACAAACAGGACTAGCTCAAGGGACCTCCCGACACTACAACCGGTATGTCTCTCCTAAGAGAGGCTTGAGACTCCCAAACTATAACCAGAGGTAACATAATCAGTTGTTAAGGGCTCCCAGACTTCACTGCGTACATAGTGTCAAATCTCTATACAACAACAACTGTGTTTTCCAACCCATGTCTGACTCAGGACAATCGTAGAATAACCACAACGAATGCCCTATGTGATACCTAGGTAAATAAACTAAGGACACCATGTATAACCAATGCTTAGGGGGACAGTCGCAGGTGGGATCAGTGGTATGGGTAGGGTAACTAAGCCCGAAACTCAAGAGGGTCAAATCCCCCAAGAGCCCTCGTACACAAACAAATCCTGGAAATATATCCCACGTTCGGCTAGTATTGCAGGGCTATCTCCGCAACCAACCTCCAGTGACCTCGTGCTTAACTCTGGTATGAGTAGAACTTCTTGAGAACACTGATGTATACCATGGGTTTCACCACTCCCTCGTCAGACACATAATGTTTCGTTTAATAGTCTTGGACCGTTAACTCACAATGATCTATTCCAAGACTCTAAACGTATGCTAGTTGGTGCACCCTACCAAAGAGAAAATCGTTTCTAATCAATTTTAAGATTAAGCATTAATTTTAATGGTTGTAATTACTCAAAGGATATGGTCTTGAAACTGATGATGTAAAATACTCAATGGTATGCACAATCGAAAAGAACTAGACTAGTCTATTCAATAAAAACCATGCCACTAATATTACAATCAATCCAACGGTTCTTTCGGAAATAAATATGCAATCTCTTTTAAAATTTCAATGAACAAGCAAGTCCTAGATGAAATCACAAGCACTCTAATGCAATATGCAGAAACATAAAGCAAATATTTTTGTATTTTCGTTTATAAATGAAAGGAAAATGCAAAACAATGTTTTTGTATTTTTTCAATATAATGAAATGAAAAAATGCAAGCAAAATCTAACTATTCAGTAAACAATGCAGAGCATATCAAGCAGACAACCCAGCAAATCCCAAACAGTAAGACTCATCCAAGCTAATGAGCTATAAAACAAAAAAAATGGTGGAAAACCAAAAATCTCAAAAACTAAAGAAAGAAGATTTTCTGGTCAATAACAGAGCATGGAACAGTCAGGAAATAGGCCTACTAAGGCTTGGGAATACTCAGAACCAACCCAACAACAATCCAAGGTCATAAAAAAGACAATCCCGAAGTTGTACGCGACTGTTCAAAGAACAGTAGCGTATGTATGCTGGCTACTGTACTGACAGTAGCGGGTAGACGCAAGCAAAAAAAAGCTGACCTGCGTACAGGGAAAGGTAAATGAGCCAAAAAAGAATCCAACAAAAAAATCAAGTTTTCTAATGCAAAACCCAATGACCAATCAATGACACAGAAGCTCGACAAACAACAACTCAAAATAAGGAAAAATGCCTAAAAATCCCCAAAATGGAGGTTCCTCCCCAGTGGAGTCGCCATTTCTGTTACGGAGAAAAAAATTTCTATGGTATGGGGCATACCACAACAGACAGATGACTGCTAGAAATCGACTCAATTCTCAAAACAATGTTATATAAATGAAAATTCTAAGATATGGAGAACGAGACCAACCTTCAACTAGATGTTCGAAGTAGATCCCCGTTGAGCTTTCAACCTCTACACTTGACCCTCCAAATTAGTCTCAAAAACAAATACAAGTAAATGCATATAATATATGCAAGACATTAGCATAATCAATAACATGGTCCATGATATAACAAGCCAAATGTAACCCAATGTAATTTAAACAACACTCACAACATCAATTGGATGAGAAATGAGTATTTCCATTAATAACAACAAGAAGTACATGATACAACCTCTTGTCGGAAACCAATCTGAACCAAGAACTAGGTCCCTCCACTTGTGCCTCCACCACTTCAATCCCCCATGCAATGGCAAACTCAAACTATGAAAGTAGTTTGGTAGGTGAACATAAGAGGTTCACAACAACAAGGATCAATGGATGTAGACTCAAGTCACGACAAAAATCCAATAGAGTTATAGTGCTCTTTCTTTCCTCCTCCTTCCAAGTACCATAAGAGCTCAATATATAACCTCCCAAAAGGTAGGTGAAAGGTCGAATCGAGTCGTTTCGGGAGTACATGGAGGGCCAAAGGTCGCACTAAGACCGCTTTTTGGAGTGAAAGTAATTTTCTATGGTTTTTTACCATTTAACTAGGTGTACGCTGGCTATAGTGGAACAACTAGCGTACAAGAACAAAAATAGGGAATAATGTGTTCCTGGAGGAAAAATAATGGATTTGATTCAAGAAAATGACTACTGAAGGCGAATGAGTGCTGATGCTCACAAGGTGGAAAAATACGCTGTAACAATGCGCTGATGGAGAATTAATAGATGGATGATATAGTTGCTTATGTTCCAATTTTATATCCTATAATAGTAGAAACCGAAACTCAGAATACTAGGAATGCTCAACTAAGAGGTAAAACCTAAACTAGTTGCTTATCGTAGAAGATATACCTCCTTATATCTAGTTGCTTATTCTTTTTTTAAACGTCAGTATACTCACTAAGGTCTAGTTTCTTATGTTCCAATTATCACTGAGAAAGGAGTGAACATCTTGTAATTTTCTCTCTTCTAGAGGCATGCAAGGAGTGATAAACTTGTAATTTTCACCCTTTGGGCCACTGAGAGGGAGTGGCAGTCTCCATCAAAGCTTTAAGTAGGGTTTGTTAATATGGTTCTTCGACCTCGAATTTTCAAGGGACCTTCCCAAACTTGTCTAGGAACTAGGTAAACCATAATATCATGGTACTAACACCTCTAGGGAGCATCACAACCTTCACTTCTCATGGTGATGAAGTATGTCAGGTCAAAGGGCAACAATTTGAGCTATAACACTATCGCCTAACTCACATGCATTTTTTCATTATAAATCCCATCACACCTGTTATCAATGTTTACGGAAATGATTTTGATACTTGAAACCCCGACATGAAGGTTTTCATTGCATCGCACTAAATGAAACCATGGATCTGAAATTCATTTAAAGAAACACATGTTGAGGCATGTGAGTAGATGAGGAAGGGTGCTACTAGCGTAATTATGATGTTTGGAATTGAATGTATCAAACAACTTGTTGATTCAATGCCTAGTTTCCATTTTATCTGATGTTTCATTTTACATCTAAATGGCATCCAAGAGCACCTACAAGAATGGTCCCAAGAGCATGAAAATCAAAGAGATAAAAAAATTCGTATTCGTCACCTCAAACATATATATTTTCCATGATGGATCGCAACGCACCCTATGTCAATGACACCCCCAATGTGAACTTCTACATTGTATCCCAGTGAACAAAATCCTAGATCTAGAAATCATTTGTAAAAAAAAACATACCAGTGCATGTGACTGGAAAACTGATGGTTCCCCTAGCATAATTATTATCTTTGGATTCCAACAAAATAAAGGACTTGTTGATCTAACACCTAATTTTCATTTTATCAAGAGTTGCAACTCGCAACCAAATGGTATTTAGGGACACCTACAAAAATTATCTTAAGGGCATAAAGACCAAATCAATTAAAAATTTGCATTTTTTCACCTCTCAAATATGTATTTTTTCATTCTAGAAAGTGGCATGTACCCTCCATCAATGCCAAGATAATTTTTTGCAAAGTTGACCCCCCAATGCAAACTTTTGTGTTACATCCCCATAAAAGAAACCATGGATCCTGTAGTCATATGAAAAAATGCATGCTTCCAAAGCATGTTATTAGAAGATGAAGGGGACCCTAGTTTAATTATGCTTTCCAAAATCCAAAGGAATCAATGGCTCATTCATCCAAATATCGGTTTCCATTTTATAATGAGTTGTAACTCACATCCAAAGGGAATTTAGGGACACCTAGTACTAAAATGGCTTCAGAGGAATAAAATAAAATATATTAGTAGAACTAAATTATATGTCACCTCACATATATGTGCTTCTCCATTCTAAATCCCAATGCACCCTTCATCAATGTCCAAGTTAGTGACTTCTGAAGTTGGCCTCCCAGTGGCCTCCAAATATAAACGTTTTCATTGCATCCAACTGAACAAAAACATGAATATAGAATTTATCTTAAAAAAAACATGTGAGCGTGTGACTAGTGGAAAAAGGGATCCCATCGCATAATTATGATGTCTATAATAACAACTCACTAATGGTTGATTAAACCAACACACAATTTCAATTATATCACAAGTTGCAACTCACATTCAAATGGAATTCAAGGAAACCTTAAAAAACGATCATCCTTAGAGAAAATTTGAGGTCTATAATGGGCCTCCTAAGGAAAATAATAAAATAATAGTTAAAATAATAAAATAATAGTGACTTAGATTGAGCTTGCATATATCTAGGATTGGGGTTCATCTGGAGAGATTACAAATTAACTAACAATACTTATAAGTTATTTTCCCAATTTATAAATTAACCAACAGAAATAAATTGACAACTACCCAATAATATAACAAAAGATCATTACATCCACATAGGTTATGGGTGATTTTGATGTCCTCCTCCTCATGGAACTCTTCTCCACAATTGTTACCTACAAAACTTATAGGTAACCATTTAATTCGACCAATATGAATGAAAGAATAGAATACCATGTCATTTTATCCTTAACATGTTCATATTATATTCATCTCACCACAAAAAGTGAATGTGAGCTAGAATTTTAACTTTTGTAGCTAGGAGATGGATTCATTCTTCAAACATCATTCTCCCTTCCAACAAATATCAATGTCACTATGATGGCTATAGCAGTAAGTGAAGTGGAAACAATGTCATCATGTGCAGGTGCATTAGAAGGACCAAGAACAAGGGGCACTAGAATCTTTGGTGCAGTTAGGGAATAGAATATTCTTGCCAATGGTTATAATAACTAGGTGTCAAACTAGTTATATGACATATACATCTAAATTGTAAATTTTAACCACTTGTAAAATAATAGTGAGGAAACAACAATGGATGTGATGAGAGTAGATTCACCACTAAAATGTGGTTTCATAATAGATGCATAAACAATAAAGTGTACAATAGTGACCTCACTCAAACTGATAGAGGGTATAGTGATGGGTGAAAGGAAAAAAACATTGATGTGTGGAGGCACATTAGATGTTCTAGGTACAAAGGTTACTTGAATCTATGGCACAATTGGTGCATGGAATACTCCTACTAATGGCTACAATAATTATGTGTTGAACTAGTTGAGTGCATGATTTGATGATAACATGAATGAAATACACTTGTAAATTGTAAATTCTAACCATGTGTAAAATAATTTTGGTTAGGGTATGTAGGTAGGGACTAAAACACCAATAGTGGCATGGACAGATGAAGAAAGAATTAGAGTAAAAACCCACAATGATTGAACCAAACTTATCATTATATATAAACATTAAGGCACACAAAAGTATACATTCTTTATAATTGATCAAGGTGGATAGAGTAATAATTTGATATTATGTACTTCAAATAGACCAAGGAAAACATTGATTAATGAATGCATTAAGAAACTTTACATTTAATATTCACAGCTAATAATTCTGAAGATAAAATTCATTTAAAGATATTTTCTTAATTATAATAAAATATTTCTTTGTACTCTAACAGATGTAAATAAATGGTTTAGGAGAAGAATAAGAAGATGAATGCACTCTACCTGGCTTGGGGCCATGCTAAGCAGAATAGAAATGTGAATGGTGAGAAGGATAGTGGATCCAACTCAAAACTAATTCCAAAGAAGCATGTTATATGTTAATATAAAAAATTAATCTATAAGTCAATATAAAATAATATTTTTTTAAATCAGTATAATATATTTGGTAATGTATATGTAACTTCGGAATGTATTTCATCTATGTATTTCATATATATTTATTGTACCCTTATTAGAGATGTGTTATTCCTCTATAAGGAAGTGTCGTCATGTGGATTGACAAGTGTCGCAAGTGTGTGTACTTGCCGATGGGTTATTAGACCACCATGTGTGGGGTCGGCCCTGAAATATATATATTATAATGTGGATGTACCTAGCTAGACAAGTCGGCCCCATAACGTCACTGGGCAAACAAGTTAGTATAAATAGAGATCAAGTGATCTCTATTTAGATCATTCAGAAAGTCATATCTCTCTCACTCAGAAAGTGGCACACTAGTGAGGAGGAGGATCATCTTCTACTAGGAGACTATCTCAGTGTATTTTGGTTGAGCCATTGCTCTCTCTATCTCTGAGGAAGTTGTGGGGTTTTTCACCTTAGGGTTTTCCCCACGGAAACTCTGTGTCTCTTGTCTCTCATGCTTTTGATTCTTGTGATGATTGTCATACTTTTTTTATTGTTATGCATTGATATACTGTACATGTTATTCTCTCAGTGAAGATCCTAGAGTATTGTGAATTAATGCTCAAAATTTAACGTGGTATCAGAGCTAACCTGAGAAGAAGACATTTTGCAGTGACAGAAACTTGAGTTTCTTGTTTATTGGGTTTGTCTCCACATATTTTGGAAAAGCAGTATAGTAGATTGACTCTACTCATCAAGGAGAATCTATCTGTCCAATCAGAATTCAATTCTGAGCATTTTCAGATTTGGCCATAAAAATTAGGGTTTCCACAAAAATAGAAATTTCTTAAATCTGAAGACATAGCTAGAAGCTCCTTGTAAAAATCGAAGTTTAAAGCTTTGGATCGAGATTTTTGGCTGGGTAGATCTCCGAGAAACTCAAACCCTAATTCAGGGCTCTCCTAGTGAACCCGGGAGGACAAAAAGGAAAATCTGAAGGGTAAAACTTTGTTGATCTCAAATTCTGAATGCACTAGGATGATCAGCTTATCAAAGCGCATCTTTCTATCCTTTCAGAAAATTGAAATTCACATTTTGAATTTTTAGGGTTTTTCCGACAAACCCTAATCCGGGACTAGATCCAGTTTTCAGCATTTCAAGTGGTAAGACCTAAATATTTTCTATTTCCATTTGAAGTACTCTTTAAGATGTCTCACCACACCAAGCTTGAGGATAAGCTTGAAGGGGCTGATAACTTTCGAGCTTGGAAGTATAGGATTGGGTTAATCCTGGAAGAGAATGAGTTGGACTCATATATCAAAAAAGACATCCCTATCCCAGAGGATGAAGAGGCCAAGGTATTGCATAAGAAGAACTTGGTCAAGGAAAAGAGAATCATTGCTGATTCTATCAAAGACCATCTCATACCCCATGTGTCTTCTCTAAAGACACCCACGGAGATGTTTGACTCTTTGACCAAGCTATTTGAAGGGAAGAACATAAATCGAAAGATGACTCTGTGGAATCAATTGAAAGGGATCAAGATGCTGAAGGGAGAAACCATTCAATCTTACTTCTCCAAGGTCTCTCAGATCAAGGAGCAACTTGAAGCTGTGGATGAAGTAGTGGACAATGGTGAAGTTGTTATGACCACTCTGAATGGCCTACCTAGGTCATGGGACTCCTTTATTCAAGGAATCTGTGCAAGAAAGAAATTGATCTCTTTTAGTAAACTATGGGAGGAATGCTCTCAAGAAGAAGCTAGACTTGTAGCTCGTGAGGAAAAGATGGGAGGTGAAGATCAAGCTCTCGCAACTCACACCAAAAGAAGCAATCCCAAGAAGGAGCACTCTCGCTACAAAAGATCCTATCAAAATAATAAGAAGGATCTAAGATGCTTCACATGCAATGAGAAGGGTCACTTTGCTTCAAATTGTCCCAAGAACAAAAGGGATAATAACAACAACTTCAGCAAGAAGAAGAAGGGCAGCGAAACAAAGTTCCATGCTCATGCTGCCGAGGATGATGAACCTCCAAAGAAGAAGGCTAGGGAAGAAAGTGATGATGACTCATCAAGTGAAGAAGAGTATGTTCTAATCTCTACTCTCACAGGTACTATCTCCCATGGTTGTAATGATTGGTTGATTGATAGTGGGGCTTCCAAACACATGACTGGGGTTTAAGGAATCTTTTGTGAATCTATCTGAACATGAATCACCCCATAAGGTAAAACTTAGGGATGATTATCAATACCCAATCAAAGGAAGTGGTGAAGCCTCCTACAACCTAGATTCTAGAAAATATTTGAAGATGAAAGAAGTCCTTTATGTACCTAGACTCAAGAAGAACTTACTCTCCATCTCTGCATTGGATGCAAAATGTATGAGGGTTGCATTTGTGGATGGCCAAGTCCTAATGTGGCCAAAGGAAAATACCATAGATGATGCAGTAGTGATTGGAGAGCAAGAGGGAGGATTGTATAAATTGAAGGGACAACCTGAACATGCCATGGTGCATGAATCCATGGATCCAAGTGAAATTTGGCATAGAATACTTGCTCATATGCACTATAGGGCACTTCCAATTGCAAGCAAGGTTGTAGAAGGTCTTCCTGAAATCAAGACCAAACATGAAGGTGTTTGCAAAGGATGTGTAAAACATAAGAACATTAAGAAGGCTTTCCCAAGCAGTGAAAGCAAGGCCAAAGATATCCTAGAAATCATCCACTCAGATGTATGTGGTCCTATGTCATCCAGTTCTCTTAGTGGGTATGTTTACTATGTCTCATTTATTGATGACTTCTCCAGGAAGACTTGGGTATACTTCTTGAAGAACAAAGATGAGGTGTTTGATAAGTTCAAGGAATTCAAAACTTTGATGGAGAATCAAACTGACAAGAAGATCAAAACATTCAGATCCGACAATGGTGGAGAATTCACCTTAGGTGACTTCAAGAAGCTTTGTAGTGATTCAGGGATTAAGAGGGAGTTGACTGCTCCTTATAATCCTCAACAAAATGGAGTTGCAAAAAGGAAGAACAGAACTATCATGGAAGCAGCAAGGGCAATGCTGCATGACCAAGATCTACCTATGCATCTATGGGAAGAAGTAGCTAGAATAACTGTATATGTGCAGAACAAAACACCCCATAAGATATTGGACAACAAGACACCAGAAGAGGTCTTTTCTGGTAAGAAACCTGAAGTCAGCCATCTCATAATATTTGGTTGTCCAGTATACACTCATGTCCCTAAGGAAAAGAGGACTAAACTAGATCCTTCAGGAAAGAAGGGTATCTTTGTGGGTTACAGTGAAATCTCGAAGGCTTACAGAATATACTTTCCAGGGTTCAAGAAGATTGATGTCGGCAAGGATGTAACATTTGATGAAAACTCAGCATTCATCAAATCAAGGAAGGCACCTATCGAAGTTTATGAAGAACCTAAGGAAACTAGATTTCAAGACACTACCATGACTGAAGCAGTTCCAGAAGTTGTTCATGAGTTTGAAGATCTACAAGAACCTGTAGATCCACCCCGTGAGGATAAATCTCACAAGAGGAAACCTGCATGGGCTAGAGAGCTCATTCAAGATGCAGAAAGATTTGGCATTCCAGAAGAAGAACACAGAGCAAAGAAGAGAACCAGATCACATACCAGCTATGTTGTTTTACTCTGTGACATTATGAACAAAGAGCCTTCCAGTTATGAAGAAGCGGAGGAAAAGAAAGAATGGAAGGATGCCATGGTTGAGGAATACCAATCAATAATGAAGAATGATGTTTGGGATGTTGTCCCAAGACCTACAGAGAAGTCTGTTGTAAATTCCAAATGGATTTACAAAATCAAGCATGCTGCAGATGGCAGTGTAGAGAAATACAAGGCAAGATTCGTAGCTCATGGCTTCTCTCAGAAAGAGGCAATAGATTATGAAGAAACTTTTGCACCTGTAGCCAGGTATACTTCCATCAGAACAGTACTTGCCCTGGCTGCAGCAATGAAATGGAAAATACACCAGATGTATGTCAAGACTGCTTTCTTGAATGGTGTAGTTGAAGAGGAAGTATACGTGGAGCAGCCACCCGGTTTTGAAATACATGACAGGGAGTCATATGTGTGTAGATTGAAGAAAGCCTTGTATGGATTGAAGCAAGCTCCCAGAACTTGGTATGGTAGGATGGATAGTTTCCTATCTAGCTTGGGATTTACCAAGAGTAAAGCGGATTCCAACCTCTACTACAAGGTTGAGTAAGGGAATCCTGTGATTATACTCCTGTATGTGGATGACTTATTTGTAACAGGATATGACAGATTGATTGCAGATACTAAGAGGAAGCTTGCTGCTGAGTTCGATATGAAAGATTTGGGAATGATGCATTATTTCCTAGGTATGGAGGTGTGGCATAATTCAAGTGGGATCTTTCTTGGTCAAGGGAAGTACACAGTAGATATTCTAAAGAGATTTGGGATGATGGATTGCAAGGCCATGGCCACACCCATGGCATCGAATCTAAAGCTTCTATGTGATGCTTCATCTAAGCCGGTTGATGTTTCTATGTATCGTCAGATGATTGGGTCCTTGATGTACCTGACGAACACGAGACTAGATATTTGCTTTGCAGTGAACACATTGAGCCAATTCCTGACGGATCCAAGGAGTGTTCATCTGGTTGCTGTAAAGCATGTTCTGAGGTACTTGAAGGGTACAGTGGATTATGGGCTCAAGTATGAAGCGAATCAAAAGTTTAACCTACAGGGTTATGTTGATTCAGATTGGGTTGGTAGTGCTGCAGATAGGAAGAGCACATCTGGGTGCTGCTTCAGTATGGGATCATGTGTGATCTCTTGGGTCAGTAGGAAGCAGTCCTGCGTAGCACTGAGTACAGCTAAGGCAGAGTATGTTGTAGCTTGTTCAGCTAGTTGTGAGGCAGTATGGCTACGGAAGCTACTATCTAAGTTATTTGATCTCCCAATGGATGATACTGGTATATTCTGCGATAACCAGAGTTGTGTGAAGCTGTCTGAGAACCCAGTGTTTCATGACAGGTCGAAACACATATAGATCAAATATCACTATATCAGGGATATGCTGCAGAGAGGAGCCATGAAGCTCCTGTATGTTGCGACGGGCGAGCAAATTGCAGATGTGCTGACGAAGCCACTAGCCAGGGTGAAGTTCGAGTACTTCAGAGAGAGGCTTGGTGTTCTTCGGATTGATGACACTTCGAGGAAGAAGTGATGGACACATTTGCTGAAGCCATTCCAAGCATGTTGGAAGGAGGATCCTTCACATGGCTGTGGATGTAAGCGCTGGATGATGAGCATCAGGATGATGTTCTGGTTTATGTTGGATATGATCAGTTGGATCATTTATATGTATATGTATGTATGCATCATGTTGGATGCTAGATATGATCAGTTGGATCATTTATATGTATATGTATATGTATGTATGCATCATGTTGGATGCTGGATATGATCAGCTGTATCATTTATATGTATATGTATGTACGCATCATGTTGGATGCTGGATATGATCAATAGGATCATTTGTATGTATTTTGTATATGCATCATGTTGGATGCTGGATATGATCAGTTGGATCATTTATATGTATATGTATGTACGCATCATGTTGGATGCTGGATATGATCAGTAGGATCATTTGTATGTATTTTGTATATGCATCATGTTGGATGCTTGGACCATGTATCTATATATGTATCAGGTGGATACATTGTATGATCAGGTGGATCATGTATGGTGATATGTATCATGTATTTGTATTTGTATCAGGTGGATACACTGTATGATCAGCTGGATCATGTATGATGATATGTATCAGGTAGATACTTGGTATGCATCAGGTAGATGCATTGTATGATCAGGATGATCATGGATGACGAGCTTCAGGATGTTTCTCTAGATGACATACAACAGGATGTTGCAGTGATGATGATCAGGATGATCATGTGTACATCAGGATGATGTATGGTGAGTATCAGTTTGATACTCTATAGCCATGGATCAGGTTGTGTAGATGAGCATATAATTTGGCCCTGGGAGATTTGTAGATAGTCTTTCGAGGTTTTGCTTATGGTATATAATTTGGCCCTGGTATATCTGGCAAATGCTCTTTTGAGGTTTTGCTATGGGAGGACATATAATTTGGCCCTGGGAGATCTGCAGATAGTCTTTTGAGGTTTTTCCTATGGCATATAATCTGGCCCTGGGATATCTGGCAGATGCTCTTTCGAGGTTTTGTCCTATGGCATATAATATGTCCCTGGGAGATCCGATAGGTTGGGCTGTGTGCCCGTAATAAGTCCTGGGATTCTCTTGCGAGGTTTTGCCATGACCACATATAATCTGTCCCTGGGAGATCCTATAGGTAGAGCTGTGTGCTCGTAACAGCCTGGGATGCTCTTGCGAGGTTTTGTGGTGACCACATATAATCTATCCCTGGGAGATCCTATAGGTAGATATGTGTGCTCGTAACAGCATGGGATACTCTTGTGAGGTTTTGAGGTCACATATAATATGGCCCTGGGAGATCCTATAGGTAGAGCCGTGTGCTTGTAATATCCTGGGATGCTCTTTCAAGGTTTTGTGATGCACGTAATAAGTCCTGAGGATTCCACAGTATGGCTAGTGATGACGAAGACCTACAGGTGGTGGGCCTACATCCAGTATGAAAAAGGACTGGCTCTGTAGAACTTCCTATGATGAGTAGAGTCAGATATTGGTTGAGATAGCAGCAGCAGTGATGATGATGATGACGATGCATTGATGACGATGATCCCGAGAAGAAGACTTGCCTAGCAGATCTGTGTCGAGAAATACCTTCCTAGTTAAGAGGGAGTGTGGATGTGTATGTAACATCAGAATGTATTTCATCTATGTATTTCATATATATTTATTGTACCCTTATTAGAGATGTGTTATTCCTCTATAAGGAAGTGTCATCATGTGGATTGACAAGTGTCGCAAGTGTGTGTACTTGCCGATGGGTTATTAGACCACCATGTGTGGGGTCGGCCCTGAAATATATATATTATAATGTGGATGTACCTAGCTAGACAAGTCGGCCCCATAAGGTCACTGGGAAAACAAGTTAGTATAAATAGAGATCAGGTGATCTCTATTTAGATCATTCAGAAAGTCATATTTCTCTCACTCAGAAAGTGGCGCACTAGTGAGGAGGAGGATCATCTGCTACTAGGAGACTATCTCAATGTATTTTGGTTGTACTTTGGTTGAGCCATTGCTCTTTCTATCTCTGAGGAAGTTGTGGGGTTTTTCACCTTAGGGTTTTCCCCACGGAAACTTTGTGTCTCTTGTCTCTCATGCTTTTGATTCTTGTGATGCTTGTCATACTTATTGTGATTGTTATTGATTGATATACTGTACATGTTATTCTCTTAGTGAAGATCCTAGAGTATTGTGAATTAATGCTCGAAATTTAACAATATTACATATCATACTAAGTGGTTACCTCTATGTGAGTTGGTGCCATCGAACATGTAACAATTAAAGTTGTGTCGATCATCCAGGTTGAACCCAATATACTCATATCACTCTAGTATACGAAGATGGTTTATTGAAATGAAGAGTTATATCTCTAGTTTAACACTACAAACATGCTTGTTTAAACACTTAAAAAATACACATAAAATGAATCAATTCAATCAACAAATATGAATAAGTTATATGTTATTGAGGATTTATTAACACCTTATTAAGGCCACCCTAAATCCTTCATATGAAAAATGAGATTGAGAGCCAAATACGGTATGCCACATACCTTTGTATGTGTCACTTTTCCTAATCTACCTTTTTATCTATTTATGTATGTAATATTTTATATATAATTTGGTATTGTTTACTTTATTATAGGTTGGTTCCATGTTTTCATAAAAGGCATGGCTTGATACCATATTTAAGGGAATAGGTGATCTAGTTCAAAGAACTCTGATGAATGAAAAGCCTAATTTATCACTCTTTTAGGTTGTTTTTGAGTGGGTGATTTTGGTTGGGAGAACATGGTTTCTATGTTTTTACAATGATAGTGAAGAAAATATCACCACATGATCTATAAGGTGTATGATCCTTCTTCATAGTGAGGCACCATGTGGACAACTTGAACAACTCTTTGATTCCGTTAATGATCTCTTTCCCTAGTGTATACTTTTTTTGGGTTTCTATAGGATGTTCAACATCTTGAATAATGGTTGCTATGATCTAGTGGCCTATGATGTTTATCCTTTTTCCTTTGTCTATTGAGTATGGATTGGGTAGGGGCTTGTTAACCATCTGTTCATGGAATTGCGATGATGTTTTGTGATCAAAAGAGAGTACATTATGGGTTGAAATTAGTGTTTTATATACCTCATCGTCAATGGAAAATGCATGCCTTAATGCCTTGTAATTTTCTAATATGAATTATGCATATCCAACAAGGTCCTATTTGAAATTTTTTCCCATGGTGCAAGTAGAACCAAACAGGTATTTGTATGATATGTCTTCCTCAAGCGAGGGGATTTTAGGAATACTAGAGGAAAGTTAGACATCTAGTAGGTCTACAAGAGTTATATCAACTAGATGTCAAAAGATCAGAAGAAAATTCCATAAACGCATGGAATTTTTTCTCACTGAAGGAGGGTCATGTTCCTATGATGATGAGACAATAGGTGACATCGAGGTTCCCTTGAAGTACAAACATCTAGTGAAACAATAGGTACCCAAGTATCTTCTTAAGCTAAACATAGATTTGTGTGTGAACGAGAGGATATATCGAATTGCACCATCGTCATTATATGGTTTGGGATTGTTTTGCATGGATGGCATAAAGGTCGGTTACGACAGATGTACTGAATTGATGGAGTTTTTTGGACCCTATTACAACTAAAAATATTGGATGCGACTGGTCCAATATACACGAAGTATGCGCAGATATGGATTGTCATAAAATTATTTACAGCTGAAAGACAAGGATCAAAATAAAGGAGCGCCGTTGTACATTGACGGAAGGCCAAAAGTTGCAAGGAATATTGCAAGGTTTATAAATAGTACACAACCAGGATCTAAAATTAAACAACCCAATTGCATATTTGAGGGGCATGAATGAAACTATGTTTTTTTATGTGCCACTAAATCAATAGCTGCAGGGGAAGAGTTGCTTATTAATTACAATTTGAATCAAATAGATACAAACACGGTTACTATGGGAGTGGTACATCTAAAAATTTACCCAACCTTTTATTAATGAATTTAACATCTTATGGATTTTTCATTAGTCTATAATTATAATTTTCTATATTTACTTCGCAGGATAGTGATCGGGGAATCTCCCCAACAGCTGGTCAGAGGAGTACAACATCCTCGAGGTAGTAGGTATACATCTTTGTAATTGTACACATATAATATGAAAAAATAGTTTTTTTGTTGTGTTTTTTCATGAGTATATTAGTTTCGTTTAGATAATGTTATCTATATATTTGTTTCAGAGTGTTGATCGGGGAAACCACCCCTGCTGTTGATCAGACGATAGCAACCTCAGGGAAATGGGTATACCTGATTGTAATTGTACAATTTAAATACATCAATATATTTTCTAATTATGTTTTTTCCGTGAGTATTTTGGTTTCGTTTAGTTATTTTTTTCTATGTTTTTGTTGCAGGGTGCTGATCGAGGCACCTCCCTAGCAGCAGATCGCGAAAAGTCCCCAACCATTGATCATATGAGTAGACGATCCTCGAGGAAGCATGTATAATTCATTGCAATTGTGAAAATATAATATGGAGCACCATATTTTTTTTGTTATGTCTTTTTTGAGTGTATATTGGTTTCATTATGATAATATTTTCTACATTTTTTTGGTAGGGGGATAATCGGGGCAAGTCCCTAGTTGTGGATCATACGACACCAGCATCAAGGCATCAGGTATACCTAATTGTAATTTTAGGAATATATCATGATCAATATTTTTTTTAATATATTTTTTTCCTCAGTCTATTGATTTCACGTTAGTAATGTTTTATATATTTTTGTTGCAGACTACTGATTCGGTGTATGATCCAGCGTTAGAGCAATCAATAAATTTTGATGTGGATGAGCTAATGCGCAATGCTGACATTGGATCTTATCTAGACCCAATTAAGATGATAGAGAATACCTTAAAACAAAATCATGAGGATATCCTTCGTCTGCTATTCATTCAGCCGCAGATAGATGATATTAGAGAAAAGGTTGATGTCTTGGTAAAGAGATCTCAGGCCTTGAAAGTAAGTTGCAGAATCTTGAATCAGAATATAAATTCATTTAGTATTTTATAATTTGTACTTGTATATGATGGTGAACTAAAATATGGTTTGTATTTACAGGATTTTGTGCGCCCACACTAGTGGCCAAGGTGGTGTTGGCACTAGTGATGCTTGTGGAGAGACGTCACATGAGCAAATGACTCCACGTGCATCTCGTGTGCCATTGATGTCGATTGAAAAGTTGGAAACATATTCCATGACACCCCTGAGGCCAGTTGTGAGTGAACTCGCTAGTGATCGGCGCACGCCAGATCGTGCAGAAGAAGGGGTCGATGCAGAGACTGCTAGTATTGGTATTGTTGAAGAAAAATTTCATGGATCTTCCTGTTGTTGGTTGTGGAGCCAAATCTTCCAATCTCATAGATGATGATTCAGTTGTGTCCATGCCCCAGGTTTGGTTATGATCCCGGCCCGACGCTCAGGGGGTCCGGGGGTGGTCGACCCCCCCTCGGCTGGGGGGCGCAGGGGCCAGCGCCCCCGAAAAAGGGGGTTTGGGGGTAGATCCCTCGAGAAAAATTTTTGGGGTTGTTTTCGCCACCAATTTTTGGGCCCATGGTTTTGGGTAACCCGTAGTATTTTCCCATTGTATTTCCCTTATAAAAGAAGGACATTGTAACACAGCTAGGGTTAATGATGTATTAGGTTTTATGCATTTTAAAGATCTCTAAGATAAGGAGAGAGACTGTGAGAAAGTAAAGAGGAAGTGCAGTGGTTGTGCTATAGGTTGTATCCCTTCACTTTGCTAGACGAAATAATAATAAGGACTGGCAACTTCAGTGTGGACGTATCCAAAGTTGGGGTGAACCACGATATATCTGTGTCTCTCTTGTAATGTGTTTGTGATTATATTTGCATTTCTGTTTATTGTTATTGCTTTGCGATCCTGTTTTTCTAACAATTGGTATTAGAGCCAAAGGTCTATTTGGCAGATAAACCTGCAGGAAGCTAGGGTTTCTAGTTCGAGTGGGAGCAATGGCGGAAGAAGGAAAGTTTAAGGTCGATAAGTTTAACGGCCAAAAATTCAAGTTATGGAAGATGCAAATGGAGGACTATCTGTACCAAAAGGATCTATTCCTACCATTGGGAGGAAGAGCAAAGCATTCGATGGCCATGAAGGATGAAGAATGGGAGGTTCTTGACAAAAAGGCTCTGAGAACAATACGGCTGAGCCTGGCTTCGTCGGGGGCTTTCAATATCTCAAAAGAAACAACAACGGAGGGTTTGATGAGCGCATTGAGTAAGTTGTATGAAAAACCCTCGGCCTCCAACAAGGTATTTCTAATGAAGCGTTTATTTAATATGAAGATGTCTGAAGGTGGATCTGTTACTGATCATTTAAATGAGTTTAATACGGTTACAAATCAACTAAGTTCTGTAAGTGTGAACTTTGATGATGAGGGTAGGGCTCTTTTAATCTTATGTTCATTGCCAAAAAGCTGGAATAGCTTTGTCATGGATATAAGTAACTCTGTCTTTGTTTCAAACACCTTGAAATTTGATGATGTTATTGGTGTTATTCTTAGCGAGGAAATGCGAAGAAAAAGCACAGATGAGACATCAGGTAATGCGTTGACCATGGAGAGAAGGGGAAGACAAAAGGAGACAGAAAAGAGCCAAGGTAATCATGGCAAGTCTAAAATGGGAAGATCCAAGTCCAGACTGGGAAAAATAGAGTGTTGGAACTGTTGAAAGAAAGACTACAGATCTCTAAAGAAGAAAGGAGATGCACAGAAGGAAACTACCCAGGAAGCAAATGTAGCAGGTGATGTGTTACAAGATGCTTTGATTCTTGCATTAGATAATACTAGTGATTATTGGGTAGTAGATTCAGGAGCTTCATGTCATGCTACACCCCATAGGAAATACTTTCATGAGTATGTTCCTGGCGATTTTGGACATGTTTTATTGGGTGATAATGAGCCATGTAAAATTGTTGGAATGGGTAAGGTATGGATAAATGTTAAGAATGGAACTGACTGGTTGTTTAAAGATGTTAGGCATATTCCTGCTATGAAAAGAAATCTAATCTCAACAGGGCAGTTGGGAGATGGTGGCTGTCTATCTACATTTGGAGAAAAGTGGTGGAATATCACTAAAGGATCAATGGTGATAGCAAAATGAGACAGGATAGGTACATTGTATTTATGTCCTCATAATACTGACCATTCTATGTCTTTAGCTCCCACAGGAACAGATACAGCATTGTGGCATCATAGGCTTGGCCACATGAGTGAGAAGGGGATGCAGATTCTCCACTCAAGGAAGTTGCTACCAGATTTGAAGCAGGTAAGTTTGGAATTCTATGAAAACTGTGTTTATGGAAAATAGAAGAGAGTCAGATTTCTCAGGGTTGGGAAACAGAAGAAGAATGAAAAGTTAGAGCTAGTGCATACAGATGTATGGGGACCAGCTTAGGTACAATCTCTTGGTGGATCTCATTATTATGTTACATTTATTGATGATGCAACTAGGAAAACTTGGGTTTATTGCATTAGATAGAAATCTGATGTGTTTGCTACTTTTAAGAAGTGGAAAGCTT
This sequence comes from Larix kaempferi, assembly GCA_027924585.1. Taxonomy (NCBI): domain Eukaryota; kingdom Viridiplantae; phylum Streptophyta; class Pinopsida; order Pinales; family Pinaceae; genus Larix; species Larix kaempferi. Next base: position 2,988,665 of record BSBM01001619.1, read on the forward strand.
TGGTTGAGAATGAGACAGGGAAAAGGTTGAAGTGTCTCAGATCTGATAATGGAGGTGAGTATTGTGGCAAGGAGTTTGATAGTTATTGTTCATACCATGGGATTCATAGAGAGAAGACAGTCCCAGGAACACCACAAGAAAATGGTGTGTCAGAAAGGATGAACAGAACAATCATGGAGAGTGCAAGGTGTATCAGACTGCATGCAGGGTCGCCCTTACAGTTTTGGGCGGATGCTGTAAATACTGCTGTTTATTTAATAAACAGAAGACCTTCAAGTGATTTGGATGGTGGTATTCCAGAGGAGGCATGGACAAATAAAAAGGTAAACTAATCATTTATGATAATTTTTGGTTGTGAAGCATTTGTCCATATTGATAAATAAAATAGAACAAAGCTTGAAACTAAATCCAAGAAATGTACCTTTATTGGATATGGGGTTGATGAATTTGGTTATCGCTTATGGGATTATGAAAATAACAAAATCATCAGGAGTAGAGATGTGATATTCAATGAAAATGTCATATATAAAGATCAATTGCAGGGAAAGAAACATGAAAAGGAAACCACAGAGTACACAGTACTTGATGAAATTCAAGAAAATGAAGTTTCAAAGGTGCCAGAAAATCAAGAACAACAGCAAGTACCTGAAATTCCTACAACTACAAGAAGATCTACCAGGTTAAGTAGACTCCCTGAATGATACTCTCCTTCAATGTATTATTTGTTGATGACTGATGCTGGTGAACCAGAATGTTATGAAGAAGCAATGCAGGTGGAAACTAGAAAGAAGTGGGAGCAAGGCATGAATGAGGAGATGGACTCATTGGTAGGAAACCAGACGTGGGATCTGGTTTAGTTGCATGCTGGTAAAAGAGCATTGCAGAACAAATGGATTTACAGGTTGAAGGAAGAAGAAGGAGGCAAGAAGAGGTACAAGGCCAGACTTGTTGTAAAGGGGTTTGCACAGAAGAAAGGTATAGATTTTGATGAAATATTTTCTCATGTTGTTAAGATGACTTCAATTAGGACTATCTTAAGTCTAGTGGTGGTAGAATATTTGCATCTTGAATAGTTAGACGTAAAAACAGTCTTTCTCCATGGGGATTTGGAGGAAGAGATATATATGCAGTAGCCACAAGGGTATGAGTTCAAAGGTAAGGAGAATTTGGTGTGCAGGTTGAAAAAGAGCTTGTATGGTTTGAAGCAAGCTCCAAGGCAGTGGTATTTAAAATTTGACAGGTTTATGATAGAACAAGGTTATAGTAGATGTCTTTCTGACCACTGTGTTTATTTCAAGAAGCTAGACAATGAAAGATACATTATCTTGTTACTGTATGTGGATGACATGCTTGTGGAAGGGTCTAACATGCAGGATATAAATGTACTCAAAAGGAAGCTAGCTAATTCATTTGCGATGAAGGATTTGGGTGCTGCAAAGCAAATCCTTGGTATGAGAATAATAAGAGACAGGAAAAATCGAAAATTGACATTGTCTCAGAGCGAGTACATACAAAAGGTGTTGGAGAGGTTCATAATGCATAATGAAAAACCAGTAAGTACACCTTTGGCCAGCCATTTCAGTCTAAGTAAGGAAATGTGTCCCAAGACACAGGAAGAGACAGATTACATGTCCAAGATTCCCTATCACACAGCAGTTGGCAGCTTGATGTATGTCATGGTGTGCACAAGACCAGATATTGCACAAGCAGTGGGAGTTGTGAGCAGATATATGAACAATCTAGGTAAAGAACATTGGAAGGCAGTATAATGGATTCTCAGGTATTTGAGAGGTACCACCACTCAGGCATTATGTTTTGGAGGTTCGGACACTGTTCTACAGGGATATGTTGATGCAAATATGGCAGGTGATAAGGATAGCAGGAGGAGCACCACAGGGTATGTGTTTACTGTAGGTGGAACAACAGTAAGCTGGATTTCGAAACTGCAGAAGCTTGTTTCACTTTCAACAATGGAAGCAGAGTATGTTGCTATTACAGAGGCTAGTAAAGAGATGATTTGGTTGCAGAGGTTTATGGAGGAAGTGCGTAAGAAGCATAAGGATAGCAGGTTGTATAGTGATATCCAGAGTGCCATTCATCTTGAAAATAACTCAGCATTCCATTCCAGGACTAAACATATACAGCTCAAGTACCATTTCATATGCTCTGTTCTGGAAGATGAACAGTTGAAGCTGGAAAAGATACATACTAGCCAGAATCCTGCAGACATGTTCACAAAGGTAGTGACTAGAGAGAAAATGAGTCCCTGCTCGGTTTCAGTTGGCCTTCTAGCATGAAGGTGAAGATGAGAAAGTTTCCAAGTCCAAGGTCTAACAAGTACAGCAATGGTGGAGTTGTTGTGATTAGTATCCAAGTGGGAGATTGTTGGTTGTGGAGCCAGATCTTCCAGTCTCATAGATGATGATTCAGCTGTGTCCGTACCATAGGTTTGGTTATGATCCCGTCTTGATGCTTAGGGGGTGCAGGGGCTAGCGAGCCCCCGAAAAAGGGGGTTTGGGGGGAAATCCCCTGAGAAGGGGGATCAGGGGAAATGCCCCTAAGAAAACGGGGGTTTGGGGGCGTAGCCCCCGAGGAAAATTTTTGGGGTTGTTTTCGCCACCAGTTTTCGGGCCCATGGTTTTGGGTAACCCGTGGTATTTTTCCATTGTATTTCCCTTATAAAAGAAAGACATTGTAACACGGCTAGGGTTAATGATGTATTAGGTTTTATGCATTGTAAATATCTCTAAGATCATGAGAGAGACTGTGAGACAGTGAAGAGGAAGTGCAGCGCTTGTGCTGCAGGTTGTATCCCTTCACTTTGCTGGACGAAATAATAATAAGGACTGGAAACTTCAGTGTGGACGTAGCCCAAGTTGGGGTGAACCATAATATATCTGTGTCTCTCTTGTAATGTGTGTGTGATTATATTTGCATTTCTATTTATTTTTATTGCTCTGCGATCCTGTTTTTCTAACACTCATGTCACTAGAACGGGTACACTACAGACCAAATTTTTGGTGGACAAAGAGCTCGTTCCAATAAATATAGAGAAGATCCCAGGTATTTATACATTGTTCAAGTTAATGTTTATAATTTAATTTTAATATACTGATAAAACATTGTTTTTCAACTAATGATGGCATGATCGTTTTGCACGAAATGATGTTTTTTATAAACATATAAATGATTTGTCAATCGATATATTTAGGCCCACCATCCACACAAGGTGGGATAAACAAAGTAAAAATTTAAAAGATGAGCTCACTAATCACTTGGTTGGCCTATTCGACAACGAGATATTTAATCGAGTCGAGGTCCTAAAGAAGTTTGGACAACATATGAAGATTGTGAGGGACCAATATAGGGTTCATCTAGAAAGGAACCCTAGGTATGAGCACCCTCCAATGATTCCAGGAAGAGAGTGGAAAGCCGTAGTGGAAGATAGAAAGGAGAGGGCTCTGAGAAAAGAAGGAAAGCCACCACCGGGCACAAGAAGGTATGCAATACTTTCCACAATGTAATTCTAAACCTTATTATTATTAATTTTTAGATCAAATTTGAAAGATCTAATGTCTTTCAACCCTTTCATAGGTTGTCATACACATCAAAGGCCACAAAGGAAAGACAAGAAAAAATTGATCAGCACAAGCTTGGGCTTGGTGGTTATTCGAATTTCGCGGCACAAATTGTAAGTATCGAAAAACCAATATTGAATCCAAATAATAAATTGCAAATTATTTTCATTTTATTGCACTACAAAAGGTAAATTCGTGACGTTATGCAAGTATGGAGGCCGACAGATTCAAGGAAGTGCTCACTGAGGAAGACTTGAAGCTTGGCTTCCAGCATTGCTTTGGAGCTGTTTTTGAATGCTGAAAAAGCTTGTCTGGGAAAACCCATTCTTCTAGTGATCCATCTTGTGCACAGGTATATAAAATCAATATAGTTTAATGAAGATTTATTACTTGTGCAATCTATTCGTTATAAATATTTTCCATAAAATATTGACTCTGTTTTGAGCAGGAAAGCAACAATCCACTTAATGTCGAGGATGGAGAATGACCAATCGAAGATCATGCTTCCAAACCTGGTAATAAATTTATTCATATGCTACAATTTTAAATATTGCATTGCAAATGGTGAATATTAATTGTACTTTTCCATGTTTCAACTACAGAGCATGTAGAGGGTCACACTACACAAGATGAGCCTAGACAGGAATATGAATTACATGATGTGGCCACAACAGGTAAAAAAACACCTTTGTAATGTTTTTTTTAAATGAAATATTTGTCATTATAATATCAGAAGATATCAATGTAACATTTTCACATTATTGTAGCAAATCCGGACCCCTTGCCACAACATCCACGTCGTGATTACTCTAGTAGGAAGACAACACAAGAAGTTGATGAAGCCCCAAGAACTGAACAACAAGTTCCAGAAGATGAGTTTCTTGTTGATTTTGTCAAGAGAAAAAAACCTAGAAAGAAGTGACTGAAGAAACACTATGTGTACTTATTTTTATAATATAATGTCATGCGTAATGTTTTTCCTATTGAATAAATGAATGGTTTAATGAATGTTACCTTTTATTGAATGAATGGTAAATGTTTCTTTATGATGAAATCTGCATGTTTGCACATAATTTTTTTTTCAAGTACATTCATTGGGTATGGGGAATTGAAAGTGATGTGAGGGGGGGGGAGGGGCCATACGCGATTCCACATTCATGTGGTTGGCCCTGTTTAGTACAAAATATTAAATTATTCTCAAAACAAAGAGGAGCTCAATGAGGTATTTATACCTGCCATCAATGAAGTATCTTCAGTACCTATCATAAGTGAGACCACACTATTATGGTCACAATATCAGCTAGGTTTCAACCCATCAAATCCTTCACACATGCAAGTGCTCATCTCAAGCACACAAGGGTTTCACCATTAAATAACCACTCCTAGGTTCAACAACCGAAATACTTGTCTTTCAAAACAACAAGAAGGAAATTTCATCCCAATAAACCCCCCTAGCTATAAGAAGTCAATTCCAACCAAAGTTGGCCGCTTCGTCATCCGCATCACAGAAGTGAACATCCAAGTACATCATCACATCACATTCCCAAGAAAGGTGTCTCTCCAAACTCCATCAATCATGACATCACATCAAGCTCAAAGTCCTCCAAACAAAGCATCTCAACATGCTCAAGGTCTTCGCATTAGTGTTTTTGTCAACAATAGGTCCATTTATTACCGATAAAACCTACCCTATACAATATATAGTCTTTCTAAAACCATATAAGTTTTCCCATACTAGAGATTACATGATTATGATGCCTAAAGTTGCCCATACTAGAAAATATTTTGTGGATAGTTTGAAGGAATCATGCCTTCAAAGTTTCAAAAACCAAGTACGTTTGTCATTCTCAAAGATATTGATGCACCCACAGAAAGCAATCATCCATGACATGGAGACTAGATTTAGCACACCTAGGGTCTATAAAGAAGACAAAAAAACAAATGTCTAATGGAGTGTAATTCCTTTTGCAATTAGGCCTCTATAACAACATCAAGCTTTCACAATATCACTGTAACCTATCATATGCTCTAGTTTGAAAACATCTACAATTTGTCCCAATGGAAACTTCAGACCCATAATGAGCAAAAATATTTCATCCTTGATAAGCTAAATATGGAGTAGAGGTTTAGTCCTGAGGTCACTTAGGAAGATGTGTTTTTTAACATTCCTCGGAAGGCATTGTGTCTCGTAAATAAAATGTTACATTCTAGAATCCACATAGGTGTACTGACAGTTAGAAACATGGTTTTAAATAGTCAAAAACATGTTTTAGATCATGAAACAAACTATGCACAAGATCATCCATTTGATTTTATTCTTCCAAGGATCAAGCAACAAAGGGGCTATAATGAAGTGGAGGCCAGTTTGGTGCAATTTGGGAATCTTGTGATCAACATATAGGATATTGATGGCCATGGTGGAAGCTAGAGGATAAAAATCTACCTCCAACCTCCAAGGTATGATGTCCTACTATAAAACCCAAACATTTCTTGTAAAACATTTCAATTTCGACAAGATGATGATGAGTCACATCTCCAAATATGAAAATATTCCTTGGGGAATGTGAAAGGTATCCTCAATGGAGAAATATGCATAAAAGTATGAAGCAAAGTTCCCCATAGGTGAGGTGCTACAACATGTGCAATTGTGCCTCCAAACATATGAACTCAAAAAAAAGTGAAAGAAGGGTAATACATGAATCTACATCACTATCACTCCTATTCATGAAAAACAAGATGATGCTCAAAGAATATTCCCCATACAATGCTCATGACTCATACCAAACTCCCAAAGTCCACATCTCTTGGCACAATGTTGCTGAAAAGAATGCCTCCAAAAATGCAAAACGAGCATGCATTTTCAAGGGGTAACATTGATGTAATGCATTTATTAAATATTTGTTGTAATTTTGTATTTATTAGTCTTGCATGGACAACTTTCAAGAATCAATATCAAATTTAATGTATCGGATTAGCATCCACTAGATCATACATATTATTGTATTTTTCCATATTTATGTGTTAACTGCTTATTTGATGTTGGTTTTGGTTTATATTTAGAAAAAAGAAGAAAAATGAATTTATTTTGTATTTTTTAATGCTTGTCACAATTTTGTTGTTTTTATCGATTTTTTGCTAATGTTGATTTTTTCAACAATGCTTAGTAGCCACACCCATACAGTACATGAACCATGGTAATATGGTACAACAACATGTACAAATGTAATTCCATCTCAAAGAAACCTTGAACAAAAGAGAAAGCACATGTGTAATGATGTGTATCAAATGTTTACAATTTGTGACTGGCTTTCATCACTTCATCCATTTTGAAAGGAGCATACCTAATATTGTAGGGATTTAAGAGAAGATACCAAGAAAGTTGCATCATGAATATGTATTACTTAAGATAAAGTAATAGCAATCAAGAATGTAGCCATGAACTATAATGCATATTTTATGAGAAAGCAAGAAGCTTAATATATCTTGCCTTGGAAATGAGTAATGAGGATAAGAAGAGGTTTTAGGAAAAATATATGTTGTCTTTATAGATAATAAAGTCATAATTTTAACTAACTTCTTAGGCTTCATCTTCCTCTTGTATGCACACCCATACATGCAGTATCATCTCATATATGTGAGTTTTTCTCTCTAGAATATAGGGATAATAATGCATTTTTTTCCTCTGTTTTTGTTTGGGTTGATCAAATTTATCACTGGGCATTGCAGGTCGGGAAAGTTGACTGCATAATAATAATAACACAGGAACCAAATTGTCTTCATGACCGGTATTGGGGTGATTTCTTGGGGCTTGTTATGAAACTGAAGTATGGTATCCTACTTTCCAAGCCTCTAACAAGGTAAGGAATTATTCATTTCTCACAGTTATTTCTTTGATGCATTATTGTCATAGCATGTATGCCATGAATTATAAATTTATTCTGGTGTATATTTGTAGTATTGAATTTTTTCTATGGCTATTTCACGCATCCCTTGGAACTTGTTATAGATAGCCTTGGGTAACATTTTGAAATTTCAGAAGGAAAAAATGCATTTTGATGTGATCGGTGGTATTATATACTTTGTTTTGGTGTTCTCCATGTTTCCTCAGGTGAACTCTTATTACCCATTATTTTAATTTAATATTATTGTAATTTACATTATTAAATTAAAATGTTCATCAAACGTAAAATATCTAATTCTAGATCAGATAGTGAACTTATTAGGCCTGACCAATGCTTGAAAAGAGAGATATACCAAACAAGATCAATCAAGTAAAGATTCAGGGATGAAGTAGCACTAATGAAGCTTGCTTGTTCTGTATATTTGTTTAGAGATGGTTTTACATGCATATATGAACTCCTGCACTTCAACCCCGATGATATTAAATAATCTTATTTCTAGTTTAATGTTGTCTTTTCATGATAGGAGGTTGATTAAGAAAGGTGAAGAGAGAATTGAAATTTTTAGATCATGAAACAAATGATGCACAATAGCATTCCTCCTCCACCTATAGTGTTATCTTTGTCTTCAAAGAGCTATAAAAACAGAGATCAATGTTCAAAAATATCACTTTCTCCTTTTCTTCTTTTGCGTGCGCTTATTGTTGGTTTGTTTAAATGTTGTATTCCATCATGATTACATACCTATGTATCTATAATTCTTCACAAATAACATAGAAAATAGGGGTCACAACATTTCTATGGAAGGGTTCCTCCTTGTCACCACATGAAAAAGTCATAGACCCACTGCCTCCTTGTTCCATGAAGTAGTATTCAAGTGTGAGTATAGTAAAGAGCAGTGTGATCATCATAATCATATGCTTCTGGGGTCTACCTGCAATTTAGTACTTGTATTTGTACAAGCATTTATTGATTCTTTAGCGAATGTCATCCTATGTTGATTGGAAACATGCAAAGAATCCGTGATTGGTTTGGATAGTGTACATGGGATGCCTTCTACCAAGATGTTTCTGTATAGGGTGTTGTTGATGCCTCGAATATCGCTGCATCAATCAGCAAGGGATTCTCCCTGGTAAGCAATCCCAACTAGATCACTCACCGTTTGGTGTGGGGGAATCCGTCCGGTTAACGGTTCCGGCTGCCGTGGGTTTTAAATATTTGCTTGTTGTACCGGTTGCAGTCGAATCCACTGGTTTATATATTTTGTGTTTAAAATGATATGCAAGTGACATATATTAAAATTCATGCAGGAAAGAAAATCTATGCTAATCTAAATTAATCTAAATTACCTATCCTTATAAGGAGCAGATTTAAAGAATGGGCAATAAACTGAAAAATACACCAAATAACTCCACATATAGCTATTAAATTGAAAGGAGCATTTACAACATAAATAAATTTCATCCAAGATAGCTCAGATTAATATAAGCATTCAATTACCCATCTAACATAGAAATTTTGCAAAACAATATGAAACCATTCATAGCACAGAATTAATTCATAACAGCCAGGAAAGATCTCATAAGAAATGTATGAAAAGTGCATAAATAGTTCAGCAGTTAATCAACAAGACTCCATGCAAAAATGTTGGTGCCAGCTTCCACAGGACAAAACGATTTTCCATTGATGTAGCAGAAATAGTTCCTTTACAATACAGAAAAGAATTTCACCTTCCAAAAGTCCTTTTCTCTTCTTCTAATCAGCTATATGTAGCTTTACAAGATGTACCCAGAGTTTGCCACCTATACCCTAACCATTTCTATTCCTTTAATTTGTCTTGTAGTGCTGAATATTACATAAGAGAAATATCTCAAATATTTTGCAACAACGGGAGTTAAAAATTACAAGTCATTTAATATTCCAAAGGTATATACAAAAATAAACGTTCATGAGGCATGCTGGAGGACACAAGCTATCCCTGAGCTGTCTCTTTTGGTGACTGAGGCTCTTATGGGATCACTAGGGTTTCTTCTTGCACTACAGCAATGGCTGGGCCACTCTCCGATGTGGTAGCTTGGATGGCTGCCACTGCCTTCTCCGCCTCTGCTATATGAATCCCCCAGTGATTTGTGTCCCTTACAATATTTGTTCCAACCAGGGGACTCATGAATCTGAGAGATACTTCTTGCTTGGCCAGTTCTTCTGCTAAGATGGTTATTTTGGCCGTAGTGACCTGGAGGATTTCTTCTAGGCTGTGTTGTTTAAACAACAAATTGGTTGATAAATTGGTGTAGATCTTCTGCTGTCAAGGTGTCCAGCTTCTGCACATATTCACTTTTTGCCTAGAGTTCTATACTTAGATTAGCTAAATACTGTGCTTTATCCGGGAACTCTTCTAGTCCTTTGGGGCATGGCTATTTTGGTAGCTTTCCTGTGTGGGTCTGTATTTGAGAGTACACAGGTCTTGCACCACTCATAAGTGGCTGAGGTTACGGTGGCCAACTTTAATCCGCAACCTTTAGAATACGCTAGGGTGCGTATATCTTCCTTGTATTCAACAATAGACTTATGGGGAAGAGTTGTTGGGAACCCTGACTTCCCTTCTCTCCATTCCATGTGCTTTTTTAATCTCCCCACTAATGCGTGCGTGCTTCCTCCTGATCTTGGTGGCTTCAACATTGATTCCCTTGACTTTGGCCATTACTGCTTTTAGTCTGTATACTTCCTCTGCTATGAGTTCTCGGACTCCATAGGTCTCTCTTAGTATTCCACAAGCCTTCTCATGGAAGGGGATGATGTCTCCCATTTTTTTGTTTTCCAACTCGAATTGTTGCTCTAACAATTCATTTTCTCCTTGCAACTTCTCAATGCGCTCCTTCAGGTCATCGATCTCTTGAAGGTTGTCAAATTTATCTGATTCGAGCTTCAAATTCTTATCTTTAAGTTCTACATTTTTTGTTTCTAATATTCTTGTTTGTATTGCCAGAGCTCTCCTATCAACCTCTAATTGTTGGAGTGTTTTTATTTAATTCTTCCTTCTGAGATGTGAGAGCATTATTCTTCCTGATCATCAAGTTCGTAGAGTTTCTGCTCTTTAACTAAAGCTTCCTGAAGCTGCTGCGCCTTCTCCTTTTCTTCATCCAGCCTATCTCCTAGTATGTTAACATTGTCTACGATCGTTGTAACCGTGGCTATAGAGATGGATGCTAGGAGCCTAGCAGCCTCTTCTGTGTTCCGCATGACCGTTGGTCTCATGTGTGGTGATGATGTCTGGTCGAAAAGGTCTTTTCAATTGGAACCTGTCTCTTTGACAATGGTCTTTCTTTTCTTGTTGTAAGCAAAGTTCTGCCAATTAGAAACGGTGCTGCCTTTATAGGGTGTAAAAGGGGACAATGGGTAGATCTCTTATGGGGGAACCCATATCTAAGTTTTGCAGGTCTGGGCTTTTTGGGATCAACATCCTCTTGGGATTTCTTTTCTTCTTCTTCTTTCCTCCGTGCTTCTTCCTGCTGCTCCTTCCTTCTTTTGTCATCTTCTTCCGGCTTAACATTAGTTTTCCAGCCTAATTCTTTCTTCCTCTTCTTCTTTCTTCTTTGCCTCGACTTCGACTGCTTGGATTCTCAAATTTTCTTCTTCTTCTCTACGTTTATCTTCTTGGATTTTCTTTGTTTGTTCTAAGAGCCTTAGTTCTTCTTCTAAGAAAGACTTGGAGCTCAAGCTGGCCCCTCCTTTTCCCACCTGAAAAATCTGTAGCTCAGTCATATTGCTGATTCCCCTATATGGTTTCCTCCTGTGGATCATAAAAGTTGGAATATTCATAGGGAGTGGAGAGTTCTTTGCAATGCTGTGCAATTTTTCCCTGTCGATCATTCCTATGAAAAATCCTCTCTCCGAAATAAAAGCTCCTCAATTCTGCAACAAATTCTTTCACAGTTGCAATTCCTGAAAACGTATAGGACCCAACATGAAAGGGTTAAGGGGGGGGAAACGTGCCTTTCTTGGCCTTATACAAGGTGTTACCCATCCGATCAATGATACTTTGCCTTGCCATTTCCTTGTGGACTATGTAATCTGTATAATTCCCTTGGGAGAATATATGGGGCTTTGGAACCTCCATAAATTCTTATGTAGGTACCTTCTGGAGAGAAATAGAAATCGCCATAATTTTCCAAGGCTTCCATGGCGTTTTTCAGATAGACAATTGGGTTCTTCATTAAATATCAACTGATTAAGGGGCATTATGAACTCCTTGCAAATGAGCTTGTAATCCCTCTTGTAATTTTGAGCCCAAAATATTTTGTAGGCAATGAACACCGGGCCCTCTACCGAGCTCAACATGCATCCTAACTTGGGAAAAAGACATTTTGCCATGATACAATCTATGAGGTATGAAGCCATATAGAATTCTGCCTTCCTTTCCACTAGCCCCTTCTTCAGCCACTGTTATTGCTGATGACAGGCTGTCTGAAAGAATATCAGCCCAATTGAAGATCATCCCTTTGAAAGCAACATAATGGATGATAGGGACCCACTGTAGCATAAACATCATCCCGGTCAGGCCTCCCGAAGATTCTGCTTAGCATGAGAGCGATTAGTCTAAAGGGAGGCCTCAGATTCTGGACTTTGTATTCTTCACTGTCTTTTCTATTGAATTGCTTGCCTAAAATTAACAACCTTCTTGCCATGTCTAGATTATCCATGTGGATCTCTTGCGACCATGCATCATCGAGCTGCTACTGTGCTTTGGGTAACTTGTAGGCTGTTGAAATGTAAGATGGGTGAAATGAAGCAAAGGCATTCCCTATGCTATCTGCTATGACTCTAGTTTCAGTGTTGGCATGCTGCAGCACCCATCCAATTACCTCTGAGCATGGGAAGAGTTATGGACATGTGGATGCTTTGGATATACAGGAGTTCCGAATATTTTGATATAAGCATTCTTCTTCAAGGAGAGCTTCAGGTAAGTCCTGATCTCTTATCATGTGGTAGACATCACCCCAATTTACTTCTGGAGGCACTTTGTAGTGCATTTGGTGTCTTGGAATGTTGTCTCCATTCTGGCGCTTTCATCGATTGCCTTCGTTCTCCTCTTGCCACCTTTAGCCATTATGGGAATCCTATTCAACAATTAACATGAATAAGCAATGCATGACATAATGTTGACAACCCAAACTAATGTCTGTTAGATAATTTCTTCATTTCAACCAAATTCATGAACATGTTTCCTTCACATATCAATTTAAAAAACTTGTGAAAGCATTAATTAGGTTATCCTTGCGGTCACCGTGGTGCTTAAGAATTATGATGGCCAATTGATAAAGGTTGGTCCAGGTGCTTAAGTTCTTGGAAACAGAACAATGACCGGTGCGTGAGTGCGGAAGATGCCAAATTATAATAACAGAGACACCCATGATTAGGTGCAAAACCAAAAGGCAAAAAAGGTCAAGCAGGTGATGAATAGATGCATCATTTTAAACTGTGGGAGCCTCGGGGACCTTTATGTCTATGCTTAGGGTTTCCTAACAAACATCTCTTAGGTTGGGGGTGATATGTCATCCGGGATCATGAAGAACAAGCTCCATACTAATGACAGAAAGATAGCTACCGTAGTAACGAAACGACCTTGCGTAGAAAAAATGGCCCTAGACATGACCGTGATTACGAAGATGAGACTAGGTAGCATGATACTCTGTTTCAGGTGCACAAAGGGTCGACAATGGGTGTAATTGTTCCGGGAAAACGTCATGTCTTAGAAAAGGACAAAAATGAAATGATGAAACACCATTTTAAGTAGGCACATACATCCTACAGAGCTTGCGAATGTACTTACTTGGAAACGAATGGCGTGGTACTGATGATTGTCGAAGGACCTGTGACTTCGTGTCTTCAAATGATAATGGACACTTCATAGCTCAAACGGGATGGAGAAACAGTCCAGGTGATGAAAATACAATGACTTTCCAATGTGGTTTCACCCCCATATATTCGAATTGGTACATGCAAAACCTTAAAGCGGTGGTTGCATGCCATTAAATGGGTTTTAAGACTGCGTACGGCCGGGTCACGTCGAAACCTTTTTCAATAAATGCGACTGTCAAAAGAGGGAGGGTTATGTTAACACTTCCGACCCACGTGGGAAGAAAAGTTGAAAATGGTCCGCCATTGTGGGGAAGTTGTGCGAATGCTTCCGCGAATAAGTCATGTATCACGGCGGACTTAATCGAACTTTTCCGCTTTCGTGGGAAAGTTGGCCAAGTTCTTCCGAAAATATGCCAAGGTTTGTGGGGCGGAAGAAAAAGACGAGTCTCTCTGAAAAACTTGTTGATGCGTTTTCGGCATTTGCGGAAGAGTTAGATGAAAGCTTCCACTGTAGGGGAAGGATTTAATGAGTTTGTTCCATTGCGAGCTTGTTTGAGTAAACATTTCGCCTTTTCGGAGACTTTGTGATCACTTTTTTGCCGTGGTTTGACTTGGCTTTTTTTCTTCCGTGGTTTCGGAAGACTTGGGCCAACTCTTCCGCTGTTGCGGCGAAGTTAGCTCAGTGTTTCCACCGTTATGGGCCAAAATACTGAGTTTTACTTGGGCAAAAGACAAAAATCAAAATTTCTAAGGCAAGTTAAGATCAAAAGAAACTAAGTCACTGGATTCCAAGATGTTGCAAAACTTTTAAGGCAAACATACTCAAAAACGAGGAGGGGCCCCAATATTTTTTCAAAAATAAAAAAGGGGGGGGGTGTTTGTACGAACAACAGGTGTAGAAAAAGGATTGAAGAGCTAAAAGTCCACAAATGTTTTATTGAAGCAATGCCTATCTTCAAAATTCTAATGATATTGCAACTTGTTTTACGCCCTCCATTATCACCCTTTTCTTGCTAATAGGGGACCATTGTGGAAAATTACATGGATTCTTGGACCCTACCTATTAATTTCAAGTCCTTAATGGAATGTGAGTGCCTTTTCTATTCCATTCTGTTGTGATAGTGCTAAACTAAACTTGACTTTATCATAGTTACAGTTTTACTTGTTTAACGTTACGAAATTTACACTTTTTTTTGCCAAAGGCATGGGGAATAACACTTGAATACTTCAAGTGTTGATCCCCACGCCTTTGAGCTGTGGAATCAAAAATTTGTTCTTTGGTGTTTCCATGCATGCATTGTTTGGGACATAGTTCCCTGACCATGTGATTTTATGTCATTGATCAACTACTTTTACATTGTGACATTGGTCCTCTTCCCTGAAAAAAGGTGACGGGCAGGATTTATGTTTTCTTTGTTATTTTCCAAAAAAAATGGAATGGCATGTTTGACCTTGTGAAATCCTTTTCTACTTAATTGGACCCTAGTTTTTTTATCCTCAACTTTGTTTGTGATGAATCTATGGCTACATTGTTCTCAACACATGAATATCCTAACCCAAATCCTTGCAGTTCTTGTGTTTGATTTATGAATTCATTATGATGGTGGAATTGTTCTCAATGCATGAAGATTGTATCCCAAATTACCAGTCCCCTGTAACCTCTACATTGAATAACTCCTTTAGTTTTGATTTATGAGGAAACTTATGCAATGTAGAATGGTCAATCCATTTATGATATCCACCACCCTTTCCGGTAAACAAATTTTCATTCACTAAAAAGAAAATATTCATTCACTAATCTTGGTGATGTTTTAGGATTTTGGTGTATGATGACAGGTCTCCATAAGTCCTTGTGTTACTTAGGAGCTAAATATAATAATTAATGGTTGACATTGAAATTTCCAGCATAGTTATCCACTAAAGATCTAAGGCCAGGTAAAAAATCAGTGTAAAATCCCCCCAAAAATGATGCATCATATGGAAGCTTACTTATAAGTATTTATAAATGTGCAAATATATCGAATGTGTATATTTACAGATTTTTATGTGGATACTGAAGAGTTATAATGTTTTTTGGTAGAAGAGAAGCATAAGCATGATGGATTCTATAATGACTTGGAGTAGGGAGAGATTTTTTTTCAATTTCTTCAACTAAAGTGAATAGATTACCAAATGAAATTATGAATAAACTAGGCAAGGCAGAAGAAGATACTGAGAGTTTGAGTTGGATCAAGGAAAAGTAGGCAAATTCAACAATATAAAGAAATAAACATTTTTTGAATTTTCCTACAATGTTGGTTTTTGGGGGTTTAAATAGAGAATTTGAGATTAATCACAAATTAAACTTTCCATGTTATTCAAAAATCCAATTATAATTCTAACTAAAATTTGATGTATTAGAAACAAAAGTATTCATTTAATTTTGATCTTTATGTAGATATAACCCTTATTTTGTGCACTTGGCATTCATCTACAACTTGTGTAATACACTTTCAGGCTATTGCATTTCATTATGATCTAACCTTTAATTGTAAGCATTTTCATGGCTCATCACCATAGGCATGAGGTGACTTTATATTGTATGTGGTCCATCCCAAAACTAAAATCCAATTTTTTTTCAATACAGAATATGCGTCCCAAGTATACTCCCACTTAATGAATAAAAAACTTCATTTTTTTGTCCAATCACTAAATGAAAGCTTTTGTAATGGTTCAGGATTTGTGCTTTAAAGAATTCCAATATGACTACTTTTTAAAATAGGAATGAACATAGGATAATATATATTTGCATGCTAATGCTTCTTTTCTTGTATGCCTCATAAAGTACAGACCAATCATCAGAATATAAACAAAACCTATCACAATAAATAATGCCATTCATATTGTTTGTCCTAGGTGAACCCCATTTGGAAAGGTTTGTCAAATTGTCGATGAAGTGATGTCAAAATTCAAACATATATGCTGTGAGATTTTGGGTTCAAATTTTTCTATACCATCTCTATATATTTTCTTAATGGATAATCATTGTCCATCACATATGATTCTTCTTCTACTACCTCCTCTCTTTTATCTACTGTGACAATAACCTTCCTCCTTTTTTTCAATTATATATATATGAACTTATAGTTCCTCTCGTGGCATACATCCAAGGTTTTCCATAAAGTAATTTGTATGCTTCTTTTTGTAATTTCAATACTTCAAATGTGATCCATGTCTTGATATTATGTGCATCAATGTTGATTGTTGTTAATCTTCCCATTGGTTCACAAGTTAATTGATTAAATAATCTTATCATGTGTTATTTTGCTTTAAAGTTTGTTTTCTTAACTTGTTTCCAAATATTAAATATATCGGTTTATTTATACTCCCTAATCTAATTATGCCTCATGAATTTTTTCCCTTGTCATTGATGCAAGAATTTATATCTATTTACTTAAAAGTTTCATGATCTTATCTCCATAAATAAATTTTTGGTTTTCAAAATCCACGTGGTTTTCAAAATCCACGTGGTTTTCCCAATCGTCTTCATCAAAGCGCCTCCTAGGGTATCCCTTGGATCAATCCCTAATTGTGATTAATGCATCCTTTACCTAGGTTATTTTTTTGACTTGAATCAAATTCTAATTATTTTCATGGAGTTCCTTGAAAAGTAATTCATAGTGACCATTGTCATGATCACTTGGTCCATATTTCAAGAATATAACAACTATCAATATGTTATAGTTGCGCATATTTGTTATTGTTAAAATTTGGTTGAGCTTTGATCTTTAATTCTTTTAGATGAAAATATTTGAAGCAATGAGACGATTCAATCCATGAAATTCATACAACCATAACACAAGATATACCCTAGGGAAAATCCTCAAAATTATGAGGAAAAAACCCCAACAATTCTTCTCAGTATAATATAATGGATAACAAAGAATGCTTTATTTCACAAGATAACAGATTGCTTTCGGAAGATAAGAGATCACCAAACTTCTTGGTGAATATACGGAAGCAATAGATAGATCAATTGGATGTGTGCCCAACACAACAATAACAAGCATGAACAATACAATGCACAAAGAGAAGCGCCTTGCCTTCAATGGAGAAGAGAATTCACTTCACACTAGATTCAACAATCCTGTATAACATATTTATACATTCTTCTCTTCTATTTTTAACTTCTAACTTTAGGATAAACTCGCCCTCAAACTGGATGTATTAATCTTGCATGGATATTTGCACCCCACTTCTCATGAAGTGCTTCATCTCACTGAGCTGCCACTTAGAATGAACTCGCCTCTTAACTGAAAGCTTTCCCACTTAGTTAGGTGGCTAACTTAAGTGTCGACATGCAAGTGTCACAACTCATGTGTCATCTTTTAGTTTAACATAAGTCTCGTCATGCAATAACACTTAGTTACTATATCTTCTTTGTTGTCACTTAGTCAACTCTGTTTAACTAAAGTGTCGTATTTTAGTTTAACTAAAGTGAAAACACTTTAGTTAACTATACATTTTTATTTAACACTTAGTTAATTGAAATCATGTTGATTGATTTAATTGAAGTGACCATTGTGAGTTCTTTTAGTTAACTGAGACATATATTTAACTGATGCTTTGACTAAATCATTGATACTTAATGGAAGCTTTAACAATTCGAGTTCTCTTTAATTAGTTGAAGTGCCTGCATGGGCAATTTCGAATTCTCTTGATCTCTATGCTTTATATTTTATTTATTTATCTCTTACTGCATGGTCAATATGTGCTAACTTTAATTATCCATAACATTACATTATACTAAGAAGAATTATCAAATGCTGTGATCATATTATATTATTCTGGACCAAATGATCATATGCTAAATTAATTAACTTTAGAGGTGATCAATCGCTAAAGGAAACTTAATAACAATCTGGTGATCATGGTTAATAATATATCACACAAAATTAAATTCTTTATAACAAGTAAAGCATGACCTTTATACGGGAGGTCCATCTCATGGATACCTTTATATAGAAGGTTCACATGATAATCATGACTTGATACACACAAGTTCGGAGCCTTGTCCAACAAGACTTTACAACATCATTACTTTGATCAATTACCTCTATACAGGAGGAATAAACTTTACACGGAATACAATCAAAGTGCCCACCTCTATACAGGAGGATCAATCTTGGCTACACAAGATTGGCTTGGAGAATGTCTCCTAATGCTGTATATTTAACACTCCCTCTCAGCGAGGGAGGCATTCTCTGCCATACCAAGCTTGTCTCGGAAGTACCATAACTTCGTCACTTACAGAGAATTTGTTAACACATCTACAATCTGCTCATCAGTAGCAATGTACTGAAGTTTCATTGTACCTCATCAGTAGCAATGTACTGAAGTTTCATTGTACCTCATCAGTAGCAATGTACTGAAGTTTCATTGTACCTTTCTGGACCATGTCTCGGATGAAGTGATACTTCATTTCAATGTGCTTCGACTTGTCATGAAACATTGGGTTTTCAGAAAGATTGATGAAACTCTGATTGTCACACCTAATAACAGTATGCTCAAGGTTTTCACTGAACAACCGTGCAAGTAGCGTTCTAAGCCACACTGCTTCTCGGTAGGAAACACTAGCAGCTATGTATTCTAATTCGGTAGTGCTTTGGGATACAGAGCCCTGCTTCTTGTTGGACCAAGATATCATAGTTGATCCTAGGCTATAAAAGTAGTCGGATGTGCTCTTACAGTCCACAATGCTTCCTCCCCAATCTGAGTTTGTATAACCAAGTAACATGACTCCTACACTGGAGGCATATCTGAGTCCATATGAAATTGTACCTTGAAGGTACCTAACCACATGATTAGCAACTGTCCAGTGTCTGTGTCTCGGATCAGACATAAATTGACTCAGAATTCTCACAGCATAACATATATCAGGCCTCGAATGTATCAAGCACATTACCGAGCCTATAAGTTGTCTATACAAAGTGGGATTTGATCCAGATCCTGATGCACGAAGTTTCCTCAAATTGGAAACCATCAGTGTAGTCGTAGATTTGCAATCTATCATGCCAAACCTGCGCAATATATCCACATTGTACTTCCCTTGAGATAGAAGAATTTCATCTTTCTTTTCCATATCTCAAGGCCAAGAAAATAGCACATTAGACCTAAGTCTTTCATGTCGAACTCTTATGTGAGCTCCCTCTTGCACCAAGAAATTAGGTGTTCCCCTCCAGTGAAAAAAGAATCATCAACATACATAACCAATATCAATGGTTGGTTCTTAACTACTTTGAAGTAAAAATTTGGATTAGCTTCACTCTTATAGAAACCCAGTTTATGAAGGTAGCTATCAATTCTAGAGTACCAAGCCCTAGGGGCTTGCTTAAGCCCATATAGAGATTTATTTATATTTCAAACATAGGACTCCTTCCCATGCACCACAGATCCTTCAGGTTGTTGAATATAAACCTCTTCCTCAACCTTAGCATTGAGAAAGGTTGTCTTCACATCCATCTGGTGAAGTTTCCATCCTAGAATAGATGCAAGTGCAATCACTGCTTGGATTGTGGTGTACCTTTCCACAGGGTAAAATGGCTCTTCATAATCGATGCCTTCTTTCTGAGAGAAGCCTATGGCAATGAATATGGATTTATACTTCTCAATGCTACCATCCGCAACGTGCTTTATCTTGTAAATCCATCTGGAAGTCACAATGGACTTCCCATCAGGTTTGGGAACAACCTCCCAAGCATCATTCTTCATTATAGAGTTGTACTCTTCTATCATTGCATCTTTCCAAACTTGCTACTTTGCAGCTTCTTCATATGAGGATGGTTTTGAATCACTGATGTGATTCATCAATTCAACATACCCTGAATATCTGCCAAGTTGCTTGCGCTCTCTAGATAAGCCTGCTGGTGCTCCATGTTTCTATGCATTTGGTAAGATGTCTCGGGACCATGCAGATATTATTTTAGTGGGAGGTTCATTAGGTGACCTATCAACCAGTTCTACTGGTTCTTCAAGAGCTAGCGAATCTGAGGCATCTTTTGGTTTCTCCCTTTCTAACTCTGAAGGGGGAGAATCAGATTTGGGATCCTCCATCTCTGAATCACATTGAATATCTTTCAAACTTTTGAAAGAAACTTCCTCATGGAAGGTAACATCTCGACTGACTTCTGTTGAGCCCAGAATTGGCCCTTTTTGACCATCATTTATCATCTTCCCTTCCCTTGTCTTACACCAATTACCTTGGCAATTCAACTTATTGTCCTTATCTATTCCCCAAATTACCAAGGTATGGCCGATTATTGTTTTATTGTGTTAATACTTATGATTGTGATGATTAAAGCTGTGCATCTCTTAATCTGTGCTAACATGATGCGAATTATGAAGGTAGTAAGACAATAGACTGCAGGAATATCGGAGCTGAACAAGTCATGAAGGAACGTTCATCGCTTGTGGAAGGTTCCTTGAGGCTCAAATCGTCAATCAAGGCACAGTCATGGCCGGGCAGCTGTAACAGAAGAACTATATTAAGTATGTCGCTGCTCAAATCCAGCTGTGAGCTGGAAGGACCGTCACTCTTGGGACAATTTATACTTCTCTCATATTTCAGTTCTGCCACGCATTGTAACAGCTAGATTATTTAGGGCGCCTGAAGATCAGAGATCTTCATGGCTGCCCAATTATAGGTTTAGATGTTGCAATTGTATGTATAAGTATGGGGAATTGCCTCGACTGAGGGGGTTGGACAACAATTAAGTAATTTATCTTGTATTAGCAGTCGAGCCAAAACTGTGTACTCATCCTTCTGTTAATATACTGAGTTGCTTCTGAGTTAAAGAGAGTGTTGTTCAACCAGCGTCTCTGTGTGAAGACTGGGCCCGTCTTCCACAGAGATTGCTGTGTTAATTTAGGATTTCATCTTTCTTGTTGTGTGATGCTTTGTTCTTCCTTTTGTACGCAGCAGCAATATTTATCGTGTGAATTTTCAGTATAGTTAAGGATCATATTTCTGTGAGTTTGGTAGATGGTGTAGAATAACAGTCGACTGAGTAAGGTTTGCTTTATATACATTTCAATTACAGATCATACACACTTGTGTTCATCTTACAGCTGAGTTGCGATCCCCTGAGTTCTTACAATTTATCGTTCTGATTGTGTGTTGCTTGATTTCCATTCTGCAATTCAATATTCTTAGAACAGTTAACTCAATTATTTCGCAATTGGATTTCTAGATTACTGCTCAGTTTTTGCTTTACGATTTCCAGGTTGATTAGATCAGGCAAGTGATCGTTCTAGGATATAAAGGAGATTCCTTCCTATTGTTCATTAGATCTGATGTTAATTCTTAGTTGATGCATGATAGAGAGGATTTGAATTATAGCAGTGAGAAGGCTTTGGATTGCATAAGATTCTGGGGATGAACATGAATGATAGAATATAGAAGTATTTATTGCTAATGGTTTAGTGTTTAAGCATATATTGTGCACTTGTCCTTTGAGATAAAAAGACTTCCTCGGGTTGACAATAAATCTCATATGCTCTGTGTGTTTGATATTAATTTATCTGCAATTAGAGTGCTTGACATTTTGGCGCCGTTGCCGGGGAAGGATGAAAACTAAACACTAGTCATTAGTTGATCTGATAATTGCTTTTAGTCAACACTAGTCATTAGTTGATCTGATAATTGCTTTTAGTCAGTCTTTTGGTTGATTTTGAAATGATCTGCTTCGCATGAATACGAGGGGGGTAAAACGCGATCACCTCCCGACCCCCAAAACCCCACAAATTACTAACAGTACAGGTGGTTCGGGTCGTGGTCGAGGTCCACCGCTGGGCAGAAGAACATTCATTGACGACCTTGTTGACAAAACTGATTCAGCTGTCAGATCTCGTCAACAGGGGACTCCTATCAAAAGAGGCCCTGCTGATCCTGGAGTGTTAGCATCAGGATCTACAGTGGAAGATACAGGAGCAGCTGTGATTCCTGCATATACTCCTGCTAAAGACGTAACAGCTGATTCAGCTGTTGCAACTGAAGAATACACAGCTGTTGCAACCGAAGAATACGCAGCTGTTACAACCGAAGAATACGCAGCTGTTACAACTGAGGTAAAGAACAAAGGAACAAACGAAGGAGAAGATACAGAAGAAAAGATGAGTAATAGACATGAGAACGAAGAGGAAGAAGCAGTGGTACAATACCATCATGAAGATAATTCCCCGCCAGAAACTATGGCTACATTGCAATTCCCAATACAGCAGCTAGAGGGGAAAGCTCCTATGAAAAACATTTCACCGTCGGTGTTACCCCGCTTCCATGGCAGGGCGGCAGAGGATCCAGACGAATTCCTGTTTGAATTCGATATCCTCTGTCGCAGCTATGATTATATCACAGATGCTCAAAAGTTAAATCTTTTTCCTGCCACCCTGAAGGACAATGCA
The DNA here is from genome assembly GCA_027924585.1 of Larix kaempferi. NCBI lineage: Eukaryota > Viridiplantae > Streptophyta > Pinopsida > Pinales > Pinaceae > Larix > Larix kaempferi. Next base: position 3,011,439 of record BSBM01001619.1, read on the forward strand.
TTAAGATGGTTCATGAGCCTTGGGGGAGGGACTGTTGCTAATTGGAATAAGATGAAGCAAGTATTCCTGGAAAAATATCAAGAATATTGTAACACCAGGGACAAAAGGGAGGAGTTATTCAAGATGGTACAGAAGGAGGATGAAAGTTTGGAGGATTTTGTAGAGAGGTTGCTGTACAATGTGCAGAGAGCTGGCCAGACGAACATGGGGCTAGATGTGCTGAAGATAATCTTGCTTCGAGGAATCAGGGACGATTGTTTAGACATGCTAAATTTATTAGGAAAGGGGGATATCTCTAAAGAATCTTTTGAGACAATTGTGGAATTATGTAAGAGATATTCCAGGGGATCTTCTAGGCATAATAAGCAGCATAAACGAAATAACCTGGAACGTGATGTCTTCGACAGAACTCAGAAGTCATCCAATGGGGGAGCTACACGTGCAGAGATAGGCAATCTTCTTGAAAACTTTAAAACAGAAATGATGAGCTCTATCTCTTCAGAGATTGACGTCTTGAAGGCCAAGCAAAGACAGGCAGTGGAGGATCTCACACTAGGGGTGTTTTGTCCCCGATGTAGAAAGACTCATCCACTGAAGGAATGCCCTCTTGACAAAGTACAAGTGTGTCAGTTGTGTGAGCTGAATCATGATATGAAGGACTGCCCCACGTTTCCCCAAGTGAAGGCTGTTCTGCAGGCATCAACTCCAGAGGCGGATTCAGCCTACTTCATTGCACAGAAGAAACCCTGGCAACCCCGGAATCAAGGTATGTCTCCCGATTCATTTCCATTTTTGAATAATTTGAATAATTGGAATACTAATATGCAAAATGTGAATACACAATTCCCTTCAAATTATGCTCAGTGGAATTCCCCTCAACCTGCGATGCAAGGATATAATTCATGGAGTCCTTGGACACAGCCTCCACACCAACCTACTTCATGGTCTCCTGGATGGAGGAACTTCCATCCTGGGAACCAGTTTCCTCAACCACCTCCACCTCAACAGTTACCGTATCCTCCATATCCTCAATTTCATCAATATCCTCAATACCCACCTCAGCAGTCGCAGCTGCAGCTGCAAAATAATCCTGTGCCTAACATACCAATACGGCCTCAGCTGCCTGCCCAACCTAACCCTAACCCAAACAATAAAACAGTCCAGCAATTGGAAGCTCTCAATATGCCAGCCTACTCTCTCTCCCCTGTACCTTGTAATGATATTCACTTACGGTCTGGAAAGATAGTAGAACGTGGAACTGCAGAAATTATTCCACCAACTGTGTATGACAAAGGAGAGAGTTCCCAACATCCTTTTGATCCGGTTCCTATCATTGAAGATGCTGAGCATCCCTCAGATGGGAGGGCTGAAACATTAAACGATGAAGTGGATAACACGCAGCCTACCCAGTTGGTAAGGAAACCACCTTACCCTGAGAGATTGATGCTGCCACAAAGAGGGGGGCAACCTCAGTTCAATCTCTTAGGAGAATTGAAGAACCTTTATGTTAAGATTCCCCTTTTACAAGCTCTTCAAGATGTACCTATCTACGCTAGAACTGTTCGGGACCTGTGCACTAAAAGACCGGGAAGGAAACCCAGAGATCCTCCTACTGTTCATGTTATAGGGAATTTATCCGCTTTAATGACTGGAAAAACCCCTATAACCAAGTATGAGGATCCCGGCAATCCTACTGTCACTGTACACATAGGACAAACACAGATACCCAACGTACTAGTAGATTTAGGAGCTGCGATCAATGTTATAACAATGGAGACTGTAAAGAAGCTCGGATTCACCAATATTAGACCGACCCCTACTATCTTAGAATTGGCAGACAGATCCACTATCAGACCCGAAGGGATTTTGGACGACCTTGTTATTTCAGTAGACTCATGGGAATACCCTGCCGATTTTCTGGTATTACAACCAAAATCACAGCTGGGGGGACATCCATTGATTTTGGGGAGGCCCTGGTTGGCTACAGCCGATGCTTGTATCAGCTGCCGATCAGGATCTATGACTATATCTGATGGCATGGAAACCAAAAACCTCACCCTGTACCCTCCAGCACGGCCGAGTCTAGAAACTGAAACCTCCCTTTGGATAGAACAGGAAGAAGAGGAAGATGTTCAGCCATTACTAACAATAGGGAAGGCACTAACCTTCAAAAACGAAACAGAAGACGATGCCATTAATAATTTCATTAGCGAACCTGCTTCAGTAGACAAGGAAGTTTATCAACTCCTGCACAGTACTCTCGGTAAAGAAGAACAAGAACAGCTTACGGAGGAAGCACTAGAAAATGACACAAACATAATCCCAGTATTGAAAAACTCGAAAAGCATTCCTATTGAGGTAGAGCCTGGGAGAACTTTGAACATCAATCCTGGTCTCTCCTCAGAAGAACAAAAGCGCCTAACCAATCTCTTGAAGGAACGTAAGGGGGCATTCGCCTGGGAGTATACAGACATGAAGGGTATTCCCTCTAGTCTATGCACTCATCATATTTATATTAAAAACGACTCCCGGCCTGTATGTCAACCCCAACGACGCATGAACCCCAATCTGAGGGATATAGTGAAGGAAGAAATCCAGAAACTCTTGGAAGCAGGATTCATCTATCCTATCTCAGACAGTGAGTGGGTTTCCCCACTTGTAATTGTACCCAAGAAGAATGGTAAATGGAGAGTCTGTGTCGATTATAGGGAGCTGAACAAGGCTACACAGAAGGATCACTTTCCTCTGCCCTTTATTGACCAGGTACTTGATAACCTATCTGGGAAGAAGTTCTTCTCCTTCCTGGATGGGTTCAGTGGGTACAATCAAATTCAGATTGCTCCAGAGGATCAGGATAAGACCACCTTCACCTGCCCCTGGGGAACGTTCGCCTACAGGGTGCTTCCCTTTGGATTGTGCAATGCACCTGCAACGTTTCAAAGAGCTGTGATTGGCATATTTTCTGAATTGGTTAATGATAGCATGGAAGTTTTTATGGATGATTTTACTCCTTATGGCAGGGATTTTGAGGAAGCACTGGAAAATTTGAAGAAAGTTTTAATTCGCTGTGAACAGGCTTGCCTCTCACTAAGCACTGAAAAATGCCACATGATGATGAGTGAGGGAGTGGTATTAGGACATTTCATCTCTACTGATGGTATTCAAGTGGATCCTTCAAAAATTAAGGTGATAAAGAATATACCAACCCCTTCAACTCAGAAAGAGGTGCGAAGTTTTCTGGGACATGCTGGGTATTACAGGAGATTCATAGAAAACTTCTCCAAACTTGCTTCTCCTTTGTTTTCATTGTTAATGAAGGACGCACAGTTTGCATGGAGTACAGCATGCCAGACAGCATTTGATGAGCTTAAAGAGAAACTGTCCACAGCCCCTATTTTAAGGGGGCCTAATTGGACCATACCTTTCCACATTTCTTCAGATGCTTCTGATACCGCCATTGGAGCAGTACTAGGACAGCAGGATGGTCAAGTACCTTATGCTATTTATTATGTTAGTAAAAACTTAGCCCCTGCTGAGCTAAATTATACTGTTACTGAAAAAGAATTCCTTGCTATTGTTTATTCTATTAATAAGTTTCGGCATTACATTACTGGGTATCCTACATTTGTGCATACTGATCACTCTGCCATTAAGTATTTAATGAATAAACCTGTCACTAATGCCAGAGTAACCAGGTGGCTTTTATTATTACAGGAATTTGATATTACTATTATAGATAAACCTGGAAAAGAAAATGTTGTTGCTGATTTTTTATCACGATTTACTAACAGTGATGACAGTTCACCTGTTGAGGATGCTTTCCCGGATGAACATTTATTCGCACTCTCAGCTCATTCACCCTGGTATGCAGACGTTGCTAATTATTTGGCTGCAGGGAAGCTTCCGCCACATATGTCTAAACGAGAGAAAAGAAAAATTATTCAGCAAAGTGCCAGGTATTGTTGGCTTAAAGGCCATCTCTTTTACACAGGACCTGATCTTGAAATTAGAAGATGTGTAAGGAAAGATGAGATCTTTCATATACTGAAGGCCTGTCATGATGAACCTTGCGGAGGACACTTTGCAGATAAAAGAACAGGACATAAGGCGTTGCGGATGGGCTATTATTGGCCGACACTGTTCAGAGATGCTAAAAAATATGTTCAGTCCTGTGACAGCTGCCAAAGGATGGGCCAACCTAATAAGACAGATCAGATGCCTTTACAGCCCCAAGTGGTACTGGAACCGTTTGATAGATGGGCATTGGACTTTGTTGGTCCTATCAACCCTCCTTCCAAACAGAAGGTTTACATCTTGGTGTGTACAGATTACATGACTAAGTGGGTAGAAGCTGTAGCTTTGGCTAAGGAAAATGACCAGGCGGTGATTGATTTCCTGTACAGTGAAGTTTTTACCCGTTTTGGAGTACCAAAGGAAGTAGTCACCGATGGGGGACCACAATTTATTTCACACCAATTTGAATCCTTGCTCCGGAAGTATCATGTGCAGCATAAGATAGCTTCACCTTATCATCCCCAGGCCAATGGTCAGGTGGAAAGCACTAATAAAGTTATCGAAGCAATCCTTACTAAAACAGTTAAAAGCCATCGAAGGGATTGGGCTGACAGACTTCCAGAAGCACTGTGGGCATATCGCACGACTTGGCGCAACACCACGGGCTTTTCTCCCTATGATCTGGTGTATGGTAAGAGTGCCATATTTCCAATTGAATTTGAGATCAAGACCCTGAAAACAGCCATTGAAATGAACCTGGATGTAACAGAAGCCCAGAAAAGAAGATTGAATCAATTAAATGAATTGGATGAGAAACGGTTAGCTGCGGTAGACCAGACTGTGCTGCTTCAGCAACAGAGATCTAATTGGCATGACCGATTCATCAAAAAGAAAATCTTCCGTGAAGGAGACTGGGCACTATTATACGACTCCAGATTCAAGAAAGATTTCAAAGGGAAATTACGCACAAGATGGCTGGGTCTATATTTAGTTGACAGGGTATTTGACAACGGCACTGTTCGCCTGGTCACCATTGATGAAAATCGTATGCCATTACTTGCTAATGGCCACAGACTGCGACTGTATCGGAAGCCCATTTCGAAAGATGCATTCATTTCACAGATTGCTGCTGATCCAAACTACCAATTGGCACCAGAGCAGGAACATTTTTCTACCTTTGCCAAATCTTAAAATGAAAATTATATTTGCTGTACATAAATAATTTCTTGCTGTAGCGTATAGTTGTCGTTTTCTTTCTCTTTGCATTTGATCTCTTTGCTTGCTGTTGTCTTTTAAGAAAAATTTTGCAGGGAAGCGCCAGGAGAACGATCAGTTTGGGGCCCATAATGAAAATCTCTCTGTGCTGTCCTTGTGTTAAAAAAAAAAAAAAAAAAAAAAAAAAAAAAATTCGGCAGCTGCAACATATTTTTCGGCAGCCGTATATCCTTTTTTCGGCAACCATATTCTCCATTTCCCGGTAGCCATAATGCCCTTTCCGTCAGCCGTCAATCTTTTGCGGCTGCAACATTTGCGGCTGCAACATTTGCGGCTGCAACATCGGCGGCTGCAACATCGGCGGCTGCAACATTTGCGGCTGCAACATCGGTGGCTGCAACTCCAGTTTCCGCGGCTGCCACTTCATCATCCCCATGGCTGCCACCTCATTCACCAGCTATGGCCACCTCATCTCCCACGACTGCCATCTCATTTTCCGCAGCTGCCACTCCACTTACCAGCCACGGCCATTTCACTTCCCGGTAGCCGTAATGTTTTTTTCCGCCTGCCGTCAAATCTTTTCCGGCAGCTGCAATTCCGGCAGCTGCAACTCCGGCAGCTGCAACTTCGGCGGCTGCAACATCTTTTTCCCGCAGCCGCCACATCATTTCCCGGCTGCCACCTTATTTCTCCACGGCTGCCACCTCATTGACCAAGTCACCTCCACATCATTTCCACATAGCTGCCATTTCTTTTCAGCGGCTGCGATATATTTCCCATAGTCGTAAAATCTTTTCCCGCCAGCTGTAAGCTTTTTCCCGCCGCCGTGAAATTTTCCCGTGACAGCCGTAATTTTCCCTGATATCGTAAATCTTTTTCCGGTTGCCGCCAATTCCTTTCCGGTGGCTGTAACTTCTTTCCTGCCAGCTGCAACAAGCTTTTTCATCGGCTGTGTGATCATTTCTTTGGCAACTTGCAGTGGTAACTCCCGTGTTAACAGAAGGATTGTTCAATCTACTAATTATGATGCTGATTCACCCCAGTCCTGCCGGCGAACTCATCATTTTAACCCGGAGGATGCGACGCCTTGTGTTTTACCGGCGGAGGAAATTCGTGCCTTATCCGAGTCATCATGATCCCACGGCTGACTGTGCACGCGTTCGGCTCCGTGACGTCACCAACTCCATGCTCCACCAGTTTCCGCAGCCTTCCGACGCACAGTTCTATGAGGTATGGCTTTCATTTATCACGTGATTAAGTATTGATATCATTTAAACGAGATTGGCCGTACCTTCACTCGTACCACCATTTATACCTGATTGAACCTTTCCCTCGAACGACGTAATACTAATAACTGCCACCTTCTCCAATTCGGCATGCAAAGTTTAAACTCTTCTCTGCGCTTAACTTTTCGAATTAGTTCATTCGCTCAACGTCTCCGCTCAACAATTCGTGCATTTCCTGTGCTGCAACTTCCATTCTGGGATCCTGTACTCTGTCGAACAGTAGTTTCATCTTGCAGCCAGGACCATGGGCATTCCAGTTCGCCATGAACCTTTCAATACCCGGGAACTTAGACGGAATTTGCAGGTTCTGGCCATTTTTCAAGCTGCTGGCTGGGTCGAGTTCTTTGAACGATTGGACGGGTTCGATCGGGACGCAGCCCTGCAATTCGCATTGAATCTTACTAAAACACACTCCACGGTGTGGGGGTTGTGTATAGATGTTTCGGAGGTCATTATATCCGAGGTTACAGCTATCCCGTTGGTGGGAAAACCTTGGTTTAACCGTCGAGTCCCTGCAACAGTTGCACGGGAAGAATTTTTACTTCCAGGGGAGCAAGTTGAAGCATCTAGGCGAGGGATTGCATTGAAGTCACTGCCGCAACCATGGGACCAGGTTGCTATCTTCCTCAAGAAATACATAACTTGCGAAGGTAGATACCAAACTGTGTACAACTCTGAACTTCCTTTGCTTTCTCATCTCCGTCATGGCATTTTGTTAAATATTCCATTTTATCTATTGCATGATTTGCGCCATATGGCAACATTTGTTCAATCTGCAAAGCACCCATTATCCTCCCTCACTCACCATGGCCTTATTAAGTTAATTATTAAAAGAACCCTGGCCCAACATAATATAACATGGGAGCAATTCATTACCCGACCACAGCAACCTGTTCCCTTGAGGGTCATTCCATTACAGCAAATACCAGTTCCGCCACAACAGGAGGACCGGAGTTCCTCCAGTGAAGTTGGGGGGAGGGATGAAACGGAAGAAGAGCAACAGAGGGCACAGGCAGGACCATCCGGAAGGGATGAAACGGAAGAAGAACAACAGAGGGCACAGGCAGGAACATCAGGGGTTGACAAAACTACAGAGGAAGAACAACCCGAGGCACAGGCAGAGCCATTTGAAGTATATGAATCCCCAGCACAAGCAGAACCAGTGGGGGATGACACTGCATTTGAAGGAGAGCGAGGGGAAGCTCAAACAGAGCTGTCAGGCGACAATGTAGATGAAACCCTCGCGGAAAACCTAGATAACAGGGCAGCTCCGACAGCAGAAGGTGAAATTGGAGCAGCATCAAAAGCTGCGACAATGGAACCTAAAGATGACGGAGCCAGAGCAATGGAAGACGATATTGAGCTGGTCACAATCAAGTCTTCACCGGAGTGGGTAGGAGGAGGAGCTGTGATTGAAGAAGAACAGCATGAGGGGCAGGGAAATATTCCTTTAACTTCAGTTTTGCCTCCCTATGTTCCAGCTCCACGAGAAGAAACACTACAAAAAGGAAAGTTACAAAAGAAAACGCCACAGAAAAGGAAGAGGGCCACCAATGAGTTTGATTTAGTGGCACCAATTAGAAGGAAGCGAACTCGGTCAATTACAGCAGCAGAGGCAGCTAGAACAAAATGGGCAACCTTAGAAACACAGGTTGAACCCCCAATCCTTACACCAAAACCGAGGGATGCCCCACAAGGACCAGTGGAGGAAGAACCTGGAGTTGAGGGACTCCTGTATGAAAATGAAATGCTGAAAGAGGACCTCCAAGCACTTAGAAGGGAGCTGGAAACATGGAAGGAAGTCTGCAGAAAGTAGGGTGGAAGAAAGATGTATACATTAATAGAGGCTGCAGACCAAGTGGAGGAATCAGCTTCTGCTGGAGCTGGAGAAAAGGATGAGCGAATACTCTGTCCCACCTGTGGGGAGATCTTTGAGGAAGCAGGCCATAAAATTTTACTTAGCACCTATTCAGCACAACAGCCTGTAGCCACAGAAGGGAAAGCAGTGGAGAAAGAGGATGCTGCAACACAAGAACCAGCACCTTTAAACATCCTTGCTGCAGCTGCTACTTCCCATGATGCAGAAGTTATAGAACAGATGGGAGAAGAACAGGGAGTGGAGGATGCCCTGGAAATTTATGAGGAATGTATGGCAATCCCAAATTGCTCCCACAACACAGAAATCATAGAACAGATGGGAGAAGAACAGGAAATGAAGGATGCTCTGGAGCTTATAAAAGAATATGGTGAGACTCCAGAATGTTCCCTTGATACAGAGATCATGGAGCCAAAGGATACCCTGGAGGATAGTGAAGAATTTTGTGCTGTAACCCCAGAACGTCCCAGGACACAATAATTTTAGAAGAAGAAATGGAAAGGCAGGACAGTGATAAGTTGGAACAGGATGCTGCAACACAAGAACCAGCAATCCTGAATTTGACCGTCCAACCGACTGAGCAGACAGGAGAAGAAGCTGGGACAGAGAATATTCTGGCATTCAACGATGAACTCTGGTTGGTGACCCCAGAAAGCTCTCATGATACAGAACTCATAGAAGAGGAGCTGCAGCAAAAGAAGGATGAAGAGGTAAGCCAGGATGTTGTCACACAAGAACCAACATCCTTGGATACTGCAGCAAGAACCCCTGAATTGCAGTTGGGAGATAACCCGGGAGTAGATATCATTCCTGATACACAATGGAGTGATGATGAACAGGTACAGACACCCTGCTCAGGTGACACTGAAATCTTGGAAGAGGAGCTGCAAATTGAAAAGGATATCCAATCTCAGCAGCCAAATGACAAAGAAGACACTGTTACACAAGAACCAGTGTCTCCAAAAGCAATAAAGGCAGCTGCTGAAGAAGGTTTAAGGGATGTTGCTGTTACACAAGAACCAGCAACTCCCTTGTTAAGATCAGATGCGCTGGAAGACACTGTCCCACAAGAACCAGTGCTTCCACCTCCTACAGGTGTCATTGAATTGGATTCAGATTGAGTGTGTCTTTTCAACTTCCCCAGGCATAGCATAAGAGAACTGCAGAAAGGTCCCCACCACATCAAGTGCATTCGCAGATATTAGTAAGTAGCAGTGGAAGGGGAACAGTGAAGTTGGAAGATGCCGGGCTGCTCACAGAAGCTTTCCAAAAAGATAGAAGGGATGCCTGATTTATCTACATTCTTTCCTCTTGCCTGGGCAAGTTCAGTACAATATTCAGATGCAGGTTGTTGCATGAGGACATGCAACAGGATAGTTGGGGGGAGATGTTGAGCCCAGAATTGGCCCTTTTTGACCATCATTTATCATCTTCCCTTCCCTTGTCTTACACCAATTACCTTGGCAATTCAACTTATTGTCCTTATCTATTCCCCAAATTACCAAGGTATGGCCGATTATTGTTTTATTGTGTTAATACTTATGATTGTGATGATTAAAGCTGTGCATCTCTTAATCTGTGCTAACATGATGCGAATTATGAAGGTAGTAAGACAATAGACTGCAGGAAGATCGGAGCTGAACAAGTCATGAAGGAACGTTCATCGCTTGTGGAAGGTTCCTTGAGGCTCAAATCGTCAATCAAGGCACAGTCATGGCCGGGCAGCTGTAACAGAAGAACTATATTAAGTATGTCGCTGCTCAAATCCAGCTGTGAGCTGGAAGGACCGTCACTCTTGGGACAATTTATACTTCTCTCATATTTCAGTTCTGCCACGCATTGTAACAGCTAGATTATTTAGGGCGCCTGAAGATCAGAGATCTTCATGGCTGCCCAATTATAGGTTTAGATGTTGCAATTGTATGTATAAGTATGGGGAATTGCCTCGACTGAGGGGGTTGGACAACAATTAAGTAATTTATCTTGTATTAGCAGTCGAGCCAAAACTGTGTACTCATCCTTCTGTTAATATACTGAGTTGCTTCTGAGTTAAAGAGAGTGTTGTTCAACCAGCGTCTCTGTGTGAAGACTGGGCCCGTCTTCCACAGAGATTGCTGTGTTAATTTAGGATTTCATCTTTCTTGTTGTGTGATGCTTTGTTCTTCCTTTTGTACGCAGCAGCAATATTTATCGTGTGAATTTTCAGTATAGTTAAGGATCATATTTCTGTGAGTTTGGTAGATGGTGTAGAATAACAGTCGACTGAGTAAGGTTTGCTTTATATACATTTCAATTACAGATCATACACACTTGTGTTCATCTTACAGCTGAGTTGCGATCCCCTGAGTTCTTACAATTTATCGTTCTGATTGTGTGTTGCTTGATTTCCATTCTGCAATTCAATATTCTTAGAACAGTTAACTCAATTATTTCGCAATTGGATTTCTAGATTACTGCTCAGTTTTTGCTTTACGATTTCCAGGTTGATTAGATCAGGCAAGTGATCGTTCTAGGATATAAAGGAGATTCCTTCCTATTGTTCATTAGATCTGATGTTAATTCTTAGTTGATGCATGATAGAGAGGATTTGAATTATAGCAGTGAGAAGGCTTTGGATTGCATAAGATTCTGGGGATGAACATGAATGATAGAATATAGAAGTATTTATTGCTAATGGTTTAGTGTTTAAGCATATATTGTGCACTTGTCCTTTGAGATAAAAAGACTTCCTCGGGTTGACAATAAATCTCATATGCTCTGTGTGTTTGATATTAATTTATCTACAATTAGAGTGCTTGACATTTTGGCGCCGTTGCCGGGGAAGGATGAAAACTAAACACTAGTCATTAGTTGATCTGATAATTGCTTTTAGTCAGTCTTTTGGTTGATTTTGAAATGATCTGCTTCGCATGAATACGAGGGGGGTAAAACGCGATCACCTCCCGACCCCCAAAACCCCACAAATTACTAACAGTACAGGTGGTTCGGGTCGTGGTCGAGGTCCACCGCTGGGCAGAAGAACATTCATTGACGACCTTGTTGACAAAACTGATTCAGCTGTCAGATCTCGTCAACAGGGGACTCCTATCAAAAGAGGCCCTGCTGATCCTGGAGTGTTAGCATCAGGATCTACAGTGGAAGATACAGGAGCAGCTGTGATTCCTGCATATACTCCTGCTAAAGAAGTAACAGCTGATTCAGCTGTTGCAACTGAAGAATACACAGCTGTTGCAACCGAAGAATACGCAGCTGTTACAACCGAAGAATACGCAGCTGTTACAACTGAGGTAAAGAACAAAGGAACAAACGAAGGAGAAGATACAGAAGAAAAGATGAGTAATAGACATGAGAACGAAGAGGAAGAAGCAGTGGTACAATACCATCATGAAGATAATTCCCCGCCAGAAACTATGGCTACATTGCAATTCCCAATACAGCAGCTAGAGGGGAAAGCTCCTATGAAAAACATTTCACCGTCGGTGTTACCCCGCTTCCATGGCAGGGCGGCAGAGGATCCAGACGAATTCCTGTTTGAATTCGATATCCTCTGTCGCAGCTATGATTATATCACAGATGCTCAAAAGTTAAAGCTTTTTCCTGCCACCCTGAAGGACAATGCATTAAGATGGTTCATGAGCCTTGGGGGAGGGACTGTTGCTAATTGGAATAAGATGAAGCAAGTATTCCTGGAAAAATATCAAGAATATTGTAACACCAGGGACAAAAGGGAGGAGTTATTCAAGATGGTACAGAAGGAGGATGAAAGTTTGGAGGATTTTGTAGAGAGGTTGCTGTACAATGTGCAGAGAGCTGGCCAGACGAACATGGGGCTAGATGTGCTGAAGATAATCTTGCTTCGAGGAATCAGGGACGATTGTTTAGACATGCTAAATTTATTAGGAAAGGGGGATATCTCTAAAGAATCTTTTGAGACAATTGTGGAATTATGTAAGAGATATTCCAGGGGATCTTCTAGGCATAATAAGCAGCATAAACGAAATAACCTGGAACGTGATGTCTTCGACAGAACTCAGAAGTCATCCAATGGGGGAGCTACACGTGCAGAGATAGGCAATCTTCTTGAAAACTTTAAAACAGAAATGATGAGCTCTATCTCTTCAGAGATTGACGTCTTGAAGGCCAAGCAAAGACAGGCAGTGGAGGATCTCACACTAGGGGTGTTTTGTCCCCGATGTAGAAAGACTCATCCACTGAAGGAATGCCCTCTTGACAAAGTACAAGTGTGTCAGTTGTGTGAGCTGAATCATGATATGAAGGACTGCCCCACGTTTCCCCAAGTGAAGGCTGTTCTGCAGGCATCAACTCCAGAGGCGGATTCAGCCTACTTCATTGCACAGAAGAAACCCTGGCAACCCCGGAATCAAGGTATGTCTCCCGATTCATTTCCATTTTTGAATAATTTGAATAATTGGAATACTAATATGCAAAATGTGAATACACAATTCCCTTCAAATTATGCTCAGTGGAATTCCCCTCAACCTGCGATGCAAGGATATAATTCATGGAGTCCTTGGACACAGCCTCCACACCAACCTACTTCATGGTCTCCTGGATGGAGGAACTTCCATCCTGGGAACCAGTTTCCTCAACCACCTCCACCTCAACAGTTACCGTATCCTCCATATCCTCAATTTCATCAATATCCTCAATACCCACCTCAGCAGTCGCAGCTGCAGCTGCAAAATAATCCTGTGCCTAACATACCAATACGGCCTCAGCTGCCTGCCCAACCTAACCCTAACCCAAACAATATAACAGTCCAGCAATTGGAAGCTCTCAATATGCCAGCCTACTCTCTCTCCCCTGTACCTTGTAATGATATTCACTTACGGTCTGGAAAGATAGTAGAACGTGGAACTGCAGAAATTATTCCACCAACTGTGTATGACAAAGGAGAGAGTTCCCAACATCCTTTTGATCCGGTTCCTATCATTGAAGATGCTGAGCATCCCTCAGATGGGAGGGCTGAAACATTAAACGATGAAGTGGATAACACGCAGCCTACCCAGTTGGTAAGGAAACCACCTTACCCTGAGAGATTGATGCTGCCACAAAGAGGGGGGCAACCTCAGTTCAATCTCTTAGGAGAATTGAAGAACCTTTATGTTAAGATTCCCCTTTTACAAGCTCTTCAAGATGTACCTATCTACGCTAGAACTGTTCGGGACCTGTGCACTAAAAGACCGGGAAGGAAACCCAGAGATCCTCCTACTGTTCATGTTATAGGGAATTTATCCGCTTTAATGACTGGAAAAACCCCTATAACCAAGTATGAGGATCCCGGCAATCCTACTGTCACTGTACACATAGGACAAACACAGATACCCAACGTACTAGTAGATTTAGGAGCTGCGATCAATGTTATAACAATGGAGACTGTAAAGAAGCTCGGATTCACCAATATTAGACCGACCCCTACTATCTTAGAATTGGCAGACAGATCCACTATCAGACCCGAAGGGATTTTGGACGACCTTGTTATTTCAGTAGACTCATGGGAATACCCTGCCGATTTTCTGGTATTACAACCAAAATCACAGCTGGGGGGACATCCATTGATTTTGGGGAGGCCCTGGTTGGCTACAGCCGATGCTTGTATCAGCTGCCGATCAGGATCTATGACTATATCTGATGGCATGGAAACCAAAAACCTCACCCTGTACCCTCCAGCACGGCCGAGTCTAGAAACTGAAACCTCCCTTTGGATAGAATAGGAAGAAGAGGAAGATGTTCAGCCATTACTAACAATAGGGAAGGCACTAACCTTCAAAAACGAAACAGAAGACGATGCCATTAATAATTTCATTAGCGAACCTGCTTCAGTAGACAAGGAAGTTTATCAACTCCTGCACAGTACTCTCGGTAAAGAAGAACAAGAACAGCTTACGGAGGAAGCACTAGAAAATGACACAAACATAATCCCAGTATTGAAAAACTCGAAAAGCATTCCTATTGAGGTAGAGCCTGGGAGAACTTTGAACATCAATCCTGGTCTCTCCTCAGAAGAACAAAAGCGCCTAACCAATCTCTTGAAGGAACGTAAGGGGGCATTCGCCTGGGAGTATACAGACATGAAGGGTATTCCCTCTAGTCTATGCACTCATCATATTTATATTAAAAACGACTCCCGGCCTGTATGTCAACCCCAACGACGCATGAACCCCAATCTGAGGGATATAGTGAAGGAAGAAATCCAGAAACTCTTGGAAGCAGGATTCATCTATCCTATCTCAGACAGTGAGTGGGTTTCCCCACTTGTAATTGTACCCAAGAAGAATGGTAAATGGAGAGTCTGTGTCGATTATAGGGAGCTGAACAAGGCTACACAGAAGGATCACTTTCCTCTGCCCTTTATTGACCAGGTACTTGATAACCTATCTGGGAAGAAGTTCTTCTCCTTCCTGGATGGGTTCAGTGGGTACAATCAAATTCAGATTGCTCCAGAGGATCAGGATAAGACCACCTTCACCTGCCCCTGGGGAACGTTCGCCTACAGGGTGCTTCCCTTTGGATTGTGCAATGCACCTGCAACGTTTCAAAGAGCTGTGATTGGCATATTTTCTGAATTGGTTAATGATAGCATGGAAGTTTTTATGGATGATTTTACTCCTTATGGCAGGGATTTTGAGGAAGCACTGGAAAATTTGAAGAAAGTTTTAATTCGCTGTGAACAGGCTTGCCTCTCACTAAGCACTGAAAAATGCCACATGATGATGAGTGAGGGAGTGGTATTAGGACATTTCATCTCTACTGATGGTATTCAAGTGGATCCTTCAAAAATTAAGGTGATAAAGAATATACCAACCCCTTCAACTCAGAAAGAGGTGCGAAGTTTTCTGGGACATGCTGGGTATTACAGGAGATTCATAGAAAACTTCTCCAAACTTGCTTCTCCTTTGTTTTCATTGTTAATGAAGGACGCACAGTTTGCATGGAGTACAGCATGCCAGACAGCATTTGATGAGCTTAAAGAGAAACTGTCCACAGCCCCTATTTTAAGGGGGCCTAATTGGACCATACCTTTCCACATTTCTTCAGATGCTTCTGATACCGCCATTGGAGCAGTACTAGGACAGCAGGATGGTCAAGTACCTTATGCTATTTATTATGTTAGTAAAAACTTAGCCCCTGCTGAGCTAAATTATACTGTTACTGAAAAAGAATTCCTTGCTATTGTTTATTCTATTAATAAGTTTCGGCATTACATTACTGGGTATCCTACATTTGTGCATACTGATCACTCTGCCATTAAGTATTTAATGAATAAACCTGTCACTAATGCCAGAGTAACCAGGTGGCTTTTATTATTACAGGAATTTGATATTACTATTATAGATAAACCTGGAAAAGAAAATGTTGTTGCTGATTTTTTATCACGATTTACTAACAGTGATGACAGTTCACCTGTTGAGGATGCTTTCCCGGATGAACATTTATTCGCACTCTCAGCTCATTCACCCTGGTATGCAGACGTTGCTAATTATTTGGCTGCAGGGAAGCTTCCGCCACATATGTCTAAACGAGAGAAAAGAAAAATTATTCAGCAAAGTGCCAGGTATTGTTGGCTTAAAGGCCATCTCTTTTACACAGGACCTGATCTTGAAATTAGAAGATGTGTAAGGAAAGATGAGATCTTTCATATACTGAAGGCCTGTCATGATGAACCTTGCGGAGGACACTTTGCAGATAAAAGAACAGGACATAAGGCGTTGCGGATGGGCTATTATTGGCCGACACTGTTCAGAGATGCTAAAAAATATGTTCAGTCCTGTGACAGCTGCCAAAGGATGGGCCAACCTAATAAGACAGATCAGATGCCTTTACAGCCCCAAGTGGTACTGGAACCGTTTGATAGATGGGCATTGGACTTTGTTGGTCCTATCAACCCTCCTTCCAAACAGAAGGTTTACATCTTGGTGTGTACAGATTACATGACTAAGTGGGTAGAAGCTGTAGCTTTGGCTAAGGAAAATGACCAGGCGGTGATTGATTTCCTGTACAGTGAAGTTTTTACCCGTTTTGGAGTACCAAAGGAAGTAGTCACCGATGGGGGACCACAATTTATTTCACACCAATTTGAATCCTTGCTCCGGAAGTATCATGTGCAGCATAAGATAGCTTCACCTTATCATCCCCAGGCCAATGGTCAGGTGGAAAGCACTAATAAAGTTATCGAAGCAATCCTTACTAAAACAGTTAAAAGCCATCGAAGGGATTGGGCTGACAGACTTCCAGAAGCACTGTGGGCATATCGCACGACTTGGCGCAACACCACGGGCTTTTCTCCCTATGATCTGGTGTATGGTAAGAGTGCCATATTTCCAATTGAATTTGAGATCAAGACCCTGAAAACAGCCATTGAAATGAACCTGGATGTAACAGAAGCCCAGAAAAGAAGATTGAATCAATTAAATGAATTGGATGAGAAACGGTTAGCTGCGGTAGACCAGACTGTGCTGCTTCAGCAACAGAGATCTAATTGGCATGACCGATTCATCAAAAAGAAAATCTTCCGTGAAGGAGACTGGGCACTATTATACGACTCCAGATTCAAGAAAGATTTCAAAGGGAAATTACGCACAAGATGGCTGGGTCTATATTTAGTTGACAGGGTATTTGACAACGGCACTGTTCGCCTGGTCACCATTGATGAAAATCGTATGCCATTACTTGCTAATGGCCACAGACTGCGACTGTATCGGAAGCCCATTTCGAAAGATGCATTCATTTCACAGATTGCTGCTGATCCAAACTACCAATTGGCACCAGAGCAGGAACATTTTTCTACCTTTGCCAAATCTTAAAATGAAAATTATATTTGCTGTACATAAATAATTTCTTGCTGTAGCGTATAGTTGTCGTTTTCTTTCTCTTTGCATTTGATCTCTTTGCTTGCTGTTGTCTTTTAAGAAAAATTTTGCAGGGAAGCGCCAGGAGAACGATCAGTTTGGGGCCCATAATGAAAATCTCTCTGTGCTGTCCTTGTGTTAAAAAAAAAAAAAAAAAAAAAAAAAAAAAAATTCGGCAGCTGCAACATATTTTTCGGCAGCCGTATATCCTTTTTTCGGCAACCATATTCTCCATTTCCCGGTAGCCATAATGCCCTTTCCGTCAGCCGTCAATCTTTTGCGGCTGCAACATTTGCGGCTGCAACATTTGCGGCTGCAACATCGGCGGCTGCAACATCGGCGGCTGCAACATTTGCGGCTGCAACATCGGTGGCTGCAACTCCAGTTTCCGCGGCTGCCACTTCATCATCCCCATGGCTGCCACCTCATTCACCAGCTATGGCCACCTCATCTCCCACGACTGCCATCTCATTTTCCGCAGCTGCCACTCCACTTACCAGCCACGGCCATTTCACTTCCCGGTAGCCGTAATGTTTTTTTCCGCCTGCCGTCAAATCTTTTCCGGCAGCTGCAATTCCGGCAGCTGCAACTCCGGCAGCTGCAACTTCGGCGGCTGCAACATCTTTTTCCCGCAGCCGCCACATCATTTCCCGGCTGCCACCTTATTTCTCCACGGCTGCCACCTCATTGACCAAGTCACCTCCACATCATTTCCACATAGCTGCCATTTCTTTTCAGCGGCTGCGATATATTTCCCATAGTCGTAAAATCTTTTCCCGCCAGCTGTAAGCTTTTTCCCGCCGCCGTGAAATTTTCCCGTGACAGCCGTAATTTTCCCTGATATCGTAAATCTTTTTCCGGTTGCCGCCAATTCCTTTCCGGTGGCTGTAACTTCTTTCCTGCCAGCTGCAACAAGCTTTTTCATCGGCTGTGTGATCATTTCTTTGGCAACTTGCAGTGGTAACTCCCGTGTTAACAGAAGGATTGTTCAATCTACTAATTATGATGCTGATTCACCCCAGTCCTGCCGGCGAACTCATCATTTTAACCCGGAGGATGCGACGCCTTGTGTTTTACCGGCGGAGGAAATTCGTGCCTTATCCGAGTCATCATGATCCCACGGCTGACTGTGCACGCGTTCGGCTCCGTGACGTCACCAACTCCATGCTCCACCAGTTTCCGCAGCCTTCCGACGCACAGTTCTATGAGGTATGGCTTTCATTTATCACGTGATTAAGTATTGATATCATTTAAACGAGATTGGCCGTACCTTCACTCGTACCACCATTTATACCTGATTGAACCTTTCCCTCGAACGACGTAATACTAATAACTGCCACCTTCTCCAATTCGGCATGCAAAGTTTAAACTCTTCTCTGCGCTTAACTTTTCGAATTAGTTCATTCGCTCAACGTCTCCGCTCAACAATTCGTGCATTTCCTGTGCTGCAACTTCCATTCTGGGATCCTGTACTCTGTCGAACAGTAGTTTCATCTTGCAGCCAGGACCATGGGCATTCCAGTTCGCCATGAACCTTTCAATACCCGGGAACTTAGACGGAATTTGCAGGTTCTGGCCATTTTTCAAGCTGCTGGCTGGGTCGAGTTCTTTGAACGATTGGACGGGTTCGATCGGGACGCAGCCCTGCAATTCGCATTGAATCTTACTAAAACACACTCCACGGTGTGGGGGTTGTGTATAGATGTTTCGGAGGTCATTATATCCGAGGTTACAGCTATCCCGTTGGTGGGAAAACCTTGGTTTAACCGTCGAGTCCCTGCAACAGTTGCACGGGAAGAATTTTTACTTCCAGGGGAGCAAGTTGAAGCATCTAGGCGAGGGATTGCATTGAAGTCACTGCCGCAACCATGGGACCAGGTTGCTATCTTCCTCAAGAAATACATAACTTGCGAAGGTAGATACCAAACTGTGTACAACTCTGAACTTCCTTTGCTTTCTCATCTCCGTCATGGCATTTTGTTAAATATTCCATTTTATCTATTGCATGATTTGCGCCATATGGCAACATTTGTTCAATCTGCAAAGCACCCATTATCCTCCCTCACTCACCATGGCCTTATTAAGTTAATTATTAAAAGAACCCTGGCCCAACATAATATAACATGGGAGCAATTCATTACCCGACCACAGCAACCTGTTCCCTTGAGGGTCATTCCATTACAGCAAATACCAGTTCCGCCACAACAGGAGGACCGGAGTTCCTCCAGTGAAGTTGGGGGGAGGGATGAAACGGAAGAAGAGCAACAGAGGGCACAGGCAGGACCATCCGGAAGGGATGAAACGGAAGAAGAACAACAGAGGGCACAGGCAGGAACATCAGGGGTTGACAAAACTACAGAGGAAGAACAACCCGAGGCACAGGCAGAGCCATTTGAAGTATATGAATCCCCAGCACAAGCAGAACCAGTGGGGGATGACACTGCATTTGAAGGAGAGCGAGGGGAAGCTCAAACAGAGCTGTCAGGCGACAATGTAGATGAAACCCTCGCGGAAAACCTAGATAACAGGGCAGCTCCGACAGCAGAAGGTGAAATTGGAGCAGCATCAAAAGCTGCGACAATGGAACCTAAAGATGACGGAGCCAGAGCAATGGAAGACGATATTGAGCTGGTCACAATCAAGTCTTCACCGGAGTGGGTAGGAGGAGGAGCTGTGATTGAAGAAGAACAGCATGAGGGGCAGGGAAATATTCCTTTAACTTCAGTTTTGCCTCCCTATGTTCCAGCTCCACGAGAAGAAACACTACAAAAAGGAAAGTTACAAAAGAAAACGCCACAGAAAAGGAAGAGGGCCACCAATGAGTTTGATTTAGTGGCACCAATTAGAAGGAAGCGAACTCGGTCAATTACAGCAGCAGAGGCAGCTAGAACAAAATGGGCAACCTTAGAAACACAGGTTGAACCCCCAATCCTTACACCAAAACCGAGGGATGCCCCACAAGGACCAGTGGAGGAAGAACCTGGAGTTGAGGGACTCCTGTATGAAAATGAAATGCTGAAAGAGGACCTCCAAGCACTTAGAAGGGAGCTGGAAACATGGAAGGAAGTCTGCAGAAAGTAGGGTGGAAGAAAGATGTATACATTAATAGAGGCTGCAGACCAAGTGGAGGAATCAGCTTCTGCTGGAGCTGGAGAAAAGGATGAGCGAATACTCTGTCCCACCTGTGGGGAGATCTTTGAGGAAGCAGGCCATAAAATTTTACTTAGCACCTATTCAGCACAACAGCCTGTAGCCACAGAAGGGAAAGCAGTGGAGAAAGAGGATGCTGCAACACAAGAACCAGCACCTTTAAACATCCTTGCTGCAGCTGCTACTTCCCATGATGCAGAAGTTATAGAACAGATGGGAGAAGAACAGGGAGTGGAGGATGCCCTGGAAATTTATGAGGAATGTATGGCAATCCCAAATTGCTCCCACAACACAGAAATCATAGAACAGATGGGAGAAGAACAGGAAATGAAGGATGCTCTGGAGCTTATAAAAGAATATGGTGAGACTCCAGAATGTTCCCTTGATACAGAGATCATGGAGCCAAAGGATACCCTGGAGGATAGTGAAGAATTTTGTGCTGTAACCCCAGAACGTCCCAGGACACAATAATTTTAGAAGAAGAAATGGAAAGGCAGGACAGTGATAAGTTGGAACAGGATGCTGCAACACAAGAACCAGCAATCCTGAATTTGACCGTCCAACCGACTGAGCAGACAGGAGAAGAAGCTGGGACAGAGAATATTCTGGCATTCAACGATGAACTCTGGTTGGTGACCCCAGAAAGCTCTCATGATACAGAACTCATAGAAGAGGAGCTGCAGCAAAAGAAGGATGAAGAGGTAAGCCAGGATGTTGTCACACAAGAACCAACATCCTTGGATACTGCAGCAAGAACCCCTGAATTGCAGTTGGGAGATAACCCGGGAGTAGATATCATTCCTGATACACAATGGAGTGATGATGAACAGGTACAGACACCCTGCTCAGGTGACACTGAAATCTTGGAAGAGGAGCTGCAAATTGAAAAGGATATCCAATCTCAGCAGCCAAATGACAAAGAAGACACTGTTACACAAGAACCAGTGTCTCCAAAAGCAATAAAGGCAGCTGCTGAAGAAGGTTTAAGGGATGTTGCTGTTACACAAGAACCAGCAACTCCCTTGTTAAGATCAGATGCGCTGGAAGACACTGTCCCACAAGAACCAGTGCTTCCACCTCCTACAGGTGTCATTGAATTGGATTCAGATTGAGTGTGTCTTTTCAACTTCCCCAGGCATAGCATAAGAGAACTGCAGAAAGGTCCCCACCACATCAAGTGCATTCGCAGATATTAGTAAGTAGCAGTGGAAGGGGAACAGTGAAGTTGGAAGATGCCGGGCTGCTCACAGAAGCTTTCCAAAAAGATAGAAGGGATGCCTGATTTATCTACATTCTTTCCTCTTGCCTGGGCAAGTTCAGTACAATATTCAGATGCAGGTTGTTGCATGAGGACATGCAACAGGATAGTTGGGGGGAGATGTTGAGCCCAGAATTGGCCCTTTTTGACCATCATTTATCATCTTCCCTTCCCTTGTCTTACACCAATTACCTTGGCAATTCAACTTATTGTCCTTATCTATTCCCCAAATTACCAAGGTATGGCCGATTATTGTTTTATTGTGTTAATACTTATGATTGTGATGATTAAAGCTGTGCATCTCTTAATCTGTGCTAACATGATGCGAATTATGAAGGTAGTAAGACAATAGACTGCAGGAAGATCGGAGCTGAACAAGTC
The DNA here is from genome assembly GCA_027924585.1 of Larix kaempferi. Taxonomy (NCBI): domain Eukaryota; kingdom Viridiplantae; phylum Streptophyta; class Pinopsida; order Pinales; family Pinaceae; genus Larix; species Larix kaempferi. The sequence goes on from BSBM01001619.1 coordinate 3,033,489, forward strand.
ATGAAGGAACGTTCATCGCTTGTGGAAGGTTCCTTGAGGCTCAAATCGTCAATCAAGGCACAGTCATGGCCGGGCAGCTGTAACAGAAGAACTATATTAAGTATGTCGCTGCTCAAATCCAGCTGTGAGCTGGAAGGACCGTCACTCTTGGGACAATTTATACTTCTCTCATATTTCAGTTCTGCCACGCATTGTAACAGCTAGATTATTTAGGGCGCCTGAAGATCAGAGATCTTCATGGCTGCCCAATTATAGGTTTAGATGTTGCAATTGTATGTATAAGTATGGGGAATTGCCTCGACTGAGGGGGTTGGACAACAATTAAGTAATTTATCTTGTATTAGCAGTCGAGCCAAAACTGTGTACTCATCCTTCTGTTAATATACTGAGTTGCTTCTGAGTTAAAGAGAGTGTTGTTCAACCAGCGTCTCTGTGTGAAGACTGGGCCCGTCTTCCACAGAGATTGCTGTGTTAATTTAGGATTTCATCTTTCTTGTTGTGTGATGCTTTGTTCTTCCTTTTGTACGCAGCAGCAATATTTATCGTGTGAATTTTCAGTATAGTTAAGGATCATATTTCTGTGAGTTTGGTAGATGGTGTAGAATAACAGTCGACTGAGTAAGGTTTGCTTTATATACATTTCAATTACAGATCATACACACTTGTGTTCATCTTACAGCTGAGTTGCGATCCCCTGAGTTCTTACAATTTATCGTTCTGATTGTGTGTTGCTTGATTTCCATTCTGCAATTCAATATTCTTAGAACAGTTAACTCAATTATTTCGCAATTGGATTTCTAGATTACTGCTCAGTTTTTGCTTTACGATTTCCAGGTTGATTAGATCAGGCAAGTGATCGTTCTAGGATATAAAGGAGATTCCTTCCTATTGTTCATTAGATCTGATGTTAATTCTTAGTTGATGCATGATAGAGAGGATTTGAATTATAGCAGTGAGAAGGCTTTGGATTGCATAAGATTCTGGGGATGAACATGAATGATAGAATATAGAAGTATTTATTGCTAATGGTTTAGTGTTTAAGCATATATTGTGCACTTGTCCTTTGAGATAAAAAGACTTCCTCGGGTTGACAATAAATCTCATATGCTCTGTGTGTTTGATATTAATTTATCTGCAATTAGAGTGCTTGACAACTTCAATGTGTCTCTCACCAAGTACAAATATTCAGTATTCTTTGGATGACTCTCTATAACCCACAAAGGTGCCCTTCTTTCTAGAAGGCTCCATCTTTGTTCTCTTTTCTTTCGGTACATGAATGTATATTGGACTGAAGCTTTAACAATTCGAGTTCTCTTTAATTATCTGAAGTGTTTGCATGGGCAATTTCGAATTCTCTTGATCTCTATGCTTTGTCTTTTATTTCTTTATCTCTTACTACATGGTCAATACATGCCAACTTTAATTATCCATCACATTACATTATACTAAGAAGAATTATCGGATGTTGTGATCATATTATATTATTCTAGACCAAATGATCATATGCTAAAGTAATTCACCTTAGAGGTGATAAATATCTAAGGGAGACTTAATAGAAATTTGGTGATCATGGTTAATAATATATCACACAACAATAAATGCTTTTAATGAGTAAATAATGACCTTTATACGGAAGGTCCACCTCTATACGAAGGTCCATATCATGGATACCTTTATACGGAAGGTTCACATGATAATCATAACTTGATACACACAAGTTTGGAGCCTTGTCCAACAAGACTTTACAACATCATTACTTTGATCAATTACCTCTATACGGGAAGAATAACCTTTACACGAAAGGAAATTAAAGTGCTCACCTCTATACAGGAGGATCAATCTTGGCTACACAAGATTGGTTTGGAGAATGTCTCTTGATACTGTATATTTAACATCTATGCACTCTGTTGGTCACCCTATATGCTAATCAATTACAACTAACACACAGGATGCTCAATATGAATTGTCAACACAGGGAAGTCTTTTATTTCAAAGGTAATTAGCAAAATCTATTCATAAAAACTCAAGTAGTTGATTAAATGAATGAAGATCGATTATCCTACCTATCTGCTCAGTCAAACTCATCTCATGGCTAAAACTAATCTAATTGATCCATCTAAGAATTGAAATACATTTACCTTCCTACAATCATCACTCCAGCCATCACTGATCTAAGAAGAATTAAGTTATACTAAACTTTGCAAGAAGTTAAATCCTAAACATATCAGACTACAATGAATTAACCATGACCTGTCTAAATTATCTAATCTGCGAATTATAAATGACAATAAGAAATCAAAACCAGTTGCAATCATAATCTGACTAATTCAATAAATTCCAAGAAATATAAATAACAAAAATAAAATAGAGTTGAGCTTGACTGTAACAACTAACTAGAACACTTGCATAAAGGGAAATTATCCTACATAGTCGACTTTCACACCACGCAGTTACAGCAATTCAGAATGCAATCATTAACTACCAAAAGAAAATGCAATTATCAATTACCACTGTTGCAACTTCTCTGTAAATGTATCTACTGTAAATCCACACCACACAACATAAAATAAACTAAAGTACCTACTTAACTCGACGATCTCTGTGAGAAGGCGGGACCTGGCCTTCTAACAGAGATGTCATGAACTAACACAAATTAAAACACAAAGATATGAAGAACTCTGCTCCTTGTATTAAAAATAGTAATTCACAGTTACAGCACTCTGTTACAGCTCGTACTATTGCTAATCAACCAACCCTAGTTTATGAATGCCTTCCCATATTTATACATGCATAATACAATCACGATCCACTAAATTCGTGCAGCCATGAAGATCTCTGATCTTCAGGCTGCCGAGTTACAACAGAAATAGTTATAGCTTGTGAATGGAATTGAATGAAGCCGTTGGAAGTGGAGAGCGTTGTTACTCTGCCTATCAATGGATCAACGGACTCACTGGCCAAGAAGTGCTCTGTCTGTTACAGTGATACCTTGTAGCAACGAACTCCTGTTACAGCTACCACGTGGAGAGATGACACGATGTTTCTATTTAATGGATGGAATCGGAACTGAGCAGTAACAGCTGGAACCAATCGCACCTTCCTCCCTCAATCTCAACGAGCTATTGTACCTGCATCCTTTGATGCTTTGAATTTATCTTAATAAAATCGACACAAGTTAGCATAATATAAAGGATAGAATCCATAACCATAACAATCTTAGGCATTAATAAAGTAAGGAAATAATAAATCATACCTGTAAGGATTTATGCCCAACTTGAGGAAAAGGCATCTATCTGGTTTGTGGAAATAAGGCAGGACAAGGAAAAATGATGTAATAAGTGTGGTAAAAAAGGGACAATCCCAAGACCCAACATCGCCCCCCAGCTATCCAATTGCATATCCTCATGCAACAACTTTCACTAATCTGAATCTGAATCTGGATCCATACTATATCTATGGAGATTGGTGATGTTGAAGGCAAGTTTAGGTGCTTCCTCCAATTGTACAAATCCATTACAGGAAACCCACTTCTTCCAACACTGCTTCTCCTCCTTCTTAGTAAAAACATAATTGTTTCTGTATGGGCTCATAGGAAACCATATGAGAGGAAACCTGAATCTCAGTCCCAGCCACAATGGTCCACATGCTTCCATGCATTTAACATACCCAGGCACTCTAAGAAGAGCTTGTTTAAAATTCTCAAAACAATATGGATCCCCTTCCCTCAAAGATGGGGAAGAAGCTAGCCATCTGTGCTCATTACCTTCCACGGCATACTGCTGTTGTTTGGAGATTTTCTGGATAGGGGTAGTGATGACTGTCCTTTGCAGATCCTTCAAATGATGAGTCTTCATAGGATATTTGAGAGACCTTGCATGCTTTGCAATGAGAACTCTTGGAAGTCGAGGTTCATTTCTGATCCAAAGAGTAGAATTATCCTCATTCCTATTGATAGTCTCAGAGGCATCCCACCATTGCACGTGATTAGTGACAAAAGAAGTGAATGATCTCATTTGAACATCCCCCAAATAGGGAAAAAGGTTAGAATGAGAGTCGGTATAGCATGCTTTATCGTGCAAATATAATTCACACAACAAATTTTGATCCCAAAAATCACTCTCCATAAAAGTCTCCAAGAACCGGGGGGAAGTTATCAACTGATATGGTCTTCCTTCTTTCAATGATTTCAACTTAAATAAAGTTGTCTGTTCATAAAGAAATACAGGGTAAGAAGGAGAAGGAGCCCTACAACTCAACAATTCCTGAGAAAGAATATACATCTGATCTTTTTCTTGTTGCCTGGACTTGAATTTCCTCAATTCTTCCAATTCTTCTTGAACACTATCCCACTGGGATTTCTGGAAAACCAATTCCTAGGCCCACTTCTCTCTCAATTCTCTGATAGTCTTTATATATTCATAGAGAGGGACCATCCCTTCTTTGCACTGATTAGCATGTTTTTTCCATTTAACTAACTCAAGTTTCAACAATGAGAGCTCCCTCAGTAATTCCTGTATTCTTTCATCACTTGCATCCCCTTCTTCATCAGTGTCAATTTCAATGACCTCTTGAACTTCCACCACTTTTGTTTTATATTTAGGTACCATTGTCAAAGCTTGACCCGGGACCATCTGATCTTGTGTCTCAGCAAGCTCATCTTGGATCAACAACTTGGAAGCTTATTCTTCATCAGTTACAACAGCTTCCACTTGTGTGGCTGCATCAACAAACCCAATTTGAAATGTTGGTTCTTGTGTAACAGCATCCCCTGTTTCAATTACCTTAGTTTGTGTTGCACCTTCCATAACCAAGTCGAGAGGTGTTGGTTCTTGTGTGTCATCACCCTCTACTTGTATTCTAATATCATTCTCTTCTGTTTGAGTTGCAACCTCGACAAATAATTTTGAAGATGTTGGTTCTTGTGTAACAACATTCAAATTTTGAGAATTGCTTGGAGTGCCTATTGTTTGAGTTGTTGCTTCAGTAACAAGCTCTTGGAGTGTCGGTTCTTGTGTAGAAGCCTCTTGTTCTGAGATGACTTCAATGCTTTTAGGTTGTTGAGATTCTCCTTGGACCAATTGTGTATCCTGAGACTATTCTGGGGTCATGTCAAGATCCCCTGAGTCCTGATCAGGGATTATTTCCACTTCTGGATCATTTTCTTCCATTAGCTTCATTGTAGGTATTTCTTCCCTTCCTTGCCTTACTTGTGCCAATTTCCAAGATGATACTCCCATCATTGTGACTTTTCCCCCTGATATTTTAAGTACATCCCCACATGTTGAATATATCAGTTCCAAATGTTCTCCAGCTTCCAAAATAGAGGGTGAATTCTCTAACTGATCTATAGCCTCAACCAAGGTGTTCAAACTCTTCTATGCTTTCTTTTTGCATGTTTCTTTCCACTTTTTCAATTCATCCCAAAGCATTTGTACTTTCTCCTTTAACAACTCATTCTCATATAATAGGTTTTCAATATGGGGTTCACTTGCAGTGGGTTCTTATGGAACGATGGGTGATCGGGGTGTAAGAATGGAATTTCAATACTTGCCCCCATTGCAAATACTGCTTATGCTGTTGTAGCTGCTCTGGTACTTCTCTTCTTTGCAACCCCATATGACTTCCCTTCACTGCATACTGCTTCTGCTGCAGTAATTACTCTAGTTCTTCTTCTCATTGCAACCCCAGATGACTACCCTTCATTGCTTGATATTTTCCTCCTTTTGTGTTTAACTTTCCTTATTTCAACAAATTCCTCCTCCTAGATTATGGTTCCCTTCAATTCAGGGGAAGATTCAATGTGAAAAACCTTCGCATCTTCTTCCTTTCCTAACTCAGGTTGGTGTTTTGGGCTCCCACTCTGATACTGAGGGTTTGGTTCCTGAATTTCTTCTTCTAATGCAGCTTCTATAACCATAGCCTCTACTGTTGCAACCTCAATGGCTGCTCCAACATCAGTTTCCATTGCAACAAATTCTGTTATTAAAATGGTTTCCTCTAAATCTGTTGCTGTAACAGGTCCCTCCTGAATACTCAGATCCTGCTCTTCTGACATTTCATCCTCCCCCCCAACTGAATCTGAGGGACTTCGGTCCTCTTCCTCTACTTCAATACCTACCATTTCTAATGTAGGTTCCTGAATTATCCTGGCCCCAGCAAGAAATTGTGCCCAAGTCTGGTTTTGCTGTGCTAGTGACCTTAATATTAATAATTTAATTAATCCATGATTGGTGATAGAAGAAACTAGATGCCGGGTTGTTCTCACATAACCAGCCATGTGATGTAGGGATCTCAAAAGATAAAATGACATGTTAAGTAGATTACCATGGCATAAATGGGACAATAGGGGAAATTCAGAGAGATAGACAATTTTGTACCTACCTTCACAGGAAATGTATTTCTTTAGGAAGATTGCAACTTGATCCCAGGGCCGAGGTAATGATTCCAGCACTATTCCATGGCCTCTTGGAAGAACATTCTCACTAATTGCAAGAAAATCCCTCACTGCAGTTGCATTCTGTGCCTTTCATCCAAACCATCTCCTCCCAACTTGAGGCAAACCAGTAACTTCCACCACAATTGCTTCTGTAACATCTATGCGCAATCCCCTGACCTCAGAATGAGTATCAGTCAGGTTAAGGGAAAACTGTAATGCTGTCGCCGTGTGAAATCCATTTAAACATTGAAAATACACAGTCCATCCAGCTATTTCAAAGATGGCGAAAACATCTGCGTTTACACACAGGGATTCTGTGTTCTCAGGTTCATGCCGAACTGGGTTACCCATATCACATTTCCTTCATAGTTCTGATAGTGAATATAGATATTACCAATTCAGACATGGAAGTTGCAGCATACAGACATTCATCAAACAACTGAAGTTGGAATTGGGTATTTTAGGAAAGATGGCACAGTTATCAACCCAAGGAAAGGTGATACAGTTATGAAAAATGGAATAATTGGAAGGTTTTGGTATGAATTGGGTAAAGGTGACGGTCGTGTAATGGATACGAGTGTTAATTCTGACAGGTTCCTTGGCGGTTAAATGGGTACAAGTTGCTGATGAGGACTAAAGATAGAGCATAATTATTATTGCCACATTAATTTTATGCCTAGTCATGTACATGGTCAGAACTCGTACCTTTGCAATATGAGCTAAGACTTAACTTTCCACAATGATCCGACTTTTCCATCACATCCATTAATTAAAAAGCATAATTGCGCGTGTGTTGTGATGAGTTGGCCACCTCCAACTGAGCTGAAAAGTACATGTGTGCTGGCAGACATCCGTGGCAGTCCAATAGTTTTTTTCCTTCATTCTTGGCAGACTGTGGTTGGAGCTGTGAAATGAGTTGGCTAAATTGGAGCCTAGTTGAGTCGTTAGCGGCGATATCATTCAAGAAATGGACAATCTAGTGGAGTTGCAGCTGATAAATAAGGGAAATCTGATGGAATTATGATTGCGAAAATAGGAAAAATAAGCCAAGTCTAGTGGAGTCGCAGCTGGGTATAGGACAAATATAGTAGAGTCACTGCTACAAATATAGGAAAAGTAGGCCAAGTCTAGCGGAGTCGCAGTTGGGTATAGGACAAATATAGCGGATTCATAGCTGCGAAGATAGGAAAAGTAGGCCAAGTCTAGCGGAGTCACAGCTGGGTATAGGAAAAATATAGCGAAGTCGCATCTGGGTATAGGACAAATATAGCAGAGTCACAACTGCGAAGATAGGAAAAGTAAGCCAAGTCTAGCAGAGTCACAGCTGGATATAGGACAAATATAGCGGAGTCATAGCTACTCAAATAGGGAAATAGGCAGAATTTGGTGGAGTTGCAGCTGCACAAATAGGGAAAATGGGCAAAATTTGGCGGAGTCGCAGCTGCGAAAAATGGAAGTTGGAAAATCTTCGACTGGCTGGTTAATGCTGCTGAATTGTTCATTTTCTTCAAGGAGCTATTTTATAATAGGAAAATAGGCTAGGGTTCCTGCAATCGTTTGGCCTAGTCACCACCACTGCTCCTCAAGTATATTCATGTACACATTTCTTCAAAAACAAAAATGATCAAAGCGTAAAAGAAAATAAATAAAAAGAAAACAAAATAACAATTTATTTATATACAGATTCTTGTGTGGAAACTGTAGTTTAAGAATTCACAGGGGCAGAAAAAGATTGCTTCCCTTGCGTTAACTGGTAATCTGGATCGGCTGCAACATGCCAAATGAATGCATTCTTTGAAATCGGTTTATGATACAATTGCAACCGATGAACATTGGTGAATAATGGTGTCTAGTTTTCATCAATTGTGGTCAAGCAGACTGTTCCATTGTCAAAAACTTTGTCGATTTGGTAGGGTCCTATCCACCTTGTACGCAATTTGCCTTTAAAATCCCTCTTAAATCGTGAATCATACATTAAATCCCAGTCTCCTTTGCATAAGACTTTCTTCTTTATGAACTTGTCATGCCATTTGGTGCGTTGTTGTTGAATTAACACTATTTGATGCACAGCAGCGGTGCGCTTCTCGTCAAGTTCATTTAGTTGATTCAATCAGTTCCTCTAAGCTTCTGTCAAGTCTAGGTTTGCTTCCATGGTTGTCTTTAAAATTTTAATTTCAAATTCAATGGGAAAGACAACGTTCTTACCATACACCAATTCATATGGGGAGAAACCTGTAGTGTTGCACCATGTGGTACGGTATGCCCATAATGCCTCTAGAAGTCTTTCATCCCAATCCTTGCAGTGACTCTTCACCATTTTTGTCAGAATAGCCTCAATTACCTCATTCGTGCTTTCCACTAGACCATTGTCCTATGGATTTTATGGCAAGGTTATCTTATGTTGAATGTGATATTTCTGCAACATGGCTTCCAATTTATGGGACACAAACTGCGGTCCTCCATCTGTAACTATCTCTTTGGGTACTCCAAAACGGGTGAAGATGTCTTCATATAAGAAATCGATTACAGCTTGATCATTGGCCTTGACCAAATATACAGCCTCCACCCATTTTGTCATGTAATCTGTGCAAACTAGGATATAAACTTTCTGCTTCGAAGGAGGGTTGATAGGCCCTACAAAATCCAAAGCCCATCTATTAAAAGGTTCAACCACCAGCTCTGGCTGAAGAGGCATTTCATCTAGTTTATTTGGCTGGCCCATTCTTTGGCAGATGTCACAAGCCTGAACATATTTTTTCACATCCTTGAACAATGTTGGCCATAAATATCCCATCCTTAATGCCTTATGACCAGTTCTTTTGCCATCAAAATGTCCCCCATAGGGCTCATTGTGGCAACCTTTTAAGATACTGTAAATTTCATCCTCCCTTACACATCTTTTGATTTCCAAATCGGGACCGGTGTAGAAAAGATGTCCATCTATCCAACAGTATCTAGCACTCTACTATATGATATTTCTTTTTTCTCTTTTTGATAGGTGTGCTGGAAGCTTTCCTGTAGCCAAATAGTTAGCAACATCTGCGTACCATGGGGAATGAGCTGAGACTACGAACAAATGTTCATTAGGAAAAGAATCTTTGGCTGGTGCATCATCAACATTGCACAGGCACTTCACTCAATAAACCGCTATCATAGCACGTTCATTCATGGAATATGAAACAATACCCCTAATTTCACTAAATATTGGAAAATACCTTCCAAAATCAGTTTTTTAACCCCCTCCCAATATGCCTTCCCAATTTTAAAAAACCCGTATTTTCATTAGATATTGTATGTATCAATTTTTTCATTAACATTTTTTATACCCCTTTATATTTCTACCTAGTACATTGATATGATACCCCTCTTATGACCCCACATGCATTCTACAATGCACCTTGCTTCTTTTGATGTATATTGTGGATGCACATTACTTCACCCACAATGAAATTACTCAACCACATATCATTATGATTTGCAACATCTAATGGTCTAATGAAGAGATAGGAGATCACTTCTTGTATGTCACTAGAGCCAATGCACATAGTACAACATTTAGATTGCATGCTACAATTCCCCAATCGCTGACTAATCCTGTTGTGGGCTAGGTATCCAAGCCCCTAGGGCCTGTAACAAGCTCTAGGAGGCTGACTAAACCTCCCAAGTCCTGTAATAGGCACGAGTGGTTGGGTATTCAATCCCCCAAGGCCTATCGAGGGCCTATAATAGGCCCTGGAGGCTTAGAGTCTCCCAAGGATTTTGGTAACAACTGGCTGAGTGCTATTGGTAACAACTGGCTATCAATGACCACTGTCTCTCTACTATGATCGAATGGAAACCCTCTTCACCACGAAACCCCTCGCCTCAAGCATACCTCAAGACATGATTTCCCTACGCGTTGGTAATCCTGAGCCTTGCCTCAACCCGATTTATCATCTGTCTGTGATCCCGCCATCTCCATTTGGTGGATATTTGTTCTCCTACCCATATAAAAAATACCCCAAAGTATTTTTGTATTTCTACATTAAATAAAAAAAACCCTTTGCCCCTTAATATACAAGCAATATAATTTTTAGGTTTTCATAATTATTTAATACCGCAATATGAATGAACGTGAAATTATATTGCATTCTAGTGAAGCCCCCGTGCAACATTGTTAGTAAGTCGAGCAAGAAAATAAGCAACTACATTTTCTTTTCCTTGTCTGTCTACAATAGTGATGTCAAATTCTTGTAACAGTAGCAACCATCTAGTTACTCTAGCATTAGTGATAGGTTTGTTCATTAAGTACTTAATGGCTGAGTGATCAATGTGCACAAAAATGGAATATCCAGTGATGTAATGTCTAAATTTATTGATGGCATAAACAATGGCAAGGAAATCTTTCTCTGTAACAGTGTAGTTCAGTTTAGCAGGGGCCAAGTTTTTGCTAATATAATAAATTGCATATGGAGCATGACCTTCCTGTTCTCCCAATACTGCTCCAATGGCAGTATCTGAAGCATCGGAGGAGATATGAAAAGGTAGATCCCAATTGGGTCCCCATAAGATAGGTGTTGTGGACAACCTTTTCTTAAGTTCAGTAAACGTTGTTTGGCATGCATCATTCCAAACAAACTGTACATCCTTCATCAAGAGGGTGAATAAAGAAGAAGCTAGTTTGGAAAAAATTTCTATAAATCTTCTGTAGTAACCAGCATGCCCTAGGAAGATACGTACCTCCTTTTGTGTTCCAAGAGTGGGTATGTTTTCAATTACCTTAATTTTGGATGGATCTACATGGATACCATCAGCAGAGATGAAGTGCCCTAGAACTACGCCCTCGCTCATCATCATATGGCACTTTCCAGTGTTTAAAGATAGCCGGGTTTGTTCATAGCGTTCTAAAACCCTTTATAAATTTTTGAATGCTTCCACAAAACTACTACCTTATGGAGTAAAGTCATCCATAAATATTTCCATGCAGTCATTTACCATTTTGGAAAATATCCCAATCACAGCTCGCTGAAATGTGGCCGGTGCATTACATAATCCAAAAAGAAGCACCCTGTATGCAAAGGTACCCCAGGGATAGGTGAAGGTGGTCTTATCTTGGTCTTCAGGGGAAATATGGATTTGATTATAACCACTAAATCCATCCATCCATAAAATAATTTCTTTCCAGAGAAGGTGTCTAAGACCTTATCGATAAAGGGTAATGGAAAATGGTCCTTCTGTGTTACTTTATTTAGTTCTCTGTAATCTACACAGACTCTCCATTTTCCATTCTTCTTTGGTACGATCACAAGTGGGGAAACCCACTTACTAGCTGAAATTAGATAGATAAATCCTACCTCTAAGAGCTTTTGAATTTATTCTTTCACAATGTCCCTTAAATTCGAGTTCATCCTTCGTTGTGGTTTGCACACTGGTCTGGAGTCATTTTTGATGTAAATGTGGTGGGTACACAGATTAGAGGGGATACCCTTCATATCTATGTATTTCTGAAAATCATATCACATCCAAGAACTAATCAAGAAATTACACTCTCTCATAAGAAAAATCTCACACAACTAGTCAAAGACACAAAAATTATGCACAAGAGTAGATTTCTGTATTAACTTCTCATGAATAAAATTACATCAGCCACCATATGAATGTAATAGGATGCTATTAAATAAATTTACAGAAAAAAATCAAATGGCTAAAGATGCCAAACAAAGCTCCTAATCATCAGACTTGCTAAATATGCCCATCCCCACTAGGTGGCAAGATGACTTTCCAAATCAGCCCAAAAGCTCACGGATTGCTAAATTAGTGAGATGAAGGTGAAATATAGAAGAAAAAAAATTCCAAATACGATATTTGGGTGGAAATAACATTAATTAAATTTTTTGGTGTAAAAAACACTTTCCTAGGTTGACTAGCTTTTCCCTATGGGGGAAAAAGCAATAAAAAGCAGCAGTTTTCCACAAGTGCGCCTTTCTTCCTCAAACATTATCCAGAAATATTTTGGAAGGCTCCTAGGTGGCGTAAGTGACTTGTAGATCACACCTTGGATGTATTTTAGTCTCTCATATTGCCTTGTGGTCCACACAATGGCAATTTCCTTATTTATTACATAGAGTTAACTAATGAATGATTAATCAATGCATCTTATGTAATTAAATGAATGGTAAGAAGACTTAATTATTCCAACACCCCCTCTTAATTCTGAATTCAATGATCTAAATATCAAAAAAGAAAATACTAAGGGCCCAATAATAAGACTTGGTCACCCCGTACAATACTATCGGTCCACAAAACAAGGATAGAAGGAAAACCTCATGGGAAAAACCTCCCCTCAAAACATGGACATATAAAAATTGAAATGTTGTTAATCAACCCTTCACTCCACCACATGTTCAACCATCCCAAGCAGTGATCTAAGATAGTTGAATGTCTTCTATGTGAAATCCTTGGTGAAGATATCTGCAGTTTGCTCACCTGTGGGGCAATACTACAAATCTATGATCTGATCATGCACTAGTCCTCTGATGTAGTGCATATGAATCTCTATGTGCTTGGTCCTCTTCCTCTGTATTGGATCACATGAAACTCTAATGGGACTCTGGTTGTCACAATAAATGACAGTAGGAGTACTGAAAGAAATCTCAAACTCAGACAAAATCCCCTGCAACCAAACACATTGTGTAGCAGCATTCACTGCTCCTTTGTACTCTGCCTCGGCTAAAGATACTGCTATGTCATTCTGTTTCTTGATGGACCAACAAACAGGGCCACCTTCAAGAATTAATACAAATCCTGATGTGGATTTCCTGTCAAGGCTATCACCATCCCAATCAGAATCTGTGAAACCCAAGAGATCTAGGATCGAATCTGCCAGATAGTGAATCCCATCACTCTTTGTGCCCTGCACATAATGAAGGATTCTTTTTTCAGCCCTCCAATGTAACTCATGTGGCTGCTCCATATATCTATATGCCACACTCACAACATATGCAAGATTTGGTCGAGTGTGTGTCAAGTAGAGCAATCTGCCAATCAGTTGTCTATATAGAGTACTGTCAAAAAGCGGTGTAGATTTTACTTCTTCCATTCTAACTCCATAAAGGAATGGAGTCTTAAAAGGCTTGAAATCATCCATCTTAAACTTATTTAACAGATCCGAAGCATGCTTTGACTAACATACCTTGGTTCCTTCTTTTGTTTGAGAAATCTCAAGCCACAAAAATTGCTTAAGAATTCCCAAGTCACTCATGGAGAATGCTTGGTGCATTGCGGTCTTTAGTGATGTTATTTGTTCAATGCTATCACCTATGATCATAAAATCATCAACATACAGCACTATTAACATTATAAAACCATCAGCAAACTTCATATAGACATTTGGGTTAGATTTACACCAAACATAGGATTGTGACAGCAGAAAACTGTCCATCTTTGCATACCAAGCCCTGGGGGCTTGCTTGAGTCCATACAAATATTTTTTCAACCTACAAACAAGGTTTGGATCTGATGTGTTCCCCTATGGCTGCTGCATATATATTTCTTCTTCAAGCTCCCCATGGAGGAAAGCACTTTTCACATCCATGTGATGTACTTCCCACCGCTTTGAAGCTGACATTGCCAAAACTAGTCTAATGGAGTCTTTATGAGCTACTAGTGCAAATGTTTCATTATAATCAAGTCCTTGGACCTGAGAATACCCCTTTTCTACCAGCATTGCTTTGTACTTAATGTTTGCACCATCCGCTGCACATTTAGTCTTATAAATCCATTTGCATCTTACCAACTTTCTGCCTGCGGGGAGCTTGACTAGCTCCCAAGTTTCATTCTTCTGCAGTGACTGAAACTCCTCATCCATAGAAATATTCCATCTAGGATCATGTGAGGCATCCTCATATGTTTGTGTATCATAATCTATCATCATATAGAATTTATTAGAAATATAAGGATCATTCACATTGAGAACAGTCTCAAACTGTGATCTAGTCCTTCTTTGGTCCTAAGGGTTGCCTGCTAGTTCACCTGCTGCTTCCAAATTTTTTGCAGACCACTTAGGCCTTGTAGGTGAGTTAGAATCTACAATAAATTGCTCCTCATCATCAGAAATATCAGAATAAAAAATATCAAGAACATCACTTACTTCTTCTTCAATCGATGGTGAAGATGAATCTCCAATTTCTGCACTCTGAGAGGGCTCTTCCTCAAACTGCACACTTCTTTCGATGAATGCTTTATGAGTGGTCATGTTCAGCAGCTTATAACCTTTGTATTCCTTTGAATATCCAACAAACAAACATGGTTGGATTTGGGGCTGCATAGCCCTCCTCTTCTCAATCGGAATCCTAGCCCAAGCCTTTGAGCCAAAAATACTGAAATGAGAGATGTCAGGTTTGTGACCTGTCCAAGCATCGAAAGGAGTGATACCTTTGAGATATTTGTTTGGAACTCTATTCTAAATATAAGTGGAACAATTTATTGCCTCAGCCCATAGCTTGGGAGACAAATCTTTTTCCTCAAGCATGCATGTGGCCATCTCCTTAAGAAATATATTTTTCCTCTCAGCAACCCCATTTTGTTGAGGTGTATATGGAATTGTATGTTGCATCTATATGCCTGATGAAGCACAAAATGGTTGAAACTCTGATTTCACATACTCACCACCATTATCATATATTAACACCTTTATATGCCTACCAAACTGATTCTCAACTGAGGCTTTGAATAACTTGAATAACACAAAAACTTATAATTTAAGCTTGATGAAATAAATCCAACAATACCTGTTGAAATCATCTATGAATGTGAGAATATATTTTGCTGAATTCAATGACTCATGAGGAAATGGACCTAATATATCAGTTTGTATAAGTTCCAATGGTGCAGTTTTTCTCTCAGTGGTAGATCTCCCATACTTATGCTCAGGATGTTTTCCTAGGATGCAGGATTGACAAACACCTTTGGAAAATTTGATATTGGGTGCCCTATAACCATCTCTTTCTCATGAAGTTGGGAAAGGTATTTGTAATTAAGGTGGCCAAATCTCTCATACCACTAGTTTGTTGGACTCATTGGCATGAGTTAACAGAGTAGAAGGTGAGGAGTTTGGCACAAAATGAGAAAACTTGTAAATTCTAGAACAATGATCAGCAGTACCAAATGCAATAATTTTTCCTGTTGAAATTTATGCTATCTCAACATCATTAGGGGTAAAGGTTACTCTCTTGGGAAGCCCTGTATGGGTCATCTGATAAACTGAATGTAGGTTTGCAGCAAGTCCATGGACATATAAAACATTATTAAATGACCCAAACTCGAGATCTATGCTACCTTTTCCTTTGCTAGAAGTTTCAGAATTGTCTCCCACTACAATGTTTGGACCACTGGAAGAGTCAAGTGAAGTAAAATACTTACTTGCAGACACCATGTGTCTTGAAGCACCAGAATCAATGATGAATGATGAATACTTTGATGTGTTGGCCATCAATGCATGAACTGTTAATAGTGTCGTCCTCTGTTTCATCCTTAAAGGTTAAGGCTCTCCCTATCGTTAATATTGGTTGAACGTCTTCTTCTTCCTCCAGATCCACCCAAAGTGGAGTTTCAGCTTCTAAGCTTGGTCGGGATGAAGGGTATAAAGTCAGGATTTTAATGTCATTCCCCTCTGAGATAGACATGGACCCCGAAAAACAGTTGATGCAAGCATCTGTTGTGGCTAAACAAGGTCTTCCCAGGATTAGAAGGTGTCCTCCCAGCTGTGACTTCGGTTTCAAAACCAAGAAGTCCGCAGGGTATTCCAATGAATCAATAGAGACTACGAGGTCGACCAAGATTCCCTCAGGTTTGATTGTTGATCTGTTAACAAGTTCTAATATGGTAGGGATTGGCCAAAGATTAGTGAGTCTGATTTTCTTCACAGTTTTGAGGGCCATAACATTGATAGCTGCACCTACATCTACCAAAACATTAGGTATATGAGTGTGTCCAATGTGCACTATAACAGTATGATTTCCAGGGTCATCATACTTATCCAAAGGAGTCCTTCCCATTACATGGATAGTGGGAGGGTCCCTAGGCTTCCTTCCTGGTTTTCTTACACACAGATCTCTAATGTTCCTAGCATAAATGGGCACGTCATGAAGGTCTTGTAACAATGGAATTTTGATAGATAAACTCTTCAATTCCCCTATGAGATTGAACTGAGGTTGTTCCACTATCTTTTGTAAGGCCAATCATTCATGATATGGTGGTTCTCTTGTCGGTTGTGTAGGCTGTGTTTCAATGTATGCTTCTTCCTATGTTTCAGCTGGTGTTTCAATAGGAGTTTCAACATCCTCAACGATGGGGATTGTTGTATTAATTGAATTCTTGATATGCTGATCCATTCTTGCTTCAGTCATAGAGGATGGAACATCCTCAATGACGATGGGTTCCACTACCCTCGCTGATCATAAGTGTATGTCATTGAAGGGAATTGGGGAAATGGAATAAGCAGGCATGTTGGCAGTCTCAAATTGATGAATTGCTTTATTATTCGGGTTGGGGTTAGGCTAAGAAGGCAGTTGTGATCATAGTTGTTAAAATTTGAGCATTAATTCACAACACTCTAGGATATTCACGAAGAGAATAACATATACAGTATATCAATGCATAACAATCACAATAAGCATGACAAGCATCACAAGAATCAAAAGCATGAGAGACAAGAAACACAGAGTTTCCATGGGGAAAACCCTAAGGTGAAAAACCCCACAACTTCCTCAGAGATAGAGAGAGAAATGGCTCAACCAAAGTACAGCCAAAATACACTGAGATAGTCTCCTAGTAGCAGATGATCCTCCTCCTCACTAGTGCGCCACTTTCTGAGTGAGAGAAGTGTGAGTTTCCGAGTAATGAAAATAGAGATCTCTCGATCTCTATTTATACTAGCATGTTTTCCCAGTTACACTATGGGGCCGACTTGTCTATCTAGATACATCCACAATATAATATATATTTCAGGGCCGACCCCACACATGTTGGTCTAATAACCCATCGGCAAGTACACACACTTGCGACACTTGTCAATCCACATGATGACACTTCCTTATAGAGGAATAACACATCTCTTATAAGGGTACAATAAATATATATGAAATACTTAGACGAAATACATTCTGAAGTTACATATACATCAACACTCCCTCTTAACTAGGAAGGTATTTCTCGACACAGATCTGCTAGACAAGTCTTCTTCTCGAGACCATTGTCATCAATGCATCATCATCATCATCGTCACTGCTGTTGCTATCTCAACCAATATCTAACTCTACTCGTCATAGGAAGTTCTACAGAGCCAGTCCTTTTTCATACTGGATGTAGGCCCACCACCTACAGGTCTTCATCATCACTGGCCATACTGTGGAATCCTCAAGACTTATTACGTGCGTCACAAAACCTGGCTGCAGCATCCCAAGCTATTACGAGCACTCAGCTCTACCTGTCGGATCTCCCAGGAGCACATTACATGTGACCCATCACAAAACCTGGCTGAAGCATCCCAGGCTGTTACGAGCACATAGCTCTACCTGTCGAATCTCCTAGGAGCACATTACATGTGATCTCACCACAAAACCTGGCTGAAGCATCTGAGGCCTTTTTCATCCTGTCCAGATATCCCAGGAGCAAATTACATGTGGTCATGGAAAAAACTGGTTGAAGCATCTGAGGCCTTTTTCATCTTGTCCAGATCTCCCAGGAGCAAATTACATGCCATAGGACAAAACCTCACAAGAGCATCTCAGGATGTTACGGGTACACAACTCCGACCTGAAATCTCCCAGGGCACAAATTACATGTCCTCCTAGAGCAATGTCTCGAAAGAGCATCCCAAGCTTTTACAGGTACACAACTCTGACTTATAGGATCTCCCAGACATGCTCATCTGCACAACCTGATCCACGGCCACAAAGTATCATCTTGATACTCACCATACATCATCCTGATGTACACATGATCATCCTGATCATCATCACTGCAACATCCTGCTGCATGTCATCTGGAGAAGCTCGTCATCCACGATCATCCTGATCATACAATGCATCTACCTGATGCATACCAAGTATCTACCTGATAAATATCATCATACATAGTGTATTCACCTGATACATAGATACGTGATCCACACAATGTAGCCATCAACATACATGATCTACCTGATCATACCTGATACATATCAACATACATGATCTACCTAATCATACAATGTATCCACCTGATACATATACAGATACATGGTCCAAGCATCCAACATGATGCATATACAAAATACATACAAATGATCCAACTGATCATATCCAGCATCCAACATGATGCATACATACATATAAATGATCCAACTGATCATATCCAGCATCCAACACGATGCGTACATACATATAAATGATCCAACTAATCATATCCAGCATCCAACATGATGCGTACATACATATACATATAAATGATCCAACTGATCATACAAAGCAGAAACCAAAACATCATCCTGATGCTCATCATCCAGCGCTTACATCCACAGCCATGTGAAGGATCCTCCTTCCAACATGCTTGGAATGGCTTTAGCAAATGTGTCCATCACTTCTTCCTCGAAGTGTCATCATTCTGAAGAATGCCAAGCCTCTCCCTGAAGTACTCGAACTTCACCCTGGCTAGTGGCTTCGTCAACACATCTGCTATCTGCTCGTCCGTCGCAATGTACAGGAGATTCACAGCTCCTCTCTACACCATATCCCTGATATAGTGATATTTGATCTCTATGTGTTTCGACCTGTCATGAAACACTGGGTTCTCAGACAGCTTCACACAACTCTGGTTATCACAGAAAATACCAGTAGCATCCAATGGGAGATCAAATAACTCAGACAGTAGCTTCTGTAGCCATACTACCTCACAACTAGCTGAACAGGCTGCAACATACTCTGCCTCAGCTGTACTCAGTGCTACGCGGGACTACTTCCTGCTAAACCAAGAGATCACACCTGATCCCATACTGAAGCAGCACCCAGATGTGCTCTTCCTATCTGTAGCACTGCCAGCCCAATCTGAATCAACATAACCCTGCAGGTTAAACTTTTGATTCGCTTCATACTTGAGCCCATAATCCACTGTACCCTTCAGGTACCTCAGAACATGCTTTACAACAACCAGGTGAACACTCCTCGAATCTGTTAGGAACTGACTCAATGTGTTCACATCAAAGCAAATATATGGTCTCATGTTCGTTAGGTACATCAAGGACCCAATCATCTAATGATACATAGAGATATCAACTGGATCAGATGAAGCATCACATAGAAGCTTCAGATTCGATGCCATGGGTGTGGCCATGGCCTTGCAATCCATCATCCTGAATCTCTTTAGAATATCTATTGTGTACTTCCCTTGACCAAGGAAGATCCCACCTGCATTCTGCCACACCTCCATACCTAGAAAATAATGCATCATTCCCAAATCTTTCATATCGAACTTAGCAGCAAGCTTCCTCTTAGTATCTGCAATCAATCTGTCATCTCCTGTTACAAATAAGTCATCCACATACAGGAGTAGAATCACAGGATTCCCTTCCTCAACCTTGTAGTAAAGGTTAGAATCCGCTTTACTCTTGGTAAAGCCCAAACTAGATAGGAAAATGTCCATCCTACCATACCAAGTTCTGGGAGCTTGCTTCAAGCCATACAAGGCTTTCTTCAATCTACACACATATGACTCCCTATCATGTATTTCAAAACTGAGTGGTTTCTCCACATATATTTCCTCTTCAACTACACCATTCAAGAAAGCAGTTTTGACATCCATTTGGTGTATTTTCCATTTCATCGCTGCAGCTAGGGAAAGTACTATTCTGATGGAAGTATACCTGGCTACAGGTGCAAAAGTTTCTTCATAATCTATTCCCTCTTTCTGAGAGAAGCCACGAGCTACGAATCTTGCTTTGTATTTCTCTACACTGCCATCTGCAGCATGCTTGATTTTGTAGATCCATTTAGAAGTCACAATAGACTTCTCTTTAGGTCTTGGTACAACATCCCAAACATCATTCTTCATTATTCATTGGTATTCCTCAACCATGGCATCCTTCCATTCTTTCTTTTTTGCTGCTTCTTCATAACTAGAAGGTTCTTTATTCATGATGTCACATAGTAAAGCAACATAACTAGTATGTGATCTGGTTCTCTTCTTTCCTCTGTGTTCTTCTTCTAGAATGCCAAATATTTATGCATCTTGAATGAGCTCTCTAGCCCATGCAGGTTTCCTCTTGTGAGAGTTATCTTCATGGGGTGGATCTACAGGTTCTTGCGGATATTCAAACTCACGAACAACTTCTGAAACTGCTTCAGTCATGGAAGTGTCTTGAAATCTAGTTTCCTTAGGTTCTTCATAAACTTCAATAGGTGCCTTCCTTGATTTGATGAATGCTGAGTTTTCATCAAATGTTACATCCCTGCTGACATCAATCTTCTTGAACCCTGGAAAATATATTCTGTAATCCTTCGAGCTTTCACTGTAACCCACAAAGATACCCTTCTTTCCTGAAGGATATAGCTTGGTCCTCTTTTCCTTTGGGACATGTGTGTATACTGGACAACCAAATATTCTGAGATGGCTGACTTCAGGTTTCTTACCAGAAAAGACCTCTTCTGGTGTCTTGTTGTCCAATATCTTGTGGGGAGTTCTGTTCTGCACATATACAGTTGTTCTAGCTGCTTCTACCCATAGATGCATAGGTAGATCCTGGTCATGAAACATTGCCCTTGTTGCTTCCATGATTGTTTTGTTCTTCCTTTCTGCAACTCCATTCTGTTGAGGATTATAAGGAGCATTCAACTCCCTCTTAATCCCTGAATCACTGCAAAGCTTCTTGAAGTCACATGAGGTGAATTCTCCACCATTGTCGGATCTGAATGTTTTAATCTTCTTGTCAGTTTGATTCTCCATCAAGGTTTTGAATTCCTTGAACTTATCAAACACCTCATCTTTATTCTTCAAGAAGTATACCCAAGTCTTCCTAGAGAAGTCATCAATAAACAAGACATAGTAAACATACCCACTCAGAGAACTGGATGACATAGGACCACATACATCTGAGTGGATGATTTCTAGGATATCTTTTGCCTTGCTTTCACTGCTTGGGAAAGCCTTCGTAATGTTCTTACCTTTTGCACATCCTTTGCAAACACCTTCATGTTTGGTCTTGATTTCAGGAAGACCCTCTACAGCCTTGCTTGCAATTGGAAGTGCCCTATAATGCATATGAGCAAGTCTTCTATGCCAAAGTTCACTTGGCTCCATGGAGTCATGTACCATGGCATGTTCAGGTTGACCCTTCAATTTATACAAACCTCCCTCTTGCTCTCCAATCACTACTGCATCATCGATTGTTTTACCCTTTGGCCACATTAGGCCTTGGCCATCTACAAATGCAACCCTCATGCCTTTTGCATCCAATGCAGAGATGGAGAGAAGATTCTTCTTGAGCCCAGGTACATAAAGGACTTCTTTCATCTTCAAATATTTTCCAGAATCTAGGTTGTAGGATGCTTCACCACTTCCTTTGATTTGGTATTGAAAATCATCCCCAAGTTTCACCTTATGGGGTGATTCATGTTCAGATAGGTTCACAAAAGATTCCTTAAACCCAGTCATGTGTTTGGAAGCCCCACTGTCAATTAAACAATCATTACAACCATGGGAGATAGTACCTGTGAGAGCAAAGATTAGAACATACTCTTCTTCACTTGATGAGTCATCATCACTATCATCACTTTCTGCCCTAGCCTTCTTCTTGGGTGGTTCATCATCCTCAGCAGCATGAGCATGAAACCTTCTTTTGCTGCCCTTCTTCTTCTTGTTGAAGTTGTTGTTGTCCTTCTTGTTCTTGGGACAATTTATGGCAATATGTCCTTTTTCATTACAGGTGAAGCATATTCTTCTTTCTTTATAGTGATGTGAAGATTTCTTGGAGTGAGATGGCTCTCTCTTGGACTTCTCTTTCTTGGTGTGAGCTGTGAGAGCGTGATCTTCATTCCCCATATTTTCTTCTCGTGCCACAAGCCTTGCTTCTTCTTGTGAGCATTCTTCCCATAGTCTCCTGAAGGATACCAACTTCTTTCTTGCACAAATTCCTTGAATGAAGAAGTCCCATGACCTAGGTAGGCCATTCAGAGTGGTTATGACAACTTCACCATTCTCCACCATTTCATCCACTGCTTCTAGTTGTTCCTTGATCTAGGAGACCCTTGAAAAATAAGATTGAATGGTTTCTCCATTCTGAAACTTTACTCCTTTTAATTGGTTCCGCAGGGTCATCTTCTGATTTATGTTCTTCCCTTCAAATAGCTTGGTCAAAGAGTCAAACATCTCCTTGGGTGTCTTTAGAGAAGACACATGGGGTATGAGATGGTCTTTGATAGAATCAGCAATGATTCTCTTCACCTTGACCAAGTTCTTCTTATGCAATACTTTAGCCTCTTCATCCTCTGGGATAGGGATGTCTTCTTTTATATATGAGTCCAACTCATTCTCTTCCAGGATTAACCCAATCCTATACTTCCAAGCTCGGAAGTTATCAGCCCCTTCAAGCTTATCCTCAAGCTTGGTGTGGAGAGACATCTTAAAAAGTACTTCAAATGGAAATAGAAAAGATTTAGGTCTTACCACTTGAAATGCTGAAAACTAGATCTAGTCCTGGATTAGGGTTTGTCGAAAAAAAAAACCTTAAAAATTCAAAATGTGAATTTCAACTTTCTGAAAGGATAGAAAGATGCGCCTTGATGAGTTGATCAGCCTAGTGTATTTAGAATTTGAGATCAGTAAATCTTTACCCTTCATATTTGTCTTTTTGTCCTCCTGGGTTCACTCGGGAGAGCCCTGAATTAGGGTTTGAGTTTCCCGAATATCTACCCAGCCAAAACTCTCGATCCAAAGCTCTAAACTTCAATTTTTGCAAGGAGCTTCCAGCTATGTCTTCAGATTTCAGAAATTCCTATTTTTGTGGAAACCCTAATTTTTAGGGCCAAATCTGAAAATGCTCAGAATTGAATTCTGATTGGACAGATAGATTCGCCTTGATGAGTAGAGTCAATCTACTATACGGATTTTCCAAAATTTGTGGAGAGAAACCCAATAAACAAGAAACTCAAGTTTCTGTCACTACAAAATGTCTTCTTCTTAGGTTAGCTCTGATACCATGTTAAAATTTGAGCATTAATTCACAATACTCTAGGATCTTCACTGAGAGAATAACATATACAGTATATCAATGCATAACAATCACAATAAGCA
This sequence comes from Larix kaempferi, assembly GCA_027924585.1. Classification (NCBI taxonomy): domain Eukaryota; kingdom Viridiplantae; phylum Streptophyta; class Pinopsida; order Pinales; family Pinaceae; genus Larix; species Larix kaempferi. The sequence continues at coordinate 3,057,226 of BSBM01001619.1, forward strand.
TGACAAGCATCATAAGAATCAAAATCATGAGAGACAAGAGACACAAAGTTTTTGTGGGGAAAACCCTAAGGTGAAAAACCCCACAACTTCCTCAGAGATAGAGAGCAATGGCTCAACCAAAGTACAACCAAAATACACTGAGATAGTCTCCTAGTAGCAGATGATCCTCCTCCTCACTAGTGTGCCACTTTCTGAGTGAGAGAAGTGTGAGTTTCTGAGTGATGAAAATAGAGATCTCCCGATCTCTATTTATACTAGTCTGTTTTCCCAATTACACTATGGGGCCGACTTGTCTATCTAGATACATCCACAATATAATATATATTTCAAGGCTGACCCCACACATGGTGGTCTAATAACCCATCGGCAAGTACACACACTTGCGACACTTGTCAATCCACATGACGACACTTCCTTATAGAGGAATAACACATCTCTTATAAGGGTACAATAGATATATATGAAATACATAGATGAAATACATTCTAAAGTTACATATACATCAACAGTAGTGGTACGTTCATAGGTGTAACATTGTTTTGAAGTTGTATTTGTGGCTGTTGATACTATTGAGGAGGATACTATTGATAAGGAGTTTGGTGATGAGGAAAATTATTTCCTAGGTAGGGATTTCTCCAACCGAGAGACCAGGGATCTTGTTGGTTTGATTGTTGTGCCCATGGCATCCAAGAGTTAGGATTTTGCATTGAAGTTTGAGATGGAAGCCATTGGTTGTTAGAATAATGTGAAGGGAATTGTGTATTCATGTTGTTCATGTTATTCATATTATTCCAAAAAGTTGATGGATCTGGGTTCATACCTTGATTCCGAGGCTTCCAAGGTTTCTTCTGAGCGCTGAAATAAGTTTGTTTCACATCTGAAGTAGATTCCTGCAGGACTACTTTGAATTTGTGTAATGAAGGACACTCCTTGGTATCATGATCCAATTCACATATCCGACATACCTCCACCTTTTCAAGCGGACATTCCTTCAATGGGCGCTTCTTCTTGCATTTGACACAGAATACACCAAGTGCCAAGCCTTCTACTGCTTTCCTCTATTTTTTTCTCAAGACATCCAACTCTGAGGAGATGGAGCTCATCATATCTGTTTTAAAATTCTCTAGAACGTTTCCTATTTCTGCTTTAGTGGCTCCTCCATTGGCTGAATTTTGTGTCCTAGTGAAGACATATCGATCTCGTTCTTTGTCCTGATTGTTGGTTCAAGAGGATCCCCTTGAATATCTTCGACATAAGTTGACAATCTTCTCAAAGGTATCTTTTGAGATATTCCCCTTTCCCAACAAATTCAGCATGTCTAGGAAATATTCTCTGATCCCACGCAGTAAGATGATCTTGAGTACATCTTTCCCAATATCGGCATGACCAGACCTCTATAAATTATATAACAATCTCTCAACAAAATATTCCAAGGTCTCCTCTTCCTTCTAAACCATTTTAAACAATTCTTCCTTCCTATCTTTGGTTCTACAATACTCTTGATATTTGGAAAGGAAGGTTTGTTTCATTTGATCCCAAGTACTAGTGGTCTCACGACCCAAACTCATGAACCAACACAGGGCATTTCCCTTGAGAGTGGCAGGAAATAGCTTCAATTTTGCGCACTAGAGGTATAGTCGTAGCTGCGACAGAGGATATCGAATTCAAAGAGAAATTCATCTGGACCTTTAGAGGACTTACCATGGAAGTTCGGGAGAACCGATGGTGAGATATTATTCATGGGGAGCGCCCCTAGTGTTTGGAGGATAGGGAATTCAAGTGTGACAACACTGCCACCATGTTGATTATATTCCACCTCCTCTTCATGGTTATTGTGGCATTCATTGTGGTCTACATGTCCTTCATTATCCATGTTTCCTTAGTACTCTTGTTCTTCCCTTTTTCTTTCCTCCTCTTCTCTTTCTTCTTCTCTCCTTCTAATTTCTTCCTCTCGCCTTATTTCCTCCTCTTCTTCTCTGCGATTTTCTAACCACTCTTCCTTGGTCACTAGGCACCCGTTGATTTGATAGATCTCTTCTCGGCCCGCTGCACCTGCAACACTTCCTTTGCCTTCAAGAGTTTTCTTCTCCAGAATGGGAGTAGAAGGTCTCGTCGCATTCTCCATGGTTGATGCAGATGTTTCAAGATTAGGGAGAACATAATTTCCTCCTAAAGATGCTCACGATAGTCTGGTAGATGAATCAACTCTTGCAATTATTTCATCAATGAATGTCTGTCTTCCCAAACCCTGATTACGACCACGACCTCTTCCACCTGCAATGTTAGTATTTGGGGGGGGTTCCTGAGTTTTACTTCTTGTATTCATGCATGCTTCAAATACTCATAGCTTAAATCAAATCAATAAATCAACTACCATATATGTCTATCAATTACCATCCCTGGAAACGACGCCAAAATTTGGTCACCTTATATGCTAATAAATTACAACTAACACACTGGATGCTCAATATGAATTGTCAATCCAGGGAAGTCTTTTATTTCAAAGGTAATTAGAAAAATCTATGCATAAACACTCAAGTAGTTGATTAAACTCATCTCATGGATAAAACTCATCTAATTTATCCATCTAAGAATTCAAATACATTTACCTTCCTACAATCATCATTCCAACAATCACTGATCTGAGAAGAATTAAGTTAGACTTACTTTTACAAGAAGTTAAATCCTAAAGATATTAGACTACAATGAATTAACCATGACCTATCTAAATTATCTAATCTACGAATTATACATGACGGTAACAAATCAAAACCAGTTGCAATCATAATATGACTAATTCAATCAATTCCAAGAAACATAAATAACATAAATAAACTAGAGTTGAGCTTGACTGTAACAACTAACTAGCACACTTGCATAAAGGGAAATTATCCTACAAAGTTGATTGTCACACCACACAGTTAAAACAATTCAAAATACAATCATTAACTACCAAAAGAAAATGCAATTATCAATTACCACTGTTGCATCTTCTCTGTAAAACGTATCTACTGTAAATTCACACCACACATCAAAAAATAAACTAAAGTACCTACTTAAATTGGCGATCTCTGTAAGAAGGAGAGCCCTGGCCTTCTAACAAAGATGTCGTGAACTAACACAAATTAAAACACAAAGATATGAAGAACTCTGCTCCTTGTATTAAAAATAGTAATTCACAGTTACAACACTCTATTACAACTCATACAATTTCTAATCAACCAACCCCAAGCTCTGAATGCCTTCCCATATTTATACATGCATAATATAATCCCGATCCACTAAATTCGTGCAACATGAAGATATCTGATCTTCAGGCTGTTGAGTTACAACAGAAACAATTACAGCTTGTGAATGGAATTGAATGAAGTCATTGGAAGTGGAGAGCATTGTTACTCTAGATGTCAATGGATCAATAGACTCACTGGCCGGGAAGTGCTCTATTTGTTACAGTGATGCCATGTAGCAGTGAAGTCCTGTTACAGCTACCACGTGGAGAGATGACACGTTGTTTCTATTTAATGGATGGAATTGGAATTGAGGAGTAAAAGATGGCACCAATCGTACCTTCCTCCCTCAATCTCAGCGAGCTGTTGTACCTACATCCTTTGATGCTTTGAATTTATCTTAATAAAATCGACACAAGTTAGCATAAATTAAAGGATAGAATCCATAACAATAACAATATTAGGAATTAATAAAGTAAGGAAATAATAAATTATACATGTGAGGATTTATGCTCAACTTGAGGAAAAGGCATCTATCTGGTTTCTGGAAATGACGCAGGACAAGGCAAAAAGATGTAATAAGTGTGGTAAAAAAAGGGACAATTCTGGGACCCAACACACCCCCATCGTCCATGGAAAAAACATTTAATAATTGTATTTCCTCTTGATACAGTCTGTAAATTTGGGTTTTTTATTTTATTTAGTCATTAGTACATATTGAAAACATTGATAATCAAATCCTTTATTTTTCCTTGGGGACATTGGTATTATATATCTTTGTTGATTCCTTGGATTTCCATGATAGTTATTCCAAGAGTGATCCACGATGTTGTGTGTCTTATGTATATGATGGAATGTGATTCCCATGCCATGTTATGATGATGGTGAGTGGAAGTTTGTTTCAAGTATTCCACTCTAAGGTCATCAAGGCTAGTTCATTCTAGATCTCATGCGTGGCCATAACCACGAGGGAGGATTGTTGCAAGTAATATCTTATGGATTGGGGACCAACTCACTCAACAATAATAATGCATTGGTTCTTTTTCCTTTATACAGTTACTGGAAGTCCATGGTTTGAGGTATTTTCATTATGGGGGGGGTATATGGAGAAGGACTTTTGATGCTTGGGGAAAGTTTATTAATGTGCATAGGGAGAGAGCACATGCCATCCTTTATAGATTCCTAGGGTACAATAATACCAATGTTGGGGTTGTTGTACTTGTAACTATATTCTGGCTAATCTAGATGAAGGGCAGATTCTGGTTAATTTCGATGAGGCTGCAAGTTTATTGGAAGTTGGGAGGTCGGTTAAGACACATAAACTTCCTAGGGAAAATTTTATGCCTACTATATGATCCACAAACATGTTAGTAGAGGTCCCATACCATGATGAGTAGGACCATCCAGATTATTGGTGTGGAGGGTTATGGAGGTGGAAGATGGTATGAATTCTCAAGGTGAAGGTGTGTAAGGGAGGAAGTAGTAGTACTAAGATTAGGAATCTTGTAACAATAAATTTGGGATGAATTTCCTTGAAGGGGCTAGTATGTAACAACCTTATGTCACATACCTGTGACAAAGTGTCCTCAGACACATAACTTTATTAATGAAGAAGGAAAATAATTACATCACAAAGATGTGAGGGCTAAATCCCGAAAGATTACCTCACATGGAAAACTCGATGGATTTAAATATCCAAAGAGTAACAACTAATTTACCGTTACCAAAACTAACTAAGGGACACCTCACATAATCACGTGAGTGTGTAGATGCCCTTTTACATTTATTAAACTAAACTTCTATTTATTATATTTTTGGATCATAATTCCTAACAATCCCCCCTTTGATCCAAAAATTCTTTTGAACAAATACCAAGTTCATTTCTAAACTTATCAAATTTGACCCTTCCAAGAGATTTTGTAAAAATATCTGCAGTTTGATCTTCTGATGGACAATACTTTGGCTTGATGATTTGTTTGACGACGAGAGCCCGAATGTAATGATACTTAGTATCCACATGCTTAGTTTTTGAATGAAAAACATGATTTTTGGCTAACTTGATTGCTGACTGATTATCAATAAATAATGAAGTTGCTTCTTTCTGATCAACTTTGAGGTCTTGCAAAATCCTTCTTAACCAAACTATCTCACAAGCAGCTTCCCAAGCTGAAATATATTCTGCTTCTGCTGTAGAATTTGCAATTGTATCCTGCTTTTTACAACTCCATGCCACTGCAGCTGATCCCATATTCATTAAGTAACCTGAAGTAGATGCCCTGTCATCAATATCTCTAGCAAAATCCGCATCTGAATAGCCAACTAGCTTGAAATTTTTGTTTCTTTTAAACTCAAGTCCAAAATCCTTTGTTCCTTGAAGATACCTTAACACCCTTTTTGTTGCATTCCAATGACTTTCTCTAGGTTCCTGCATATATCTCAAAAGTATGCTAACTGCATAAGATAGATCAGGATGAGTATTCATCAAGTAAATCAAACATCCAATTAACTGTCTATATCCAGTACAATTTACAAGTTCCCCCCCTTCAAACTTAGAAAGTTTTAAATTTTGTTCCATGGGAGTAATCGCTGGTTTACATTCCTCCATTCCAAACTTCTTCAATAATCCAGATATGTACTTAGCTTGAGAAATAAATATACTCTTTTCTTGCTGCTTTACTTCAACTCCAAGATAGTAATGAAGTAAACCCAAGTCTGTCATTTCAAAACCTGTTTGAAGTTCTTTCTTAACCTGAAATATATGATCATTATTGTTACCTGTTATGAGCAAATCATCAACATACATAACCAAGATGACTAAGTTGTTTTCCTGGATTCGAACATACAACGTATCATCTGACTCACTACGAAGAAAACCAACTTTCTGTAGGTAGGCATCCATTTTTGCATACCAAGCTCTGGGAGCCTGTTTCAATCCATACAATGCCTTAACTAGTTTACAAACTTGATTTTCTTTCCCTGGAACCTCAAAACCAGGAGGTTGAGTCATATAAACATCCTCTTGTAGATCACCGTTTAGAAATGCACTTTTTACATCCATTTGATGCACTTTCCATCCATTTTGTGTAGCTAAAGCTAGCACAATCCTGATAGTATTCCATTTCGCTGTTGGAGCAAAAGTTTCTTCATAATCAATCCCTTCTTTCTGAGCAAAACCCTTTGCCACCAATCTTGCCTTATATTTATCAATATCTCCATTTGCTTTGTACTTAATTCTGTAAACCCACTTACAACCAATGGGTTTAACATCATGTGGGCAATCAACTATTTTCCAAGTCTGATTCTTCATTACTGCATCATACTCACTTTGCATGGCCATTTTCCATTCATCATACTCAACTGCTTCATTAAAAGTAGTTGGTTCAACAACTGAAAGAGCAAAATTTTCTGAACCCGTATTAGAACTCCTTGTACCTGTTTTGCCTTTTTCATCAGACTTAACATCCTGAAGTAACTTAGTTGCCCATTTTGGTTTCTTCTTTTCAATGTTAACTTGATTTGAATCATCCAAGTTAACTTGTGAAGAATTCAAAGTATCTTCAACCTGTTCATCATCCTGTACTTCTGAAGTGAGATCAAACCATTGTTCATTCCTTGTCTTATTTAAGTGTTGCATCCTTAATTGTTCCTTAGTTACTTTTTCCTCTAAGTGACTAAGTTGTTTTTCAACTTCTTCTACACTTAAACTTTCAGTTTCATCAAAAATCACATCCCTGTTGACAATAAACTTTCCATCTGACAGAAGCCTATACCCCTTTTTCTCATGAGAATAACCAATCAACATGCACTTAACACTTCTAGACTCTAACTTCTTTCGTTTTTCTTTTGGGACAAGTGCATAACAAACTGAACCAAAAACTCTCAAATGTTTGACCATAGGTTTGAATCCATACCAAGCCTCAAAAGGAGTTATTCCATCAAGTGATGATGAAGGAGATCTATTCCTCAAATAAACTGCTGTATGAACTGCTTCTGCCCAATAACATGATTTCAACCCTTTGAAAAATAACATTGCTCTAGCCATGCCCAATAAAGTCTGATTCATCCTTTCTGATACTCCATTTTGCTGTGGAGTATAAAAATTGGTCAACTTTCTTTTAATCCCTTTTTCCTAACAATAAGTCAAAAAATGAGTTGATGTAAACTCACCACCATTATCAGTTCTCAAAGTAGCAATCTTTTCCTTTGTTGCTGTTTCAACCAAATTTTGAAATGACTGAAACTTTTCAAACACTTCTGATTTTTCCTTCAAAAAATACACCCAAACCATTCTGCTAAAATCATCAATAAACAACAAAAAATAATTTACAACCACCAAGTGAAGTTTCCAAAGGACCACAAACATCACTATGAATAAGCTGTAATCTCCTTGTTGCTCTCCAAGTGCTTTTTGAAAAAGCTATCCTTCTCTGTTTGCCATAAATGCAAGCTTCACACTTTGCATTTTCCTTCCGAAAAGTAGGCAACCCCTTTACCATTCCTTGTTTTTGAAGATGAACAAGACTATCAACATTCAAGTGCCCAAAACGAATGTGCCACAATCAGATAGGTGAAACATCAGTTTCAACTAAACCTGCAAATTCCTTCAAATGTTCCTTTGATCTAGGAATGATTGTTCCCTTCATCCTAAGAAGCTTTCCGTCTTCATAACCTGTCATAATTGTTTTGTATGCATCCTTTGTTGAATTAACAAAAAGGATACCACCTTCCATTACAACTTGATGTCCTAATTGGCGAATGACAACTAAAGACAACAAATTTTTCTTAAATGTAGGCACATACCAAACATTAGAAATCAATCTTTCTCCAATTCCAGGCAAATCAACCTTAACTGTTCCTTTTCCTTGTGGTAAATGAATAGAATCATCTACAAGAAAAATTGAATTTAAATGACAATCTTCATAACTCCAAAAGAAATCTTTCCTATATGTCATATGCTGAGTAGCCCCTGTATCCATAATCCAAGCATCTTCAAAATCATTTTTGAAACAAGAAGAAGACTGAACAAAATTCACTGATTCCAACTGATGAACTTGAACAAAATCCATTGATTCTGATTGTCCAAGTGCTGTAAAGACATATTCACAATTTTCACTATCGTCTGCATGAGCATAATGTGCCGCTGATGAAGATTCTTTAGATTCTCTTTCTTTGAGAATTTTTTCAAATGGAACTCTACAGTCTGAAGCATAATGTCCAACTCTATTACAACGAAAACATGTGACCTGTTTATTAGCTCTTCCTCTTCCAGAGACCTGTTGGTTACCTGAACCTCTTCCTCTTCCAGAAAACTGTGACTGTGTACTTTCAAATTCTTTAGAACCTCTTCCTTGATTTCTTCCTCTTCCTCTTCCGCGGCCTCTTCCTCTTCCAAAACCTTGACCACGACCTCTATTTGAATTTTGAAAAACTTTCTGATCATTGCCTTTTTGATGATTACCTGGAGACTGTTTGCTAGTACTTGCAACCAAAACATCTTCTCCTGCTTGCTTTGTTTTACCAAAAATCTTTTCATGTGTGGCAAGTAATTCACTTAGTTCATCAAAAGAAACTTTATCCAATTTATTTGTAATTTGTAAAGTTTCCAAAAAATGCTTATATGTCTCAGGCAATCCTGCGATCAAAATGGTCACCATCATGCTGTCCTCAATTTTATCAAAACTAGCTCTTGAAATTTCTTGTTTGATATTTTTTAATCTAGAAATGTACTCCATGACATCACCTCCTGAAGACAATTTTTGTTGAAACAACTTCAATTGAAGATCAATTTTTTTAGCTTCACTTTGAGAATCAAATAAATCTTTCAATGTCTTCCAAGCTGACCACGCATCAGGACTATTTTCAATATGCACATAAATATCATCAGAAACAGTACTGTGAATCAATGCTAAGGCCTTTTCATCTTTTACTTCCCACTTTGCAAGCTGATCATGATTAGTTGGTTTGGTAGGTTTAGCATTACAGAAACCCTTCCATAATTCATTGTAAATAAGAGTGCTTTGAATATGACGACTCCAAACTTTATAATTTTTCGATCCTTCCAACTTGTCAGATTCATTAAAAAGACTTATAACTTTAGACATTGTAAAAAAATAATAAACACCTTATAACTCCAGAAGATGTGTATTATGCAAATCTTATAGCTCCAAGCATTAAAGAAAGCACCTTATATCACCAGAAGAAGTAAACAATCACCTTATATCACCAATGGAAGATTTTATGCAAAAATATCACCGCCAACATTAAAAGAAAATTACTCATCAACAAGAGTCACCATGAAAGAAATGCTGCAAGAAACACCACACACCATGCAAAAAAAAGCTATAGGGGCTTGGCCATGACCCACTTATAGCCTCAAGAAAAGAATTTGATAGAGCTTCACTTTGCTCTAATCAAACCTTGAATGAAAGTACAAGTACTCCTTATGACACCAAACAATGCTCCTTATTACTCCAATGCCCAAAAAAATTACACCTTATTACTCCAAAAAATAACAAGTCTTTATAAGTGAATTGGAAAGATACATTATTGCTGAGTGGAAGGTCACAAGATCCAATCCCATCAACTTCAAAAAATAACCTTTTTTTTTTTAAATTTATATCTCCACCTTTTTCTTCTTAATATAAAAAATCTCCAAAAAATAAAAAATGAATATGAAAATACCTTCTCTCCAAAACAACGTATTCACTCTTCAAAATATTACCTTATCTCTGGACCAATGTAGTTTCTGAATTCATCATACTCAATTCTGAAAAATCTGTTTTTACTGATGGCTGCAACAATACTGATGGCTGCAACAAGGGCACAGTGGAGTCGCTTGCATCAAGCTTGCATTTCTACAGAGAATTCTCAGACGTGCTCATAAATGGCGACATTATAGGATTTGAAAAACACGTGAATGAAGTAAAAACAAACCCTAGAAATGCATAAAACACATGCGCCAGACAGTGTTCTTGGAATTACATGCATAAAGCACATGCGCCAACTCTCGTTTCTCCTCAAATTTCTTTGGAATTCTTGCTTCTCTGTATCTACCCAGTAATCCTGCTCCGCTCAGAACGACTTGAGTCTTGTCTCTCCAAAGCTCTATTACTTACCTTCCTATCAAAGACAAGGTTCTCAACCCTGTCGTCTTGTCTAATAATGTTTCCACTGCCAGAAGATTCAACGTTCAGTTCATCCTTATCATCAAGGGGTCCGCGTCCTTGGAATTTGCTATATTTCCCTTGGCACTATTCACCACAGCAGCTGAATCCACGCCAATAATTACCACATCATCGATGCCAGGCTCCTTCAAGACCAATTCGCGTGGTCGTGCCCCACCAAAAAAAGATTTCCTGTTCTTTTCATTACTTGCTTCGAGTTGCTCAACAGGCAGCGAGCGAGGCTTCAAATTTAATTTTGGTCGCTCACTGAATCTGTTCTCCTCCTCAAAGTTACAACAGTGCGTCTCTCTCTGCTCTCCACGGAATGATGGCTAGTGCGTCTCTCTCTGCTCTCCACGGAAAGATGGCTGGTGCGTCTCTATGTTACACCTCTTTTCATGCACAGGAAACCTCCACAGCTATCGGGTTTCTCCACGGACCGGCTCTGATTTATGATGACATTACGGCTCCGCTTCACCTTCGGCTCTAATTATCAACATTTCTTTTCTCTCTTCAAAAAATGCAGTTGTATTTGATTGATAAGAATTGCTTTGCTGTGCAGATATATTTAATAAATGAAAACCGGATCGCTATCCGAAGCACTTATAATGAGAAAATAAAGAAAACCTGCCAATCTGTGGCTAGGAGACACTGGAATGCAGAAGAGAAAGTATGGACATTTCCAAAGAATGCACTGGACGATCTTCTATATCTTTTTAGACATGATATCTTCACTTTCTATCATTTTTGTAAAAAATTCTCTTCCACAAAATTTTTAAATAATCTTGCCTTAAAAAAAATAATAATATTTTACTTGGAGAGAGTAAAAATTCTGCAGAGATTCTTTTTAGCCCAAAAGAATAGGAAGCATTAACTTACGGTTAAAATTTCGCTATTCCAAAACCTTGAAAGTCACCTTCTTCAAACAACCTTTAGCACCTTCCAACCAGGTTCCAACTAGACCATGCTTCAACCAGACCAAGCTTCAACCGCGTGCTCTGATACCACTTTGACAAAGTGTCCTCAGACACATAACTTTATTAATGAAGAAGGAAAATAATTACATCACAGAGATGTGAGGGCTAAATCCCGAAAGATTACCTCACATGGAAAACTCGATGGATTTAAATATCCAAAGAGTAACAACTAATTTACCGTTACCAAAACTAACTAAGGGACACCTCACATAATCACGTGAGTGTGTAGATGCCCTTTTACATTTATTAAACTAAACTTCTATTTATTATATTTTTGGATCATAATTCCTAACAACCTGGATTAGTTATAGAAGACATAAGTGGTTTATAGTGTGGGTGTGGGGCACACTCTTGATGGATACAAGGGTGGGTCCTACCTCTACACAATAGTATTAGATTATGTAGGTTCATATGCCTATAATAATGATTTATAATAAGGGCATGGGGATTCAAGAAAACATTGTATAATTCATAAGTTAAGTTAATTTATGTAATTAAATTAAAGAAGGGTTATTGGGGAGATAGAATAAAATAAGTAAATATGAGCTATTTATATAATGAGGAAGTTTTTGAATGGGAATTTTTTCATGTGGATAAGTGTCCAATTTGGGGGAGCTTGGGAAATATTGAAAAGGAGGAAATGAGATGGGAAAGGGGTTATTTTCTCCTTCCTCCTCCTCGCTTGTTCTTAGGGCCTTGGAGGAGAAGGGGGTTTTGGAGGATGAGGGAGGAATATGATGATGAGAGTGTTTCTAGCTTGGTATTGTTTAGTGAGGGATTAGGGGTTCTCAGTATATGGCTGGGAGATTGGTTGGGAGGAGGGTGGTCCTCAAAATGTGGTTTTATAATGCTTTTCTAGAGCTGGTCTATTTTGTCTTCTTCAAACCAAAGATACATTTGTAAGTTTGGCTTTTTGGTTAGAGGTACACAGTTTTTTCTTCTACCTGGTGTACTATCACATTTTAGATTATTAAGATATCTAATAAATATTTCCTATGGGGTTATTCTATAAATGAAAATTCTGATTATATTTCAAGTTTGTCATTGGAATGTTCCTAAATTCTAGTAATTAATTTATTTTTCCTTGATTATTCTCATTAAAATGATTTATTTTATGTTTTTTTTTTAAATTAAATCATAGTTGGGTGTTGAATTTTGGTATGGAGTGAGCTAAAGTCTAGTCAATTTGCACCTTCTCTGGCGAGTTTGGTCGGAATCCGACAACACGATTTGTTGTTGAAATTGCAATTTTGATTGTAGAAATGGATTCAATTCAAAACTGTCATTTCAACTATGCAATTCCAACAATTGAGAACTGTCATTTCAACAATTTTCGCCATATTTTGACCAGAAAATTCACCAGATAGCGGGTGCAAATCGTCTAGACTTTAGCTTACACTTTTTGGTATAAAATCCCAAGCTCAAATGCCAGGTCCTATGGACCCTCTTGATGTTTAGGAATTGGTTGAGATGAAACAACCTACTTGTAGCTGATCACATATTATTTTTGTTCCAAACATTGAAATACATGAGTTTGTTTCCACGTCATAGTCCCATAGAAGGGATTCATGGTGGGGAAAAAATCGAGAGTGAATTCTTGGTGAAGGGAGGAGGGTTTGTGCTCATTTTGTTATAAAAAGGTGAGTTTAGTTAGGCATCTATTTGATACAACTAAGAACAATCTTAGACAACTCTCAAACCCTACAACTTTCGTTGTGTCTTGATCCCTCTAATTTTATCCTTGAGATAAATATAAACTACATTTGTCATGAAATGATGTAGGCATGAGAGAATGCTCTTCTTGTACTGGGTTGCTTCCAGGGGGAAAGCATCCTTGAATGCACATATAATAGCTACAATAACTATGACGAATGGGTGATTCTCCGGTAAATCCATCACTAAGTGTTTGTTTACTATAATCTCGTTGGCTCATGGCACCGTAGCTCTCAGCGATTGTTTCCTGCTACCCCCCACCCTACAAGAAGTAGTCGGTGAATGAAAATGGTGTAATAGGAAACCTTTACCATTCGAGAGTGCTGATAACTAGAAGCTCCATTCATTGGATATATTGGAGCTTAGGGATGAATTCAGTCTCTTCGGCATACAAGTCTAAGAGGAAAGGAACTTGGGTTTCTTCCACTTTAGCAGTTAGAGATAAGAAAATGGATAGTAGTTGCAACATCCAAACCTTGGTTTTTGGTAATGGATGTATGGATAGAAACCAATCTAGATAGTTTATAGACAAATAGGTAGTCATTGGGTTGAAGTTGAAATAGCCATGAACCTTGATAATCCATCCAATGGTGTTTTTCCTTGTAAAAAAAAGCAATCCAAGGATTTGATACGAATATACATATGACTTATATACTGGCATTCCTTCTTGACTAAGACCTTTATTTCGTCACTAATATGGGACTGGGAAATAAGGAAAATATTGAATCCCTAAACCCTCTTCTTCCCCACATAAGATATTACTATCATCTTCATCCCAACAACCCACAACTTTATTGGCATCTTCCTCACAGAGCAGATGGGACATTCATTCATAGCTACAAGATAATGAAGAGGACATAATTTAGCATCATAGAACAATATTTTACAACTACTATTCATCTACTCAAAACCCATTTAGCCTACTAAGAATCCAGGATTGATAGCATACAAGTGCCCAAATGCCCTATGGAATCCCAAATGCAAAAGCTAGTTTCATAGACTTCAAACTATAGAGGGGATGAAGTATTAATTGATATAAGCTTTGAGAATACAGGGAGCTCCAACAGTCCTTCTATCACAACAACTTAGCTTCTCAACTACTTTATTTGGAGGAGTTGTTCTAGTTTATTCTAGTTTAATGGAGGTTTCATACTTGGGCACCGCTATCTCCAGCCCTATTTCGTTAATCCAAGGGGTGGGTTTGTTGGTTCCATGTCATCTCCACTAACTTATGGAAACAATAGTGCTAGAGTGTCTCCGTGAGGTGGTTTTGAGGTACATTTACAAGAGAAGACATTGTTTCTTTTAAGAAAAGGTGTCCCAAATTCTCACTGAGGTCCTAAAATGTTAACCCACAGCATGATCATCCCTTCTAACGAAGGTTATGATAGTAACATCAATTTTTACGACTGTTAAAATTTTCATTTCAAATTTATATGGGATGAGTCTAATGGCTAAGTTAAGAATTAACGAGATACATGTATCAAGTTCTACTATTAAAATCACCGATAACAATGGAATCTATCATTTGTATCTTGTGATTAATGAATATCCAGGGTTTAAATGTTGTTGTATTCTTATGCTAAGGTGCTTACTTCAATAATGTTCTCATCTTCTCACTAAGTGGTGCCAAACCATAAAAACAAGAAGTTCTAATGGATTTGAAAATGATGACTTTGCTCTTATCACACTCTACCTTACTATGAACAATGGAAAGGGATCATGCTCATTTTATCTTGTCTTATGTCCAATGTATGGGAAAACATGCATCATTTGTAAATTTTGGAATTAAAATTTCCACATATGTAAAAACTTGTGAACTATTACAGAGGAGAAGCTTGTGAAAATGTAACATCTCTATAAATTTGTGTTGTTTTTGTTGTGAATTTCTATTTTATGATTCTAATCATGACCTAGTGTTGCATCACCTTCCCATGCATTTATTGGGGTGGTGATGCCCAACCATTAGGGACTAGACTCAATCTTGTGATGTTATTTATATTGAGATAAACAAGACTCGATACTAATCACCAACCAATAAGTTATTATCTTAAGAAGGATCCCCTTTTTTCTTAAAGCTCAAACTCATCCAAGACAACATTTCCACTCAACCCTAATCATACCAAAATTAAGGTTATTCCATTTTATGTTTTTTTTGTTGTTGTTGTTTTTGGAGTTATTATAAAGCATAGTTTCAACCTTTTGCTATGAGATTTTTTCAAATGAGCATCGTTTCCTTATATCCGCTTAGAGATAAGCTATCACCATTCTAATGATTTTGTGTTCCTATGTATGTTGTAGTGTTTTTCACCATTTGATTCATTAATAGAATTTTGTGTTTCATTTTCTTGTTATTCTTTTATTACTACGTTCATGGTCTCTCTACAATAATGCATGTTATTTCATTTTTTTCTCAATCCAATTTAGATTATTGACATTTGAGTGGAAACTCTACCCATATTCATGCAAACCATCTATGAATTTTAGAGACCCAAAGTTTTTGAGGATGGTAAATAATAGAAAATTTGTACAATTGGTGATGGGATTCAATTGAAAGCGCAAAACATCGGCATATGCATGGATACCACCATGTCTCCTATCACAAAGCAAAATCTAGATCAAATTCATGCAACTCAATCCTAGTTCATCCATCCTTTCCCTTATGTTGGACACCCCATAGGTCACAAAGCACTTGGAAATTACAAATATCAACCCTTATTGGACAAAGCTTGTTGCGGTTGACCAAATCATATCACCAAACTCAAGAGCACCCATGAAAAGATGTACAATTTTATCAAGTTGTCAAAGTAGGGTGACTTCTTCATCAAGACAAGTGGTTTACCAAGAATTGGATCCAACATAAATTCTCCCATTTTGTACAAAACCTTTACGAAAGAGGGAGAATTTCTACTCAACGAGGAAGGACTAATCTAAGTGGTCGTCCAAGCATATCTCAAAAACATTTTTGATATTTACAGTCTTTTGGTCATGATTTCTTAGTATATTTTTTAATGCCTTCCCATGTGTTTATTGAGGCAGTGACGCCCAATGAGTAGGAACCAAACTCAATCTTGTAATATTATTTCTATTGATATCAAAAGGACTCGACACTTCTTGGCAAAAAAACAAGGCTCAAAACTAAGCACCAACATAAAATTTATTATCTTAGGAAGGATCCCTTTTTTTCTTTAAAAAATGGGAAACCCATTAGGATTTATGTGACTAAGAAATACAAAAAAAATACATTTTCATCTTTGATTCCATTTATCTCAAAGATGTTTCAACATATAGTGTACTCATTTTTGGTAGCGTTCTAAAAAAATCGCCAATATAATTGCACTCTTTTATTTGGTTGAAAAACTCAATAAACTATGTCGGTTACACAAATAATCATGTTGAATTGAGTTCTTTTATATTTTTCACACATAGAGAAATGTGTCATCGCATACATCTTATCCTCAACTTCTCCTTATTTGCAAAGATTAGGTGTTCTTCTATATTTATATTTTCCAATCTCCATGCACTATTTTTTTTTGTCTAATCATTGAGTTGATCTTACATTGATAATGTCTCATTTTGTCACAACATTCTCACCATGTATTCATTACCATCTTTTGTACCAAATATCAAAGGAATATTACTCATCTAGCATATATTCTTCTTCAATTCCCTTATTTTTAATCCATTTCATCCCATCATGGTGCCAATCCCTAACTTGAAATGAAATATTTTCTTTCATAAATAACTTGTTTATATCTATATGTTTTATTCTGATCATATATGTAATAAATTGGAAAAGTGCTTGTCCTTATCAAGGCAACATGTACATGTTATTTCTAACATAATACATTATGATGTTTGTGATTTGACGTCGTGTTCTTCTAATATGACACTTTTCCCTAGGGAAATTTGGGGACTAAAATGGTTCTTCTAAGGAAAACAATAAATTAAGAGTTAGAATTTGTGGAGGGAAATAACGATAACTATTTTCTTCATCTATTTTCAATTATATCCTTGTAAGTTAGTAAAAGTATAAATTGTAGAGATTAATTGGATGCATATTTAAATTGTGCATCAAGCGAGTGGCCATACTTGAAATACATGAAAAACATGTTTCATTTTCTAGAAATGCATTTTCATGAGAAAAGAGAATCACATTTTTTCATTTATTTTCAATTGATCTCACAATATGTTTATTAAAATTATCATGTTTGGGTACTAATTGGATGTCGAATTCAATTGCACATTGAATGAGTACATACAATTCATACTTTTAGTATACTTACAAAGAGATAAACTAAAAATAAATGAGAAAACTAAAAATATTCGTCTTTTCACTCCAATACTATTAACCCATGGGGTTGATATCATCATATTAAATCCTATTGGTTTAAAAATGACATTTCTATAAAAAAAAAAATTGGAAATTTTCCGTAAAGACCGATTTAGACTAAAATTTCACCTAGTGCTAACTACTTTCAACTTTCTTTTGAGTTTCTTTGGAGAGGTTTGAACCCTAAATAGGTCACAAATACAAAAAAAAAATTACACCAATGTTTTGAAGAGAAGCTTCCTCATTTACAACATTATAATTGCATTTTTCTTCATTAATTTTTCATCAATAGAGGGCATTCACTACCCCTATTACCCATTTCTCCACACAATAGTTCTAATTATAACAACAACCAAATTAAAGACTACGATGGAACCACCTCCAATTTGTCACCATTAAATGTGATAGTTATATTCCTATTGCAAGTTAGTATCATAATTGTCAAGCTTATTTACATTAAATTTACTTTCAAATTAACTACAAAATTTCTTTTTGCACATCAACATGTCTTTGGAGACTATATTTATGCCTTTCCGATAAAAGAATGTCGTCTACATAAGTTAACAACAAAAAAGCATAACCTCCTATGTATATTCCTCCTTCCCCGTTCTTCCTCTTCAATATTTTGTCTAAACTATAAATATGGTAAATAATGTTGGAGAGAGAGAGGAGATCCTTCTTTTACCCCAATATTATTGTTGATTTTGTCTTTCTTGCTTCTAGTTTAATCAGGTATCGATATCCTCAATTCTATAATAACCTTTTCATATAAACATAAAGTAGCTTCTCTCCACTCAAGTGGAAATCTTACTTTATCAATTATTACTCAAAGATAAATAATAATACCCTATAGAATCTATGGGGCAAATAATTACACACACGTGCACTCGTACACACATGGATACACACATATGAATATGACAATGATGATGATTGTTAATGTCCACTACAAACAACTTTGGTCTATTGTAAGTTAAGAAAGAAACATAAAATGAAATGAATTAGTTTGTTTAACTTATAATTTTGTTTAAAAATGTTTACACTTCCATAGATTTTATTTGTTTGAGTGCTTGATAGAATAAAGATTAAGATGGATCTAAATTGGCTTATTGAAAAATAAAATAAATATGAATTCATAAATTATAAAATTATAAAAGTTGGTATTATTATTGATAACTAACCAAGATAGATCCATCATAACTCGATATGTAAATATAAAAAAGAAGTTAAGATATTTTAATTTATATGAAAGGATGTAAAACATTTCTAGTGATTATGTGTTAAACATATAATAAAATACACACATTCCTCAAATTAAACTATACAATGCACCTAACTTCTCTAGGTTCAATATAACAAAGAGATTTTTTCAACATAAATTACAATAAATAAACACATGTAAATCAATTATAACCCAAATGTATTAAACATACATAAAAATAAAAATGAAATCATATAAACCTCTTGTTAGTAAAAAGTACAAGGATCAATGTATATTAGTTTTTTTTTTAAATTCTTATACTTTGATAAGTTTAATATTACCTAGTTAGCTTTTTAAAATTTTGGCTTATTAGAGTCTCCTTACATTACACATTCCATGTCGATATTTTACATATAAGAAAAATAAATACATGCAATGACTACCCTAAACCATTTTACATTACACAAAAACATGGGTTATATGTAAATTCTATCAACAAAATAGACATAACTATTTAGTAACAATATAGATTTTCTCATTCGCATCACTCTGTATAATGACACATAGTTAAAAAAAAAGACATGGATTTTCCATCATTATCACATTATCGTTCCTCACAAAATATTAAGAAATTAAAATATAAAATAAAATCTTAACCCATAAAAACTTACCATTATAATTATAATGGTAAACAAACATTACATTTATGATCAAATTTGAAGCCTTCACAACTTTTCAAGAACTCTCTAGCCTTTCATAGAAGGGAACTAGATAGTTATTTGAAGCCTTCACAACTTTTCAAGAATTCTTTAGCCTTTCATAGAAGGGAACTAGATAGTTTCTTTGCAAGATAAATTTAAAATCAAATTTTGCTTGTGAATCACGAAGTGAGGATCATTTCATAACATTGCAATTGAAAGGCAATCAATATGATAACCATTTAACATTTAATTCTTAAGAATAAAGAATTCAAGCTCAAAAGGAGTTGGTAAACAAGAGTGGTAATGTTAAGATGACCTTCCACTATCTAATCTTAATGTTGAATTTTAGTATTATCATTACCATTTGCAACTACTTTATGTTAAGATGACCCTCCACTATCTAATCTTAATGTTGAATTTTAGTATTATCATTGAAATTGTAAAAAAATTTCAAGAGAGTTTGCAAACCAATTGTTAATAATGATAATACTTACAACATAATAATTCATTTACAATAATGGTAATGTTAACTTCATTTGTAAAAAGGAAAAATTTAAGGATTATACATAATTTTATTAATGTGTAAAAACTTTGTTAAATCTTACTAATTCTTAAATTTCCAACCATAAAATATTTAGTGATACTTTATAAAAATATTTAAATTTTAAGGATTTTATATAGTTTTTGGACAATTTTGGTGATGTTTCTAAAGTATATCCTCTAAAATTTGAGCTTGGTGAATCTTCTTCTATGATTGTTTTTTAAAATTAGCCCAACTACTTCATGCTAAAGTATGTCTCGAGCTAGATGACAACATTGATTATAGTACTAGCAATAAACATTAAACCTTTTTTTTCGTTTCAAACCTACACAGTGTTATAATGGTTTTTAAGATTCATTTTCTTAAAACAAAACTAATAAAAGTTTATGATCTATCATCAACATATAAAATAATATATAAATCAATTAAGAAAGCATAGTAGATACATGTTAGAATACTAAGAAAAATCACCAACTAATTGTAAAGTTGGCTAAAATATAAAATATAACCATCATATACTAGCAACTATAATTAATATAAAGTATGCTCTATCATCAACACATAAAATGATATATAAACCAATTAAGAAAGTATGGTAGATACATGTTAGAATACTAAGAAAAATCACCAACTAATTGTAAAGTTGGCTAAAATATAACCATCATATACTAGCAACATATACTAGCAACTATAGTAACTATAATTAATATAAAGAAAAATAAAGAATAGAAATGAAAATAAAATAAAGAACAAACTTTTCTTAAAAGGGTTTGTTGAATTAGTAATGATATTACTGACAACATAATCATGGATTGGGTTAGATAGGATTATTCACTTTTCCTCACTCTATACATATTAATAGAGATGTGAAGTTGTTTTTAAATGGAGAAAACTAAGATCCATCTTATTTTATGAGAGGATATTAATTTTTTTAATTATTTTTTTATTTTTATTTTTATAACAAAATCTTATGTTTCGTTACTTTTTATTTTTTGGCATAGCCAATATGAACTTTTTATATGAAAAAAAAAAGATATGAATTTTTTGTTTTTTGTTTTTATGTTTGTTAAGAACACATCTCCATTGATAAAGCACCTTGCTCCTTGGGTGCAATTATTAATATGTGGATTTAAAAGTTTTGAAAAAACAAGAAAAAAATACATAAAATATGAGAACTAGAGCCATGTTTTTCTAGTGTTTTTTTATAAACAACATGTTAGGTGTCCGTGTAGTGTATGAAAAGTCAATATAATATAATAATGAAGCTATTTTTATTCTTTGGTGAGTAAAACTACTTTTCCTAATTTTTTAATTTTCTTTTTAGATATTAATTGTGAAACTATTTTTCCCCATGTATTATTTTCTCTTTTGATATTAATTCCTTCATTTATTTTTTATTGCAAAAAAATACATTTTTTAATTAGGGCGAGTTTATAGAGCCACTAAATATATATGATGTATCAGAAAGAACAATTATTAGATATAGTGGTCTGGTTTCCCTAAAACTAGAATATTTTTTCCTTTCATCCCGATTCTTCATCACAATCCAAATTATTCTTATATGATTTCGTTGTTATCTCATTTTTCAAGAGCATTTGTCAAAAGTACATAGTACTAATTTTAGCATAATTGGACTAAGCATGTGTCAAACATTAGGGAGGATATAGGGGCTACAGAGCCTTACAATAGGTTTTTACATAGGCTTAGGTAAGGGATATGCGGGGCATGTTTTTCAAGGGGGTTAAAGTGCTTTTTTTTTAACCTCTAAACAGAGATTTTAACCTCTAAACAGATATTTTAACTTCTAAAACATATATGGGTAACCTATAACCTATGATCATAGGTTATAGGTTAACCATATATGTTTTAGAGGTTAAAATATATGTTTAGAGGTTAAAAAAAAAAAAAGCACTTTAACCCCCCTGAAAAACATGCCCCGCCTACCCCCTACCTAAGCCTATGTAAAAACCTATTGTAAGGCTCTGTAGCCCCTATATCTTCCCTAATGCTTGACACATGCTTAGTCCAACTATGCTAAAATTAGTACTATGTACTTTTTTTAACCTCTAAACAGAGATTTTAATCTCTAAATAGATATTTTAACCTCTAAAACATATTTGCCTCGGTAGCCTCCACCAAAACCTCTGCAGCCCATCGAACCTATGCATACCAGGCTGGCTGCCAAGAATTGAAGAAAGCTAAATAAACAGTATGGATAGGCTGCAAAAATTCAATAATATTGAACGCATCTTCATTCCAACCACTAGCAATGAAACTGAATATTGACCTTGATCAACCTTATACCAATTTTCTCATGCTATTAGGGCGTGTTCTAGAGAAACTAACTAGACGAATGGGTGTGGAAGAGAAGCAACTATTTAGGGGAATGGTTTTAGGAACCAGAGCCTAAGTATTATAGCCAGATAGTGTTAGGAGCAATAGTGTGAGGAGCAATCCCCACCCCGCTAGTCAAGAACAAATCTATCCTATATAGGAAATAATTTCACCCACCCAGACAGACAGTAAAAATATATAAATACACCAGAAACTATTTATTTATCATTTTTATATAAGTTGGCTTTACTTTTAGACGATTCATATTCTTTTCCAATAGGAGACTTCGTTACATCAACAGAGACTTCACAACGCCAATAGGAGACTTATTTTACCAATTTCCTTAAGCAATATAGGGTAAATGAAATAAATGGGGAAGACAGCTAGGCAGACGATATATCTGGGGAAGACAGACAGCCAATAAGAGATAGGAGACAAGCAAAGGCCAGGAATAAAGCCAGACGAGATAGGGAATACAGCTAGGCGATTCCTTTCCCAA
Source organism: Larix kaempferi (assembly GCA_027924585.1). Lineage (NCBI taxonomy): Eukaryota > Viridiplantae > Streptophyta > Pinopsida > Pinales > Pinaceae > Larix > Larix kaempferi. The sequence goes on from BSBM01001619.1 coordinate 3,079,915, forward strand.
TATCTTTTTCCCCAACCCATGTCCTTCCCATGTCCAACTCATGTCCTTCCCAATAAATAAATCCATTCAGTAGAATCGCCTACCCCGGGCCTTCCCAGCCCAATTGAATCAATCTATGATTACAGTTTAGGCATGTAACGTATTAGAACCTCGTGCTTTGGAACTACCTTTACATATGCGAGGGGGACTAGGGGAACAACCGATCGGGTCATTGCGGCGTGTCGGGTAAGTGCGGGTGAGAGGTATCTTTCCTTTCCAGTTAATCAACAATATCTCCAGGCAAGGATAACTGCTTAGAAAACAGCTGATCAGATAAATATTTGGTTCCTTAGATTTTGGAGAGGAGATATCCCGAATTATTGCTATTGGGGTGGGATAGTCGTGAAGCAGTGGAGAAGGGGAGAGTCTTGAGGAGATGACTCTAATAACGTAACTATGATAGATAAAATAAAGGAGATAACAACTGCTATTAGAATGAGATCGCCCTTATTCGTCTATTTTCTAAGAAATGGGTTAAACTAGTCTTTGAACACACTCACTAAGTGAACACATCGAATAAAGACCTGCGGACTGATCTCAGCTTCCTCTTTATTATTGATAGACAAGTTGATACCTCATGGGAGACGTTACGGGCCCGGGCTCCCACCAACCAATTAAAATATATTCGCCAGCTAGTTCCTGCCTGTAGCTTGGTAGGCTTCTCATTCACGCTGTTAGGGCAAAGAGATAGAAGGAAGGCAAGGTTATCGAAAGTGGGAAGGAGCATGCTATCCAACAACCCTTATTTTCCTCGTTCCCACCCTTTGATCTTTAGAGATAACTGGGGAAAGATATATTTTGGAAGGGGGATTGTCTCCCAAAAATCCAGTTATTCTGATGGCTCATGGTGCAAAATAAGATTCTATAATTAGGTAGTCTTAAGAATGAACAAAATTATATTAAAAATATAAATAAAAAGAAAATGTAATTTCAATTTAATTTTTTTTTCCATATTTGTATTGATAGAGTAGGAACTTAATTCTACATATATCCATAAAAATAAGTTTTCAGTGAATTATGAATCTCGTTTATAAATTAAGCTAAACTTCATATCATTCAAAATTTATATAATAGGTTTTTTTTAAAGATATTCACTTGATCAAATGATTTGTTTGTAGAGTATATATATATATATGATATATCTTGAAAACACATTTGATGAAATGTGGAAGTGCCCAAAGTTATAAACATTCATTAAAAATCATAATTAACAAACTTTTTAAAAATAATAATAAATTATATATTATTTTCAAAATAAAAATATTCATTATTCTTAATTTCTTTTTTTCTTTTTACATATTTTAAATTTTCAAATAAAAGATAAAAAACACAATTAACAATTTAAAAAATATATATATTATAAAATTATTTTCATAATAAAGATGCCCACAATTTCTAAGATCATTTCTTCTTTTCTATATTTTAAAATTTCAAAAAATACTTAAATTTATATCCCTTCAAAATAAAGTAAAACCCTTAGACCGGATTTTAATTAATTATAATAATATTAAACAATCTATTCAATTTTAACTAATGAATAATAAAAACATTATTATTATTATTATTATTAAAAAACGATATATAATATACAATATTTAAAAATATTATTTTTTAAATGAAAAAACATTTTATCTATTATTTAATTAAAACAGTTTATCTACTATTTAATTAAATCTAATCTAAATAAAATATGTACAAAACATTCATGAAAACTATTAAGAAATCATTCCTACAAAAATCTGGACAAGACAATTCACAGCATTCATGAAAACTACAGTACAACAAAAACACAACATCGCTGTTAACTACAACACAACATCGCTGTTAACTACATCCACTCAATGTTAACTACATTCGCTCAGGATCTACCAAAACGACGGCTGGAGTCAGGGTTGGAATTTGACGGACATTTTGTCCAGAGGGCATTTTGCCCGTCAAATACCGGCAAAATTTTTATTAAGCCGTCATGTTAAACGGGTAACTAATTCACCAAAACGCGTTTTTAGCGGATAACATTTGTACCCAAATTTTATGAGGAAGTCCAAAGTGGGAAAGTAAACTATTTTCCTTCCGCGCTCAATCGGATTTCGGCTTGCCAGCTGGTAACTAGACTTCCAAAAGCTTTTGACGGTTTATAGGTCAACGTCTACCATCTACCTCTTGATCGTTAATTAGTCGAATTTTTGTATATCGCAAATTCCAAAATATAATTTCATTTCATTTTTTAAATAATCTAATTTAAAATTTTAATTGAAGGATTTTGAATTTTGTAATATAAAGATCAATGCTTTATACTGCTCTAATCTTGGATCCTTTTGTCATATAAATATAGAACTATAGCCATAAGACATTTATTTGAAAATGTATAATACATTTCTTTGAAAATGTAGATATATTGAATGTATATATAAGTAACAGTTTTAATATTATTTTTGTGAATTTAAATGTAACTGTGTGAGAAATCCCCCGTTGTCAATTTATTTGGAAGAGTGATTAGTTTGTTGGTTATGATTTTGTATATAAAGAATAATTTTAAATAATTTTTTTAAATAAAAAAAAATTGAATAAAGTCTAATACTTAGCAGTTAATAATAGTGAAAAGTTGAAATTTAAAAATTCAAAAAATTAAGAAAGTCTGTACTCATTTGAGGAAGTCCATTAATTTCTTATTGAGAAAGTCTACTAATTCGCTCTTTAATTGTTGTGTTGCAAATACAAACAAGATAAAAGACCACATTTGTATTTAAATTTTAAGCCAAAAAATAGAAAATTCCAATTATTCATTTATTGGAAACTTAAATAAAAAGAAAAAACGAAAAAGACACCTTTTAGCAAATTTAGGAATATTTTTCTTTGTTTTTTAGATGATAAAACTAATTAATTTTTTAATATCAAGTAAACTACTCATACCTATTTCTTAATATTCATAACTTAGAGATTGAGTTATGAAAATAATTGACTTTTAACATAGTAAAATAAATAAGAATTTTGCCTAAATTCATAGTAGCCTGTAATTTTATATATTGTAACATAACAAGTTGTTAGCAGTAGGGTGACATGTTGTAAATAGAGTTCATGAGTTCAAATTACAAGGTTGAATTTTTGTTTATTTTCAAAACTTGAAAATTCAGTTTTTAAGTATTTATTATTCAATATTTAGCATAAATGATAATAAGGATTAAGTCTATCTTTAATTTAAAATTTCATTACAACTTCATTATGGAAGGATAATTTTTAATTAAAACTTATTATTGAAAGGTTAATTTATCATCAAAACTTCATTGTTGAAGCCTTGAAGGTCACAATTTTAGATAAAACGTTATTTAATGGAGAGCAGGCTTCAAATTTGAACCCTTCAGTGCCCGTCAAAGGCCCTCTTACCCGTCATAGATGTTGGAGCTAATTTTACCCTGCAAAAGAAATTTAATTTCATACAGAGCCTGTCAATAATGAAATTAATCTGGATTGTGAAAATCTGCAACGAGGGCAACTGCACATTCTGCCCGTCCCGGGGTTAGGGACGGGGTTATCAATGGTTCAGAGTCATAGCGTTGGACGTCGGTCCCAGCTGGCCTTCATGTGACTGAGTTATGGTGTGAAAGCAATTAATGTTACCACCAAACCTTGGTCGAGATTGGACTCCACTTCCAGTCACTCTACAATGCATAGTACATACGTGTAACATGGTTACTTGTTGCTGGATTTTGGCAGAAGCAATTACCATAGGCCCATTAACTATAGCTCAGGATCCATTGAATTTGACTGTGCCGCTGTCAAGCTATGCCATCGGTGTTCACACTGTTCAGTAGACCATCAACCATGTGACCGTGGAGTTCGCGGCCCGCCCAGCAAGCTCATTCATGCATTATGGGATTGAGAAATGACATTGGAATGCAGCGGCGAGCCTGGCTTGAGACGAGTCTTGAGTGACTACTGGCTAGTAATCTCTACCCACACAGTTTGCAAAACAAAATTATGAAATGCTCGAACCGGACCAGTGGATCCAGTCGATCGTGTTAGGAATAGCATAACCCCATTTTTCGCCTTAATTGGTCCAAAACCACTAGCGCAGGCATAAGTTTCAGAGGTGGCGAAGGAAAATGTAAAACTAGCAAGATTTTCAACACCAACACCAAAGGCAGGGGCAATTGCTAAGCGAGCATTCCTTTCGGTTCCATATCCCTGCGTGGGTTGAGTTTTAGGTGATGAATGCCAGAATTATTAGATCTCTTACCTATTGGCTTAAGGAACGCAGTTCGTTCAACGGTATTCCTTTATGAAGAAGCCTGCATATTTTAATCCATGACGGGCACAAATGCACGAATCCGCCATAATAATTACCAGATTGACTATATTTTGGAGGTGAGAATTGGCTAATGCAACTTTATAGCGTTACAGCATACATTTGTGGGTTTTCTCCATTGAAAAGTTCTATTTTTTCCTCAGCGTTAATTAGTTGTCAAGTTTCACATCATTTCAGTATTGGGTGGTTGGTAAATGGAGAGTTCGGCGAATTTGCATTGGCAATTTGGCATTGCAAATGGACAAATGGACAAACAGCTATTACTATACAGAGGTATGCCAAGCAATTTTGTATTTGCTGCTTCAGACACATTTTCAACTATAATAATTTGGTTAAAAAAACCATTATAGGCAAAATGTAATTTGAATTATTTTGAATCTCTATTCTTAGCTCCAAGATTTATTAATTAGAGAAATACAAATTATATTAATGATCACTTCCGCTTTCTGTTTCTATGTTGTTCATTTATGAATTATTTCCCTAAACAAAAAGGCTTTCTCGGTTTTGAAATAAGTTCAAAGATTGCCACTCTAGTATTTACATAGCCTTAAGTTTATGCAAAATGCAGATCATATTTTAAACCAGAAAAAACCCCGAAAATCTGGGTTTAATGTCAGTCTAGACTCGTCCCCTTCCAACACCCTGGATACCTTGTGTAGCTCTGATCTTCTAATGTTGCGACACACAATAGTTCTTTGTTATACCCCTCCGATAGGTCTGAGTATTCTTCTTCACTAAAATTATGGTATATTTGACCTCACTAATATATTGGCCCGGACTTCATTTCACTGCTAGTATCGTCGTATTCCATGACCATGACCATTTCTTCTTTCTCTTCACCCATTTCTTCTTCTAAGGGCACTTACTAAATTTCTTTGGCTTGTTGGTTGTTCTCCTATGAGACATATGCTCTTCCTGTGTAACATTATCATAATCAATATCCATTATCAAGGTTAGAAAACATAGGAACGCATCTTAGTTTTTGGAACTTTAGTTAAAAACCCTATTTTCATTATTCTTAGCGATAGAATACCAATCCACAATGTGCCCTACAAATATTTAAATATAGGCCTATTCTAAAAATAGGTTATCATCATCTGAAAAAGTGTTGGAGGGAAACGCTTGAAGATCCATTTAGTATTTAATTTAAGCTTTGGACTTTATATAGATTATGGTTTTTTATTACATAGTAATCATTTTGTTATCATCATATTCTTCTTTTTTATGGTATTGCTTTCGTCCATGAACTTTCTGCATCGCTAGGTTTTTTTATAAGAGGCTACTTGTTAGAGATGTATTTTCACATGTATTTGTTGATCCTTTGAAACCCTAAATCTCAAAACCCTATTGTTTATCTCTATTCTAACTGGCATACCACCTTTAGTGCATGGGATATCTTGTTTGTTATTCTCATATCGACAGAGTTTAAATTTACCTCCAATGCTAAAGCATTTCTTTCATCAACGACTTAATTTTTATTTCTGCGATTCCTTTCTCCTTGTTCTCCATGATATGCCTTTGTAGCTTGTTTGTCTAACAGTGTTTTTAAGTCTTATAACCAGCGATGGGTCTTGGCCAACTATTCATTGGTGAATTAGAACTTATTTAAGCATTGTGTTAGCATCTTCATCGACGAGATTACTCTAAAGTGTATGCATGATAAAATTTATAGAGCAAAACAATGTAAATATCGTCATTCTATTAGTGAATTCATAAAAAAAAGTAATGAAATTTTGATATACTATTACATTTTCAAATGAAAAGAATGATTTATTTTTACATGTCAATCTTGAAGGGTTCGATATCTCATAACCCTTCAAAGTGAAATGCGAACCTACCCTTCAAATTTGATCTCATAAAAAAAATAAAAAAAAATTGTACCGATAAACATAAATGAATCCAAATTCCAACCCTGACAGCACACTTAACAGAGTTCACACTTAACAGAGTTAGTATTAGTACTGAAAAGCCATAAAAACAATGTGCAGAAAAAACATCAACACGTGGTCAATTCTTTTATTTGGAAAGTTGACCAATTTTTTTATCTTGTTAGTGTCATTTAATGAACATTATCAGATAACCGGCGAATTTTTTGGCTTTGAGGACTCTTCGCTTCCGACGGAATTGAATTTCGTCGCTTCCACAGAACGTTCTTCCATGTTATGCTAGAATGGGATAACGGGTGGTCGAATCGCCCAGCTTTTCTGGTTCGGTTATAAGTAGTTCCATTTCATTTATTGTGGAACTATGCTATGAAATTGTTTCTAAAAATTTTAGCTCATTTTAAAACGATCCAAATCATCAAAATTCCAAAAAAATAACAATAAAAAATAAAACTATGCCTGCTGAAAATTTTCCATAACCAACAGAACAGAACACGATTTGAGTGCCAATTATCACATGCAGGTCAAGAAACGTCATTTTCGATCCTAATTACTTCCCTGGTCGGAGGTATTCGAACTTCGCTAACATATCACTTTACCCGACGGAATCGCGCTTACACACTTGGTTTGTCAGAATTGCCGATTTTTCATACAAATCCAGGAAGAAATAATATCATCCAGTTTTCTTTTTCTTTTTTCACTACCATGAAAACACCAGGACTGACCGGCTCATATACCGCCCGACGTCCTTTTCCCGTTTGAAATAAACTTTAGAGCGAGAGCACATCACGCAGGACAAGTTCCACCGGACATCATCAAAGTTTTTACTTCATAATTTGATCTCACATGATACGTGCACGGTGCACGGCATTGACACCTATCATCTATCTAGCTTGCACCTCGCAGGATCTCACATGGTGGTGTACGTGCGCAGCATTGACCTCATCATTTTATAGTTTCAGATCATTTTGTAGTTAACACATTCTATTCTCTCTGGCCACTCTTGCTAATCCTCAACACTATCAGGCTCCCAGGCGTTCCTGGATTCAACAGCATCGTTGAGAGGTATAACAGCTAGTTTTCAAGAGAAGTTGGTTTTTTCCATCGATGGGTTTGAATTCGAAGCTATGCAATATGGCTTCCATAGATATTTTCATGTTCACTTAGAAGAGATTAATTGGTTTTGTTTGGTAAGCGCAAAAGAGTAATCAGTTTAATGTGTGGGTAGATATTCAAACTGTGATCCTATTATTAACTGATTTGTATTATATATATATATTGACAGGGCATGGAACAACTACAGCAGCTATTCTCCTCGTCGTTTCTTGATCTGGAACGAGCTGAAGCCAGGGTGCTTCACCTCCTATAGATCTTGACAGCCACTTGCAGAGAACGAGACGACGCTTGAGAACAGCTGCTGAAACGCGTGGCAGAATACTGCAATATGGTAACGAATACACGGCAACCCATCATCATGTCTAGCGATCGATCCGAGTGGCCCGACACCAAGCTGGCCGACGCGGAGCTTAACGTGAACCCATATCCCTCCATCAATTACAATTCATCTTCTCAGTCACCTCCTCTCGTCGGGCTGCCTGACCAATTCCCCTGGAATTTAACTCCCGTCCACCACTTCGACCTCGGACTAGACGTCGACCCGCATGGCCGATCTCCGACATCGTCTGCAAATGTCTAGTGTTCAACTTTCATGGAGTTAAAAGATCAACCACATTGTCACCAGAACGAGCAGCAGCTAACTTTAGTCAAATGGCGAGAATCCAAGCAGCAGCAGCAAGTCGAATCCCATCTCCTCACCTCTCCTCCTTCCATTCTCGGGTGCAATCCGGCACCGACAGCCATGCCAGCCCATCTGCCAGAGACACACGAGGCCAACATTAATGAGGTACTGAACCTGGGTGCCTTGCCTGAGAGGGGTAAGCTTTTGGAGGCCGTCATGCAGGCTGGGCCGCTATTACAGACCCTGCTCTTGACAGGTCCGCTGCCTCAGTGGAGACAACCACCCCCGGTCCTGGATTGTGTGGAGATCCCCAGAATAGTAATGTGCTCATCTTCTAATTCTCCTCTATCCGTGAGTCCCCTTGTCCAATATGTGCCCACTCCCCACTGCCCCGATGATCCTCTTCAGGTGAACTCTGGTGTGACCTCTTCTCATCACAGCCTCCGCCCACGTACCAGAATTAAAAAACTCCCCACTTCTGCATTCATCACTTCTGGGCAATCCGGCTCGGCGGCTGCGTCAAACTCCTCCAAGTTGTTGTTTGCCCCAGTGCTTAACTCACTGGACACCGCCAACACAAGAGGCACTACTTTAAAGTTGGCGAAGATGCAATAAAAAGAGGATAATAATCTGTTTGAACAAAGAGCATAGCATCCTGCAGGTTGACGTTTCTGATGACTACCATCAGATAAAAAGAATATCCATCATGGTCTAAATGGTTACGTTAAGCTCCGAAAGCCCATTGCTTCAGTCATTATTTTCTGACTCTATTCGAAATCTGTTGTTTCTCCTTCAAACACTGTTAGTGCGACATTCCGATAAAACCAGATTAGAAATTTCTTTCACTGTCTTCGTTTTTTCCATATTATTATAAAGGTTTTAAACTTCTTTGCATGCGTAGGAAGACCTAAGTTTTGTTACTTTGGTGAAGCGTCCACATATGTAGGAGTTTGTCAATTTTAAAATGGTGCAGTCATGGTTTTGCAACTTGCAAGGGTTGTTCTCAAGATAGGTCCTTAAATTTATTCAATGAATAGGTTCAAGACTGAAAATTTGGTCAAAAACAAAGAGCAATATTTTCATGTTGTTCTTTTCGGCCAGAGTTATGTCTACCTAAGTGATTGACTAATACATTTTTAATGGAAAAATTGTTATTATCAATTGTATGTGTAGTGAGTCATTTTAATAGTGTAGTTGTGACAACATAAGTAAAAGAGGTTTTCGGTGTTACAAGATTGACCAAATTGTTAAGAAAACTTTTCACTAATGGTACCGCTGAATTTATTATAACTTTAAAAACTGGAGGCTTTAGTGGAGGATTTTTATAGGTGCTCTTTATTGAATGGAACACATACGAAGTTAAAAAGTATCGGGTGCATTTTAATATAAATAAGAACCAGTGTGGAAAACAATCTTAATGGCACGGGTGCTCATAACTGATCCACTCAGCAGTTGGCATTGTTGTCGAATGCTAACATCAACTGCAACAAGTCATCGACTTTGACAACCTCAACAAATTCGACAAGTTCAACAACCTTAAACAGTTTTGTGACTTTGGCATGCAGCGTCGACCTGTGACTTGCGACTGTCGAACCATGACAGAATGTCTCTCTGTCTTCCAGTCGACTGTAATGGTTGAACTTCTGAAACCGTTCGAACTTCTCTTGTAACTGAACATAACGAGCAGGAACCCAAGTGTCTCAGCATTCTATATAAGCATGTATAATATTGTAACATGCATCTTATCTTTGACTCATCAAGTAATAGAGAAGATCAGTTGGCATTCCTACATATTGACTGTGTGTATTTGTGTTCTGTTTGTGTAGTGTATTCCTGCTTTGCTTAGTCTATTCTTATTTATGCTTCCACCATAATAGAGCCAACTTATTCAATCGAACTGTTGTCCCCCTCGTGCACCTAGGCACGTGCGAATCATTGGTATCAGAGCTATTAGTTTTGTCCATGCTTAAGTTTTGTGTAGACACTTCCAACGAAGTTACCTGACTTATGCCAGTTCAAACACTCTCGCAATCTCAACAATCCAAGCAGAGACTACCTCCAAAGATGGGAGAAGAAACAGACGATAGACATGTAGCTGACGAGACAGCACAACTTATTGAGCAAGAGCTAGCTCAACAACGAACTAAAATGTTCGCCCAGTTCAATGAAATTCTCATGCGATTTGCTTCGACATCTGGAGGATTTTCGATGAGAACTAGCTTCGACAAAATCAGCCCCTTCAAAGTGAAAATGAATTTGGACATATCGAATCTTAAAGGAAAGATTGACACAGAATCCGTTGATAATTGGGTACAGCAATTGGAATCATATTACTCTGTGAATCAACTCTCGAAAGCCGACAAGATCACCATTTCATCCTTAAAGATGTCAACATTTGTGCACTGCTGGTGGGAGAACCTCTCGACAAAGATGGAGAAAAGTGGAGACCCATCGACACGTGGTCCATAAATTTGTCGAATACATTCGAAAAGAATTTTACTCGCCCAAATACCTCGAACAACAGTATAAGAAGTGGCAGCAACTAAGGAAATGGAAAGCCCAATCAATACAAAGTTACACCAATGAGTTCTATCGATTCATGGCTAGAATTTGTGTCCAAGAAGAAGAGAAATTGCTTGTTCTGAAGTACATCAATGGATTGTCCCAGTACATTCAGCAGGAGATGGAATTTCTGACTATCAATACGCTTGTGGATGCTTTCCACCATGCCAGCAAATTGGAAACCAAGCAGAAAGGAAAAGCATGCTTTGCGACAAAGCCGACATCAGGGAAACCACCCAACAATAAGGCACTAGCCGACTTCGACAGGTCAAAATATTCTTAGCCGACACCACCAAAGTCGGATCACGGCAAAAATCCTTTTCAGAAAATGGAACGTAGCAAACAACTACCTATCAAGAAATCAAGTGATTACCACCACTCATCTTGGCATGATATGTCTGAATGCAAAGCTTGAAAGACATTTTTGGAAAAAGTGTTGACATCTGATGCGTTCGACAAGACGGTGGAAGTATCTGATCCAGACACAATGACCCTTTTAACATCGACATCAACCACTCCAGTAGCCTCGACTATCGTTGACGAGGAGGAACGAGAGCGTCTGTTCCATACACGGATATGGGTTCAGAGCAATCCATTGCATCTGATTGTGGATAATGGTATCCAAAATAACTTCGTTTCTGAATATATCGTGAAGAAGCTAGGTCTTGTCACCACTCCGCATCCTCATCCTTATAACATCAGTTGGATGAAGGATGGACAGGAACTACGGATCACCCGACAATGTAAACTCGCCTACTTCATAAAGCCTTTTGAAGATGAAGTACTCTATGACGTGGCACCACTCTCTGTAGACGGTGCCTTGTTTGGGAGACCTTACTTGTGGGATCCCCATGAAATTTATCAGTCACGACCTTAGAAGGTGATTGTCAAAATCTGAAATCGATGGTATGACATACCAGAGCGACAACCTACACCAGCGGTCTCAATGATATCTGTTAAAAATACAAAGAAGCTCATCAATCATGTTAAGAAGTTCGCATTAATCCTGATCAAACCGCAACATTCTAGGAAGATTGCAGTGACATGTCGACTCACTGACCAGCGTAGCTCCTGACATAAACGGTTGATTAACAATGTTCTCAACGAGTATCAGAGTTTATTCCAAGAGCCAGATGGAGTACCTCGACATTTCAAGGTAAAACTCTCCATTGAACTTTCTCTTGGTTCTTATTTACCTAACGCATCTATTTACAAAAGATCCATTCTCGAAAATGAAGAGATTCATAGACAAATCTAAGATTTGATCAACAAAGGTCATATCTGACCCAACTCCTCTCCTTGTGGAAGTCTAGTCATCCTCGTTCCAAAGAAATATGGGACTTGGCGCATGTGCATCGACTACCGGGAACTCATCAAAATTTCAGTAAAGAATCTCTATCCTCTGCCATGGATAGACGATCTCATCGACTGTCTCAAAGGTGCCAAATTCTTTACTAAGCTCGACCTCAAGTCGGGATATCATTAGATTCCAATTGAGCCCGCATATGTGTGGAAAACTGCTTTCAAAACTAAGGAAGGATTGTTTGAATGGTTAGTCATGCCTTTCGGCTTAACCAATGCACCTGCGACCTTCATGCGATATATGGATAACATCCTTCGACCTTTCATCGGAAAATGGGTCATTGTCCATCTCGACGACATATTGATTTCCAGTCGAACATGGCAAGAACATGTCAGACAGCTTCAACAAGTCCTCTACACTCTCCAGCAACATCAACTGCAGTTGAACAAGGACAAGTGCACCTTTGCGATGACTAGCATCAAATATTGGGGTATGTAATTGACTCTGCAGGAATTCACGTCAATCTAGAAAAAGTACAAATCCTCAAAGATTGGCACATTCCTCAAAGCATTCAAGAACTAAGAATTTTTCTTGGTTTGGTGAATTTCTATCGACGATTCATACTCGGCTTCAGTCACATAGCCTGTCCCTTGAATCAGTTGACGAATGGAAATGAAAAAATTGTATTCAAATGGACATTGACACAATAAGAAGCTTTTGAACAGCTCAAGCACAAGCTCTACACTGCACCAGTACTTGTGTTACCTGATTTGCATCATCCCTTTGAGATTGAGACAGAAGCATCGAACTATGCCTTGGGCGTAGTGATCACTCAGTCTAGTCACCCAGTCACTTTTCATTCCGAAACTTTTAATGACACAGTTAGAAGATATTCGACGAACGAAAAAGAACTGTACGCCATTGTGAAAGCTCTCAAGCAATGGAGGCATTACATCCTTGGCAAGGAAACGGTCATATTCACTGACCATAAGCCTCTACAGTTTGCTCTGACCCAGTCAAAACTACAAACAACTCGACAGCTCAAGTGGATTAATTACCTACAACAATTCCAGTTAGTGATTAAGTATCATAAAGGCAAAGCTAATGCTGCCGCCGATTGTCTAAGTCGACCACCCATTACTCTCCCTTTCACAGTGATGAGTATGCAGGGATACAAAACGACCACTTGGCCTCAATTGTATTAGGACAACAACGAATTTTCAACAGTCTATCAACAACTACAGACCGACAAGTTGTCGACCTTAGACTATTTCCTGAAAGACACATTGCTATACAAGCTTGGACAGCTTTGTGTACCGACCGGTGAGCATCGACAACAGCTCATTTGGGATGCACACTACAACAAGACTGTAGGACACTTTGGGGTAGAAAAGACACTTGCTATTCTTTTTAAATCATTATTTTTATTTTTTATTTTTTATAATAATAATAAAAATAATAATTCACCAATTCTTCCTAGCAAGCTAGTTGTCAACTACTCCTAACCAGTAGTTAACACATATAAAAAGACCAAACTGGCTTAATCATTCTGATTCTTATTGGTTTTTTGCTTCTGATCAGGGGTTGGGAAGCTATTGGGTTGTGGAATGGGACAATTACATCTCTAAATTGAATTCTACAGGCTGCAGACTGAACAATGGAGAAGATACCCTCATTTGGTCTTCAAATGTTGCTACATGTGTTATTTTGGATAAAACTGCATATTTTGTGATTGCTCAAGAACATACCTTTATCGTTCCAAAATGGTGGTATAAAAAACCATGGAGCTGGCACCTTCCATTAAAAATTCAGTGTTTTTTATGGCTCTCTTTTGAAAATTGTCTCAAGACCTAGGATAATCTCTCTCGGAGAGGTTGTATTGGGCCAAACATATGTGTTTTATGTAGGGAATAAATGGAATCTATGGAACATATTTATGTCAAATGTCAGTTCACAATACAAGTTTGGAAATCCATATGTTCTTCTCTCAACATACCACAGTCCTAGGGGATGTATTCCTTTGAACATAACTTATTTCGTTGGTTTAAGAATTGTCAAGAGCACAATACTTTACCCACTTACATTTCTTGGGGAATATGGAAAGCCAGAAATTCTGTCATTTTTTAAGACAAGAATCTGGTCATTGAAGAGGTTTGTGTGCGGATCATCAGTCTTTATAAAGATTATGGTTCAGCTATGGTAAAAATTCCAAAAATTAGACAAGTGGTGTCCGTACCTTGTTCTTAGGAAGCTGTGGGTTTCTTTGATGGAGCTATAATGGATGGTCTATGTGCTACTAGTGTGGTCCTCAGACTTAATGAGAATCACTTTTTTCAATTTCAAACTAAATTGTGGTCATGGATCCAACACCAAGGTAGAGTTGTTGTCTTTATGGTGCTTATGCAGGGTGGCCTTATATTTTGGGATTGAATCCTTAAAAGTATATGGGGATTCTATGGTGATTGTCAAATGGGCCAATGATCAATTCAATCTTCAGGTGATTTCTCTCGTCTACTAGTGTTGGAGAACTAGAGAGATCATGTATTCTTTTGATCATATTGAAATTAATAATATATATCGTAAACTTAATCATGAAGTTGATTCATTGTCAAAAGAGGCACTGAAAGGTGAAGTGGGATTTATAATATGGGAGGAGTTTGTGAAAAAATTCCTGGAAGATAGAGGGTCAAAAAAATTCTTTTTGATGTGACCATTTGACTATGCTTTTTTCATGATCTCAGGCCTGTGGATTGTCTGTGGGTATATATGAGTCATAAGACTAGTTTTTGTGGTCTTCCCGAGATGATTGTATGACGTATTCTAGGAAGGGATGTTTTGATGCCTATTGTGATGGATTTTTTGGATGATCAATATTTTTTGGACTGATTGGTTTAGTGATGTACTTTTTTATTCACAATTGAATGCAAAAAGTACATTTTTTTTTCTACTGAAAAAAACTAGTTGTCAACTAGCATAAGTTCCATGTTAATTAATAATATGGTTCATCTACGTTGATTGATGGTATTATTTAAGGTGGGGAAATGAATAATAATGTCATTGATTGGCGTATATCAACCATATTATTAATTAATATAGTTATGCTAGTTATGTCAATAGGCGTCCTTATTTCATTACATTGGGTGTGAGATGTCACCTTTAAATTACAAAATTGAATTGTGTGGTAAAGATATGAGAAAGAATATTCTTAGTCTTCTTTGATAAATAGAGGGTGGAGATTAAATTCCATAACGTCCTTGAAGCACTCATTAAGGAAAGAATAATTGTTACTCATTTAATTAAGACTCAGTTCAATTACTCAATCGACGGTTCAATTGCTGCATTCAGGTATGTATTGGTGGTTTCAGTCTTTTACCAATACGGAAATTTGTAACACTCTTCTCCCCATGGCTTCATTGTAATTATCCACTCTCAGAGTCTCTCTGTCTCTCCTATAGTGATAGGCAATGTAATATTTGTTAATAGAGATGTAATGCTTAGTGTATCTCCTATAGTGATAGGCAATATAATATTTGTTAAAAGAGATGTAATGCTCCACTGTCAGTTGATCCATGTCTCTCTTAGAGTGATGTATAGATAATATTTGAGATCAACCATGCCACTACAAATTGAGGGCTGAAGAGAATTGGACAATCTGACCAATAAAAGGCCTAGGGGGATCACGTAGGTAATATTTGTTAATAGAGATTGTGTACATAATATTTGACATCAATCCGACCACTTCAAATTTGAGAGCCTAAGCTAACTGAACAATCATATCACTAACAATCTTACACCAATCCACACAGCTAATATTTGTTAATAGCGCCCCCGCCACTCCACTTGATTCAACAGTTAGTGTTATCTCATTTTCCCTCTATATTCACCGATTAAGTATTTATTTCTGATTCTGACTGTGTAGTGATTATCAACTAATGAATGCTTCGTTGATTGCAGAAGGATGGAATGAAGAAATTCAAGGAAGAGTTTGGGTGGTCCTTGCGCTTTCTTGAAGTTGTTGTTGAAACAACTACAACCACATATTTTTTTATAACTACCCTTGATAACTATGCTTGCCTCTTCCTTTAATTCTTGAAATGGTCTTGGAGTTTGGAGTTTGAAGGTGTGTAGTTCAATCCTAGGTAGGGTGTATTGTTATACAATCGTACTATAATCTTGAAATGGTCTTGGTACTTGCGTGACACACGTATTCTAGGGCCCAATCCAGTCCACTACCACTATACCCTTAGGTGCACCCACACAACTTGCAAGCATGAGCATGGGTAGGTTAGGGTGATTTGAACTTGTGACCTCCATTACAACATATGACCACGGGTAGGGGAATTATTTCCTTTATCAATCGGAAGAGGTGTGAAGCCAATTTCAATACCACATTTGGGAGTGGAGGAAGTGGGGACCATACCCCTTTCGATGTGGGTGGGTGCATCTAGTTGATTGAGGGTGTGTTATTTCTTTTCGATTTGGATTGAATGCCATAGATAGGCCTTCATATCAAGCGAATCTTTGATTGAGCTACACCCCTACAGGCCCAAGTTTGTATTATTTAGTGAATATACCTGCTCGATATTTAATAATCCTTAATTAATATACCTATGGGTTGGTGCAAGGTAATGATACCCACTTATGACGCGTTAGTTGAAATGGCATGCTAGAAAAACAGAAATATGATCATTAAAATGAATTATTAGAGGTACCTACAAAACTTTTTAGAATCAGGTGTAAAAATATGAAATGTAGACAATCAGATCACCTTCTGAAATATATAACTTTTATTTATGGAAAAGTGGTATAACGACCCCTAAATGTCATTATTCTAATATTGGTATGTTATTTTTTCTCTAAAACATAATGCATATGTTCGCGTTGGTCCACCGGTTTGTTATGTAAATTGTCAAATTATGTGGAAAAAAACATGTAGAGGCATAGGAAACAGACGTATCCTGTTCAGGGCTATTTTTTCAAAATTTAAAAAGTTAATTTTATATTTTTTTTAAATTAAGAAAGTCAGTGAAGCCCTAAAATGACATGGTCGAGTGTTGGTCCACCATATCATGGTATTAACATAATCAATAAACGTTTTTATTATAGCTTGTAGGTATTCTTTCACTCTTGTGCGGGTTCTTTTCCGTTTTCGAAATAGGTAAGACACTCAAATGTTATAGCCAAAATAAATGACCTATGTTTTTTACAAATTTGACATTAGTGCAGTTAAAAATGAATTAAAAATAGAAAACAATAGCATATTTATTCAAAAAATATGTAGTTAGAATCTGCACACAGAGCTCGACAAGTGTGTGCAGTTTCATCAGTAGTGCACAAGTGGAACGAAGGGTGTAAAACATGAAGTTATAGAAATTAGTGTGTTATGCTATAACTCATAATGAGCCTCAAGGTTTGGAAATCTAAGGCTAGTACCAAACCTACAAGGGCGCCAAAAAAAATTGAATTTAAACACGTGTACGCGCAAATGCGCACACGCGTACTTGCGTGCATGCATACTAGCACGCATGTGTATATGCACACACGCATACTAGCGTGCACGTTTAGATGCACACATGCGTAGGTGCGCACACGCGTTGTTTGACAACCTCATTTTTTTCCTCTCCATAAACCCCCCCTCCCTCTCTATAACCCCACTCCTCCTCTGTCTTCCTATTTACCCAATCCCCCCCTATCTCTTTCTATACACCCAGTCCCTCCGCTCTCTTCCACTCCACCCAATCCCTCCTCCCTCCCTCACCCCTCTCTCCTTAACCACAAGGGTTAGGATATTTAGTCATCCATTTCCATGAATAACACCGAAAGCCATGACATAGGATTTCCTGAGGCTAGTCTTGATTCCAAGTATGAATATGGGTGTGGCCATTCTAATGTCTTGTATTCTAAGTATGGGTGTTTGGGACCTATACATGGTTGAGGGATGGAACCTTGGCTTTAATCCATAAAATAAGAATGTAATCATCCAAGTTCAAGAACAATTCTTTAGTCCACTACACACAACCTCTTAAGCATATCCTTTGTTATGAGTAGCGATACTAATGATATTAGGAATATATGATCACCGAGTATAGGTCTAAGTGTATTAGACATGGTTGAGGGAGAAAATTCAGGCCTTATGCCCTAATGAAGATGATAGAAATCTACGCTCAAGATCGATGCCTCAAACCTAAAAAATGACATCCCAAGGGGATATGGGCTCCATTATGAGTTTCCGAGCAGAAGGTATGAGTCACGGGGCCCTTAAGAAGGTGATGGGAGGAAACCTAGGCATTAGTTGTTGACCAAGTCATGACATCACAGTCAACAGGGGTCCACCGACTGTCGACCCATACCACAGTCTCCCTGGGCACCGACCCGAGCAGGTTTGAGCCCACCCAGCAACACCCGCAGAGCGGATGAGGTCTCACGCGAGGCATCCAGGAAGAGCAGACGGAACCATGTTTCCGCCGAGGGAGGAGGCACGTTGCGGCAATATGATACTAACAACAATTCCAAATATTCATCATAAAGTTCTAGCACATCACCTTAATTGAAGCATTTAACATTACCATAGACAGAGATCACATATTACTTTAATCGTAGCATTTTCACATAGACAAATAACACATTATTGCGGCATTCACATTATAGCAACAGAAAATAGATATCTGCATCAAGAATAGGCATTAACATAGGCATCGAGCAACATTACACACAGATTGCACCAAATCATCATCCTTATATTACTTTGGCAAACCAAAAGCAGTACATAAATCCCTGGGCAACACCCGCATGATCTCGTATATAGCTCTATGTCTAGCTCTTATCCATCGACTTCTATATCTAACACTTACAATTCTCCTCTATTTATAGGCTTCCGCCGATTACAATACTTGTCCACTTTCCTAACCTACACTATGGACAATCGACTAACTGACTTGGTCTAATGACCCAAAAACCCGCATACCGTGGTACAATGACTTGATATTACAAAATACATGACCCAAAACCCGCCAACTGCGGTATACTTGACTCAATATTACAAAATACATGGTCCAAGTGACCCAAAACCCGCCAAGTGCGATATCCTTTGGAACAAGATACTCCTTTCGCGCCTTCATCCAACATGTCGCGGTGTCAACAGTACCACGATCTTTCCTCATCAAACTGCCTGCCAACAGGCCCCTAACACAATCTTGTGGCTCGCCCTCGAGCCACGTCAACTGCATCTGTTCTTGCTGTCTGGATCACGAATTGTTGTCTCTGTCTTTTGGCTGTACAGATCCTCACCTACCAATTCTGTAAGCCCTCCACGAGAGTAGGAAACCCTCGACTTGCTGTCAGGTATATCACAAACTCATCCTCCAGTCGCATGGAATAGTGCAGACTGAAAAGGAAAGAGGACAAACAGTACCAAGGGTTTAGAACGGGGGACGACTCTGGCACATCTGTTTCGCGCTAGTGCCCATCGTCGACTGAATTCAGGGAGCTACCACCCCAACCAGCATTCTGATAAAAAATGGCACAACCCTTCGAACAACTATTGCATACTGAATCATGTGGGACCGACCAGGGGTCCATCTCACTGTCGATGCGTACCGCATTCACCCTAGCACCGGCCTGGGCGTAGATAGCGTAAGTGCACCCGCTGTATCAAGACATTCAGGGACACTCGTCGTTCGGGCTCGCAGGGCCCCTGGGGTGCTACCATGGGAAACAAAACAAAGCATTTCCACAGCCTCCTAGGAATTCCTCACAACTCAACTCACACAGGGATCAAACAACATAACCACTCTTGGTTGGAACAACCTCTGGATGGTGAACTACCAACTTCCTTGGTTACTTATAGCCGGACCCTCCTTTGTCACGATGGGGGGAATGATGCCCCGGTATCTCTCAGCTGTGTGTATGAGCCGATCAACTGCCACAGCTACCATGGGAAACAAAACGAAGCATTTCCATAGCCTTCTTAGAATTCCTCACAACTCAACTCACACAGGGATCAAACAGCATAACCACTCTTGGTCGGAACAACCTCTAGATGGTGAACTACCAACTTCCTTGGTTACTTATAGTAGGACCCTCCTTTGTCACGACGGGGGGAATGATGCCCCGGTACCTCTCAGCTGTGTGTATGAGCCGGTCAACTGCCACAGTGGAGGGGGCGACCATGCTGCCAACACAGCTCCAGCGTGCCACCACGTGAACAACCCTGCTGATCATCTCGATCCATTGTGTAAAACATACCGTCGTCATGTGTGAACTCAGTGAAATTAGTCAAGGGCAATCATGTGTAGAGAGGGTGACCAGTAATCACACCACTTCGCCGTACGCTCCCAAATTCGTCATAAAAAATCCGTCGGCAATCCTGAGTGTAACATCATCATGAGTCCCACTTGTGCATACCCTCTTCCGTTGGTGCGCCATCTGCCACCAAGCAACCTGGAACACGCATTTTTTTTTTTAGCCAATGCGACTCAGACATCGCACTGCTCTAAACCCGCGCGATAGGGCTTCAACCTGTGACCATTTACCATCTTGGGGAGCATCCCCCCATCCAATCGCTGCAACTGAACCACTCCTCCTGAAGTAATACTATTGACGCGGTAGAGACCTAGCTAATGCATCTGCAACTTGCCTGGATGTTTCATAAACTTACTGTCATACAATAGCACCAAGTCACCTTGCTGAAACTACTTGTTTTTTATGTGGTGATCATGCCATGCCTTTTGGCGATCCTTCTCGACCCCTTGATGAAAGCCAGCGATAAACCGATCTTCTTCTAGTTCCACCAATTGTGCTAGACGCTCTTCTAATGCTGCAACATCATCCATGCTTGTAACAGCCACAATTCGTAAACTCGGAACAATGTACTCCATAGGCATGATTGCTTCCTTCCCATATACCAGCTTGAAAGGTGTCTGACCAGTCAACATTTTATATGTGGTGCGATAAGCCCACAACACTGCTGGAACTTTCAAATCCTAGTCGTCGCGGTTCGCATTGCACACTTTTGTTAATGCATGCTCCAATACCTTGTTAAATGCCTCTACCATCCCATTCGCCTATGGGTGATAGGGTGTACTCTTCTTGTGCTGAATCTGCAATTCCTTCGTCAATGCGCTGATAGTGCGATTGAGAAAATGGCTTCCTTGATCACTCAGCAAAATCTTGGGGCAGCCGAACCAAGTGATAATGTGATCAAACAAAAACCAAGCAGCCATTGCTGTGGAACAATCAACTACAGGTGTCGCTTCCACCCATCGGGTCAAATACTTGGTCGCTGTGATAATATACCGCGTACCTATGTGTTTCCCTGGTGGATTGATCAGCTCTGCAAAATCCACAGCCCATTTCTCAAATGGTTGTAATGTTAATTGAGCTAGTAACAACATCTCATCGCGTTTGGACGGTTTTCCAGTTCGTTGACAAACATCGCAAGACTGTGCATAGTCTGTCGCATCATTATGTAATGTGGGATACCAAAGCCCTGCACGTAATACCTTTCGGGCAGTTGCCCGACCGCCATAATTCCCTCCTGCGACTCTGCCATGTGCTTCAGCCAATATCTGCGCCTGCTCATGCGGTAAGACACATCTACGCAATATCTCATCGGTACCCAATTTATATAACTCTACCGCGATCAGTTGAAACTCAGCAGCCTCGACGACCAATTACTTCTTTTGAGTCGTGGTAAAGTCATCGGGTGCGGTTTCGGTCACCAAGAACTGAAGGATATCATCAAAATCGTGATCAGAAGCGGAAACATGAAACAACTGGGCATCCGACAATCCGTCTTCGATATTAGTCGGTTCCTCCCCTGTGTCAATCCATGACAAATGATCTGGTCTAGCATTCAACCGTCCCGGTTTCACAATAACTTCGAAATCAAAGTCCTGAAACAAAAGTAGCGATCGACAGATCTTCCCCCCCAACACAGGCTTATTGACCAAGTATTTCAATGTAGAATGATCAGTGAACATTTTAAAGTGGCCACCTAACAAATAATGCCTGAATTTCTGCAGCGCGTAAACCATGGCCAGACCTTCGCGTTCCGTGGTAGTGTAATTGCGTTTTGCAGAAGACAGCTTCCGACTGGAAAAAGAAATGGGATGATCAATGTCTCCTTCACCTGGTTGAGCGAATACAACCCCTAACGCAACTGATGAAGCATCAACGTGGACATGGAATTCCTTACTCCAGTCCGAAAAAACCAAAATCAGTGCCAACGCCATCTTTGCTTTGAGTGTTTCAAAAATTTCCTAACATTCCGGATTCCACTGGAATGCCGCATCCTTTTTCAACAACTTCTCCATAGGGGCAGTAATCGCAGCATAACCCCTAATGAACTTGCAATAGTATCCGGTGTGACCCAAAGTCGTGCGCAACTGCTTAACAGTGGTCGGCGGTTGCAACCCCAAAATAAGTGCAATCTTGGCTAGATCAACTAGCAATCCCTGCTTACACACGATATGACCCAGCAATATTCGAAAGGGAGAACAAAAAATACATTTCTTCAAGTTTAGCGATATCTGGTGCTGTCGGCATCACTCAAGCATCAACAGCAGATTGGCCAAATGATCGCGAATCAACCCATAAAGAGTCCAATCATACATATATACCTACAAAAACTTCTGAATAAAATATTTGAACGCAGCAACAACGACCCGGGAAAATATCCCAGGTGCATTCTTCAAACCGAACGGCATGACTGTGTACTGAAAGCAGCCCCATTCAGTAACAAAGGTTGTCTTGTGGCGATCTTCCTTGGCAATGCGAATCTAATGGTAGCCAAAGAATCCATCAGTGAAAGAGTACATCTCCTGGCCACCCACACCTTCAAGTACTTCATTAGTAAATGGGATCAGAAAGGGGTCATGCAAGCAGGCATCGTTCAACTTCCGCAAATCGACACAAATGCGCACTTCGCCTGTTTTCTTGTCCTACACCACCATAGGACTGATCCATTCTAACTCTTCCATAGGTTCGATAATACCACCATCCAGCATCCGATCAAGTTCCGCCTTGACCTTTTCTTTATGTCGCGGGTTTAGCCGATAAGGTCGCTGTCGGACTGGCGTAGCGTCTGGTTTCAATGGAATCCTCATCTCTCCTAAATCACCAAGGATTCCCTTAATTTCAGAAAACTTCATGGGAAACACGTCTTGAAATTCATGTAGTAACTCGGTGACCTTACTCATCATCTCATTGTCCCAATAATCCCCAACATTAGCAAACTTGGGAGTAGCTTCAGTGCCGATATTCATTTTGCGAAGCTGTAACGGCTGATTGAACGGGTTACTTGGCGCAACAGGTGGTACCACATCATGACTTCCTTCTAATTCGGGAATGTTAATATTCCGAGTATCATTATCCTCCTCTGGCCCTCCTCTAACATTGAAGCACTCCATGAGAGACTACATCTAACTGTGGGTGTGCGGATCAATAGGGCAGGTCACCGGAATAACCTGAAATATAACATCACGGATGAGCTGTAGAGCGTGATGGACATCAGGGTTGGCATCCGCAAATGTGAAAGTATGAGTGAAGCATATCGTCAACTCCCCCCATGTTGTAATGTTGCGGCGCAACTCAGCTGCAGTATACCACGAGCGCGGTATCTCCTGCAAAGTATGGACAAAAGCATGCACCCACTCATCTTTGGGTCACGTGACCCACAATCGTTGGCATTCCATCACATGATCACCAGGATCATTTCAGCCAGCATACTTGCCAGTGTGATAAACCTCAGTATTTCCAAATTGAACCATCATCAACCTTCAACACTGTGACCAATCTTTAATAAATTTCTTATGCATCGCCCACCAGCGTGTTGGAGTAGCCTTCAGTGCTTCCTCCAAGGCCAGCAATCGTTGTGGTTCTGGAACACGGTCTTCAAATTCTACTACAAAGGTGTCTAACCCAGGAAACCCCTCATAGATAGGAAATGTGATTGTTTCTGTCATAACATGACATAAATATTGCATAACTAAACCACATTTCCGGACTGATATTGCATGCATACGATTCTGCCAATGTTCCAATGCATCATTAGAATCAGAAGATGCATAACTCTCGCTGCGCCACTCCATCTCACCGTGGATAGTGGGATGAATGTAATCCTCAGATATATTAAATGCATGATCCCAACCAGTGTGATCGTCATCTTTGATAGGCTCAACATATCAGTGTCCTTCAGCTAGATCCAACGGAGCGATAACTCGGAAATGGCGATTCTCAAAAGTCATCATGTGCTTCTTGAAGTTGATTACAGCCACTATCGTTAGCCCATCCTATACCCAATAGTGAAGGATAGGAGCTTCCTCCATCAACTACCTCAATGACATCGAAGTCGGCATAAGTCTTCATTCCCTCAATATCAATCGTAAGCCGCAGAACGCGCCCAATAGGTGTAACCTTCACATGTTTAAGCAACTGGAGCTGCACAGGAGACCAGCTCAATGGGGGACTCCCCATTTTCTCCCATGCCTGCTTGGTTAAGATGTTAACATCCGAACCAAGATCAATAATCACAGAGTCAACATCATAATCGCTAATCTGAATATTCATTTGCATTTCCTTGCCAGTCTTCCTTCACTGTAAGGAGTTTACTGCCGACTCTTGCCGTCCTTTCGGAAGGCGTTGCAACCATCCCTCAATCTCAACCAGGGAAACCGGGTCTCATGCCAATGATAGACAGATTTCAAGGAACTTCTGCAATATCCCTGGTGGTGGTCAATCGACGTTGGATGTAGTATCAAAGATAGGCAGCATATCACAAATAAAATCCTTACCGCGGTCTTTTTCTAAAGTGCGACATGCCTCCAGAAATGGTTCTTGCTTCGCATCAATGTCGAAAGGTACCGTCTTCTAACCAGCTAGGCAGATGAGTGGTCATGAACCATCTTCCCCAGTCGTCTTACCTCCATGAGTGACAACAACCACCGATGCATCTTATGGTCGCGGTTCTGCAGAAATAGTCGCAATATTAGCACCTTGTGTCTGATTCTGCTGCAAATTCTCGGGTTGATTTACGTTCGGATTAGCGTTCGGTGGTGGTCGCGGGGGATGGTTCTGCACTGCTTGCTATACTGGGTTTGGTATCTGCAGAGTGTTCCCATCCTGCCATCTTGCAATCAACTGTGGACAATTCTCGACCGTATGATCATTATCGGAGCAAAATGTACACTGATTCTGGAGCAGTGGGCAGTCGTGCTGATAGTGGCCCCATACTGCACAGTGGTAACATTGAATAGGTCCACGACCACCTCGGCCTCCTCCTCCATGACCAAATACGCTACCGTGTCCGCCTCTGTAGCCTTCCCTGTAGCCGCCCTACTGCTAATACTGAGGTTGGTTAAATTGCTTCTGCATGGGTGTTGGTGGCATCCCTTGCCCTTGTGGTGCATATTGCAGTTGTTGCATGTACTGAGGCTGCGGGGGGTTCACCGGTGTATATTTCGGTACGAACTGCTGTGGTTGCTGCTGCTATGGTACAAACTGCATCTATGGTTGAGGTATCGGTTGAGCTACCTGCGGCTGTAGCGGTGTAGCACGCTGATCATCTTTGACATAGAATGCATCACACATTCTCTCCTGTAGCAACCCATATGCACGACAATACTTGTCATCATGTCCTACCAACTTAAAGAAGGTGCAATACAGATTTCACGGTGTTGTGACCATTTTCTGCATATACGGGAAATTATCATGACCGTGCCCAGATACATGACAAACGCGGCACCACAACATACTGCCGCCATTCAACGGGTTTGGCGCACCTAACACCAAATCGTTATGGAAATCCGGGCAATCATCTTTCGTATGTCCCTCTCGGCGACATCATGTACACCATACTTCATCTCACGGTTCTTTGTTCTTCTTTAAATCTTGCAATTGGATAGTCAGGTTAGCGAGCTGTGTCTGTATTTGCGACATCCCAGCTGCATTATCTCCAATCGGTGACGCTTCCAATCGCATTGCGATCTCTAGAGCTTCTCTAGGCGTCGAAATGTTTTGCTCCATCAGCGGCAGCAGAATGTGAGGTAGAAGTGTCACGATGAACCATTTTTTATGTTGGACAACACTCATATCAAAACTAACCTTTTCCATCAGTGTCTTGAATCGCTGGTCGAAATCCCATACCGTCTCATTGGGATACTGCTTAATTTCCTTCAATTCAGTAATATACTGGGCCTCCGACTTAGGCCGTCTAAATTCAACAATCATCCCATCCCGAATCTCATTCAATGACTTATCTAGGTCCCCCGTAGGGAGTAAGAAAAACTTCATGAACCAATCTAATGCACGACCTCGCAGATTCGTTGCCAACTATCCTTTCTTAACATTGTCGTCAGTGATCTGTTTCACGGTCAAGACCACTTCACACAAAAACCAATACTGCTCTGGGTTGTCTGTCGCACTGCCATGGAACAACGATAGTTTAACATCATCGCCCGCCATCTTGGGCTTCCTTCATCCTGTTGCTGTACTACTACTACCAATTAACTTTTGCGGTGTCGAAGTAGTTTGTCTCATTGGTTGAGAACTAGTGAGCGGAGGTGTGGGAACGTTGGTGATGGGGTTCGGTCCTGCCTCCATCCTGGGCGTAGCCTGGTCGTTTCTATCAGGACTGTGAGGTTGCTTCATCCCGTGTGGCCTTCCTTCACGGTCTTGCAGTCCGATCGCAGCAGGACCTTCTCCCATCCTCTGCCTCTTTTCCTGTCGGAACCTTGCTCCTCCTCTTGTAAGGCCACTTTCTTCCTCGGCTTCACTCACAATCTCCTCATGGTATGCACCCATCTACCCCTTTACCATTTCATGCACCGTTCCCCAATAGTCGCGGTACCCACGGCCTTCACCCACCACGCTTTCTACTGATCAAGGTGCATCTTTAATATACCTTTCTCGCAGATTAGCATCTTAATCGACAATTGGAGCGATAGCAGAAACCTTTCCCTCGGTCCGTCAAAGAAGTATCTTTCAACTTCACTATAGGATTTCTTCGTGTCGACTGCAAATTCTGTAATATATCCTTCCAAAATGCTATCAAGCCAAACTTCGACAGCCCGCGATGCCTTATTATTGACCTCCTACAATTCTTGAATCGATTCCGAGCTCCAAGTCATCGGTTCACCACTCTGGAAGTTCTTCTTCTGAAAAGTCAGCTTCGACAACCATTCATACAGAATAACAGGGAATTCACAGAAAAACCATTCATCCGGTCCTTCGAGAATGTATCTTTCCACCCACTGATCTACCGTCAGTCACGTGTTCCGACTTTCTTCGTCAGCGAAATCCTGTAACTTCTGATCGAACCATTTTTGTATCTCTAGCTTCGTCAGGTGCCACAACATGACCTCCTTCTACTTTGCACATGGTCCCAGAAACGAAACCATTTGTTGACCAAGTCGCAACCTCACAGTCGATAGGGGTCCACCGACTGTCGACCCATACCACAGTCTCCCTAGGCACCAGCCTGCGCAGGTTTGAGCCCACCCAGTAACACCCACAGAGCGGATGAGGTCTCACTCGAGGCGTCCAGGAAGAGCAGACGGAACCATGTTTCCGCCGAGGGAGGAGGCAAGTTGCGAAAATATGATACTAACAACAATTCCAAATATTCATCATAAAGTTCTAACACATCACCTTAATTGCAGCATTTAACATTACCATAGACAGAGATCACATATTACTTTAATCACAGCATTTTCACATAGATAGATAACACATTATTGTGGCATTCACATTATAGCAACAAAAAACAGATAACTGCATCAAGAACAAGCATTAACATAGGCATCGAGCAACATTACACACAGATTGCACCAAATCATCATCCTTATATTACTGTGGAAAACCAAAAGCAGTACATAAATCCCTACGTAACACCCGCATTATCTCGTATATAGCTCTATCTCTAGCTCTTATCCATCGACTTCTATCTCTAACACTTACAATTATCCTCTATTTATAGGCTTCCGCCGATTACAATACTTGTCTACTTTCCTAACCGACACTATGGACAATCGACTAACTGAATTGGTCTAATGACCCAAAAACCCACATACCGCGGTACAATGACTTGATATTACAAAATACATGACCCAAAAACCGCCAACTACGGTATACTTGACTCAATATTACAAAATACATGGTCCAAGTGACCCAAAACCCGCCAAGTGCGGTATCTTTTTTTTTTTTTACCCAATGCGACTCAGACATCGCACTGCTCTAAACCCACGTGATAGGGATTCAACCTGTGACCATTTACCAGCTTGGGGAGCATCCCCCCATCCAATCACTGCAACTGAACCGCTCCTCCTAAAGTAATACTATTAACGTGGTAGGGACCCAGTCAATGCATCTGCAACTTGCCTGGATGTTTCATAAAATTACTGTCATACAACAGCACCAAGTCACCTTGCTAAAACTACTTGTTTTTTATGTGGCGATCATGCCATGCCTTCTGGCGATTCTTCTGCACCCCTTGATGAAATCCAGCGATAAACCGATCTTCTTCGAGTTCCACCAATTGTGCTAGATGCTCTTCTAATGCTGCAACATCATCCATGCTTGTAACAGCCGCAATTCGTAAACTCGGAACAATGTACTCCATAGGCATGATTGCTTCCTTCCCATATACCAGCTTGAAAGGTGTATGACCAGTCAACATTTTATATGTGGTGCGATAAGCCCACAACACTGCTGGAACTTTCAAATCCCAGTCGTTGTGGTTCGCATTGCACACTTTTGTTAATGCATGCTCCAATACCTTGTTAAATGCCTCTACCATCCCATTCCCCTATGGGTGATAGGGTGTACTCTTCTTGTGCTGAATCTGCAATTCCTACGTCAATGCGCTGATAGTGCGATTGAGAAAATGGCTGCCTTGATCACTTAGCAAAATCTTGGGGCAGCCAAACCGAGTGATAATGTGATCAAACAAGAACCGAGCAGCCATTGCTACAGAACAATCAACTACAGGTGCCGCTTCCAACCATCGGGTCAAATACTCAGTCACTGTGATAATATACCACGCACCTGTGCGTTTCCCTGGTGGATTGATCGGCTCTACAAAATCCACAACCCATTTCTCAAAGGGTTGTAATGTTAATTGAGGTAATAACGACATCTCATCGCGTCTGGACGGTTTTCCAGTTCGTTGACAAACATCGCAAGACCGTGCATAGTCTTTTGCATCATTATGTAATGTGGGCCACCAAAGCCCTGCACGCAATACCTTTTGGGCAGTAACCCGACTGCCATAATTCCCTCTTGCGACTCCGCCATGTGCTTTAGCCAATATCTGCA
The DNA here is from genome assembly GCA_027924585.1 of Larix kaempferi. Lineage (NCBI taxonomy): Eukaryota > Viridiplantae > Streptophyta > Pinopsida > Pinales > Pinaceae > Larix > Larix kaempferi. The sequence continues at coordinate 3,109,053 of BSBM01001619.1, forward strand.
CCTACTCATGCGGTAAGACACATCTACGCAATATCTCATGGGTACCCAATTTATATAACTCTCCTGCGATCAGTTGAAAGTCAGTAGCCTTGATGACCAATTGCTTCTTTTGAGTCATGGTAAAGTCATCGGGCGTGGTGCCAGTCACCAAGAACTGAAAGATATCATCAAAATAATGATCAGTAGCGGCAACATGAAATAGCTGGGCATTCGGTAATCCATCTTCGATATTAGTCGGTTCCTCCCCTGTGTCAATCTGTGACAAATGATCTAGTCCAGCATTCAACCGTCCCAGTTTCACAATAACTTCGAAATCAAAGTCCTGAAACAAAAGTAGCCATCGACAGATCTTCCCCCCCAACACAGGATTATTAACCAAGTATTTCAATCCAGAATGATCAGTGAACATTTTAAAGTGGCCACCCAACAAATAATGCCTAAATTTCTGCAGCGCGTAAACCATGGCCAAACCTTCGCGTTTTGTGGTAGTGTAATTGTGTTCTGCAGAAGACAGCTTCCGACTGGCAAAAGCAATGGGATGATCAATGTCGCCTTCACCTGGTTGAGCGAATACAACCCCTAACGCAACCGATGAAGCATCAACGTGGACATGGAATTCCTTACTCCAGTCTGGAAAAACCAAAATCGGTGCTGACGCCATCTTTGCTTTGAGTGTTTCAAAACTTTCCTGACATTTCGGATTCCACTGGAATGCCACATCCTTTTTCAACAACTTCTCCATAGGGGCAGTAATCGTAGCATACCCCCTAATGAACTTGTGATAGTATCCGGTGTGACCCAAAGTTGTGCACAACTACTTAATAGTGGTCGACAGTTGCAACCCCAAAATAAGTGCAATCTTGGCTGGATCAACCAGCAATCCCTGCTTACACATGATATGATCCAGCAATATTCCAAAGGGAGCACAAAAAATACATTTTTTCAAGTTCAGCGATATCTGGTGCTGTCGGCATCGCTCAAGCATCAACCACAGATTGGCCAAATGATCGCGAATCAACCCATAAACAGTCCAATCATCCATATATACCTGCAGAAACTTCTGAATAAAATCTTTGAATGCAGCAACAACGACCCGGGAAAATATTACACGTGCATTCTTCAAACCGAACGGCATGACTGTGTACTAAAAGCAACCCCATTCAATAAAAAAGGTTGTCTTGTGGCAATCTTCCTTAGCAATGCAAATCTGATGGTAGCTAGAGAATCCATCAGTGAAAGAGTACATCTCCTGGCCAGCCACGCCTTCAAGTACTTCATCAGTAATCGGGGTCGAAAAGGGGTCATGCAAGTAGGCATCGTTCAACTTCCGCAAATCGACACAAATGCACACTTCGCCTGTTTTCTTGTCCTGCACCACCATAGGACTGATCCATTTTGACTCTTCCACAGGTTCGATAATACCAGCATCCAGCATCCGATCAAGTTCTTCCTTAACCTTTTCTTCATGTCGCAGTTTTAGCTAATAAGGTCGTTGTCGGACTGGCTTAGCGTCTGGTTTCAATGGAATCCTCATCTCTCCTAAATCACCCAGGATTCCCTTGATTTCGGAAAAATTTGTAGGAAACACGTCTTGAAATTCATGTAGTAACTCGGTGACCTTACTCATCATCTCATCATCCCAATAATCCCCAACATTAGCAAACTTGGGAGTAGCTTCAGTGCCAATATTCATTTTGCGAAGCTGTAACGGTTGATTGAACGGGTTACTTGGCGCAACAGGTGGTACCACATCACGACTTCCTTCTGATTCGAGAATGTTAATATTTCGGGGATCATCATCGTCCTATGTCCCTCCACTAACGTTTAAACACTCCATGAGAGACTGCATCTGACTGTGGGTGTGCGGATCAACAGGGCAGGTCACCGAAACAACCTGAAATATCACATCACGGATGAGCTGCAGAGCGTGATGGACATCAGGGTTGGCATCCGCAAATGTGAAAGTATGAGTGAAGCAGATCGTCAACTCCCCCCATGTTGTAATGTCACGGCGCAACTCAGCTGCAGTATACCACGAGCGCGGTATCTCCTCCAAAGTATGGACAAAAGCATGCACCCACTCATCTCTGGGTCGCGTGACCCACAATCGTTGGCATTCCATCACATGATCACCAGGATCAGTTCAGCCATCATACTTTCCAGTGTGATAAAGCTCAGTATTTCCAAATCGAACCATCATCAACCTTCGACACTGTGACCAATATTTATTAAATTTCTTATGCGTCGCCCACCAGCATGCTGGAACAGCCTTCAGTGCTTCCTCCAAGGCCAACAATCACTGTGGTTCTAGAACACGGTCTTAAAATTTTGCTACAAAGGTGTCTAAGCTAGGAAACCCTACATAGATAGGCAATGTGATTGTTTCCGTCGCAACATGACATAAAGATTGCATAACTAAACCATATTTCTGGACTGATATTTCATGCATGCGATTTTGCCAATGTTCCAATGCATCATCATAATCGAAAGACACATAAGTCTCGCTATGCCACTCCAGCTCACCATGGATAGTGGGATGAATGTAATCCTCATATATATTAAATGCATGATCCCAACTAGTGTGATCATCATCTTTGACAGGCTCATCATATCGACGTCCTTCAACCGGATCTAACAGAGCGATAACTTGGAAATCGCGGTTCTCAAAAGTCATCATGCGCTTCTTGAAGTTTATTACAACTCCGCTATAGTTAGCCCATCCTATCCCCAATAGCGCAGGATAGGAGCTTCCTCCATCAACTACCTCAATGACATCGAAGTTAGCATATGTTTTCATGCCCTCAATATCAATCCTAAGCTGCGGAACGTGCCCAATAGGTGTAACCTTCGCATGGTTAGCCAATTGGAGCTGCACAGGAGACCAGCTCAATGGGGGACACCCCATTCTCTGCCATGCCTGCTTGGTTAAGATGTTAACATCCGAACCAAGATCAAGAATCACAGAGTCAACATCATAATCACTAATTTGAATATTCATTCGCATTTCCTTGCTAGTCTTCCTTTGCTGTAAGGAGTTTACTGCTGACTCCTGCCGTCCTTTCGGAAGTCCTGCAACCATCCCTCAATATCAACCAAGGAAAACGGGTCTCATGCCAATGATAGACAGCTTTCAAGGAACTTCTGCAATATCCCTGGTGGTGGTCTATCTACGTCGGATGTAGTATCAAAGATAGGCGGCATATCACAAATAACAACCTTACCGTGGTCTTTTTCTAAAGTGCGACATGCCTCCATGAATGTTTCTTGCTCTGAATCAATGTCAAAAGGTACCGTCTTCTGACCAGCTAAGCGGATGAGTGGCGCAAACCATCTTCCCCAGTCGTCTTACCTCCAAGAGTGACAACAGCCACCGATGCATCTTGTGGTCGCGGTTTTGCAGAAATAGTCGCAATATTAGCACCTTGTGTCTGTTTCTGCTGCAAATTCTCGGGTTGATTTATGTTCGGATTAGCATTCGGTAGTGGTCGCGGGGGCTGGTTCTGCATTGGTTGCTGCACCGAGTTCTGTACCAGTTGTTGTACTGGGTTTTGTATCTGTGGAGTGTTCCCAGCCTGCCATCTTGCAGTCACGTTGAAAGTGGCCCCATACCACATAGTGGTAACATTGAATAGGTCCACGAGCACCTCGGCCTCCTCCTCCACAACCAAATACACCATCGCGTCCGCCCCTGTAGCCTCCCCGGTAGCCGTCCTGCTGCTGATACTGAGGTTAGTTAAACTGTTGTTGCATGGGTGTTGGCGGCATCCCTTGCCCTTGTGGTGCATACTGCGGTTGTTGCACGTACTGAGGCTGCGGGGGGTTCACCAGTGTATATTGCGGTACGAACTACTGCGGTTGCTGCTGCTACGGTACAAACTACATCTGTGGTTTAGGTATCAGCTGAGCTACCTGCGGTTGTAGCGGTGTAGCACACTGATCATATTTGACATAGAATGCATCACACATTCTCTTCTATAGCCACCCATATGCACGACAATCCTTGTCATCATGTCCTACTGACTTATAGAAGGTGCAATATAGATTTTGCGGGGTTGTGACCATTTTCGGCATATACGGGCAATTATCATGACTGCACCCAAATACATGACAAACGCGGCACCATGGCATACTGCCACCATTCAACGGGTTTGGTGCACCTGACACCAAATAGTTATGGAAATCCGGGCAATCATCTTTTGTATGTCCCTCTCGGCGACATCGCGTACACCATACTTCATCGCGTTGTTCTGTGTTCTTCTTTAAATCTTGCGATTAGATAGTCAGGTTAGCGAGATGTGTCTGTATCTGCGACATCCCAGCTGCATTATCTCCAATCGGTGACGCTTCCAATTGCATTGCGATCTCTAGAGCTTTGCTAGGCGTCAAAATGTTTTGCTGCATCAGTAGCAACTGAATGTGGGGTAGTAGTGCCGCGATGAACCATTCTTTATGTTGGAAAACACTCATATCAAAACTAACCTTTTCCTTCAGTGTCTTGAATCGCTAGTCAAAATCCCATACCGTCTCATTGGGATACTGCTTAATTTCCTTCAATTCAGTAATATATTGGGCCTCCGACTTAGGCCGTCTAAATTCACCAATTAGCCTATCCCGAATCTCATTCAATGACTTATCTGGGGCCCCCATAGGGACTAAGACAAACTTCATGAACCAATCTAATGCATGACCTCGCAGAGTCGTGGCCAACTGTCCTTTCTTAACATCGTCATCAGTGATCTGTTTCACGATCCAGAACGCTTCACACAAAAACCAATACTACTCTGGGTTGTCTATCGCACTGCCATGGAACAATGGTAGTTTAGCATCATCGCCCGCCATCTTGGGCTTCCTTCCTCCTGTCGCTCTACTACTACTACCAATTAACTTTTGCGGTGTCAACGTACTCGGCGGTGTCGAAGTAGTTTGTCTCGTTGGTTGAGAACTAGTGAGAAGAGGTGTGGGAACATTGGTGCTGGGGTTCGGTCCTGCCTATATCCTAGGCGTAGCCTGGTCGTTCCTATCAGGACTGTGAGGTCACTTCGTCACGTGTGTCCTTCCTTCACGGTCTTGTAGTCCAATCACAGCAGGACCTTCTCCTATCCTTTGCCTCTTTTCCTATCAGAACCTTGCTCCTCCCCTCGTAAGGCAACTTTCTTCCTCGGCTTCGCTCACAGTCTCCTCATGGTCTGCACCCATCTACCCCTTTACCATTTCATGCACCATTCCCCAACAATCACAGTACCCACGGCCTCCACCCACCAGGCTGTCTACTGAGCAAGGTGCATCTTTAATATACCTTTCTCGCAGATTAGAATCTTAATCGACAGTTGGATCGATAGCAGAAACCTTCCCCTCGGTCTGTCAAAGAAGTATCTTTTAGCTTCACTATAGGATTTCTTCGTATCGACTACAAATTCCGTAATATATCCTTCCAAAATGATATCAAGCCAAACTTCGACAGCCCACGATGCCTTATTATCGATCTCCTTCAATTCCTGAATCAATTCCGGGGTCCAAGTCTTCGGTTCACTACCCTGGAAGTTCTTCTTCTGAAAATTCAGCTTCGACAACCATTCATACAGAATAACCGGGAATTCAAAGAAAAACCATTCATGCGGTTCGTCGTGAATGTATCTTTCCACCCACTGATCTACGATCAGTCACGTGTTCCGACTTTCTTCTTCAGCGAACTCCTGTAACTTCTGATCGAACCATTTTTGTATCTCCGGCTTCATCGGGTGCCACAACATGACCTCCTTCTACTCTGCACATGGTCCTAGCAACGAAACCATTTGCTGACCAAGTCGTGACCTCACAGTCGACAGGGATCCACCGACTGTTGACGCATACCATAGTCTCCTTGGGCACCGGCCCGGGCAGGTTTGAGCCCACCCAACAACACCCACAGAGTGGATGAGGTATTACCCGAGGCATCTAGGAAGAGCAGATGGAACCATGTTTCTACCGAGGGAGGAGGCACGTTGCGGCAATATGATACTAACAACAATTCCAAATATTCATCATAAAGTTCTAGCACATCACCTTAATTGCAGCATTTAACATTACCATAGACATAGATCACATATTACTTTAATCACAACATTTTCACATAGACAGATAACACATTATTGCGGCATTCACATTATAGAAACAGAAAACAGATATCTGCATCAAGAACAGGCATTAGCATAGGCATCGAGCAACATTACACACAGATTGCACCAAATCATCATCCTTATATTACTGTGGCAAACCAAAAGCAGTACATAAATCCCTGGGCAACACCCGCATTATCTTGTATATAGCTCTATCTCTATCTCATATCCATCGACTTCTATATCTAACACTTACAATTCTCCTTTATTTATAGGCTTCCGCCTATTACAATACTTGTCCACTTTCCTAACCTACACTATGGACAATCAACTAACTGACTTGGTCTAATGACCGAAAAACCCGCATACCGCGGTACAATGACTTGATATTACAAAATACATGACCCAAAACCCACCAACTGCAGTATACTTGACTCAATATTACAAAATACATGGTGCAAGTGACCCAAAACCCGCCAAGTGCGGTATCCTTTGGCACAAGATACTCCTTTCGCGCCTTCATCCAACGTGTTGCGGCGTCAGCAGTACCGCGATCTTTCCTCATCAAACTGCCTGCCAACATTAGTTCCTAAAGGATAATTTTGCACATGCAGAACCAAAAACAATGTCATGAACCTACAGACATGACCTCCCAAGAAAAATATTCACCTTAATTATTAACCACAATAAAAATTATTATGCAACTTCTATAACCCATAATTCCTATAACCCTTAGTCATTAACCATTAACTAATATAAATCCCAAAAACTTATAACTCCCAATTCCTTATAAATCTTTTAAATCATAACCCTTAGCCATTATCTCCAAACTCATATACCGCCTAGCCATTTTATACTTAACAATTATAACTTTTAACCATTATAATCTCAAATCTCTACCACTCCTAGATCCTATGAACCCTATAAATTATAACCCCTAGAAAGTAGTAATATTAGTTATAATGGATGCAACTCCTAACCTTTGACCCTTAACACTTGAATATTACAAACTCTAAACTTGAAACTCTTACCTTTTAAAACAATAAACAAAAATAGTTGCAAACCAAATCTTATAAGCATTATCATCCCTAACCCACTATAACCATTGGCATCTAACCATTATCACCAATATACCCTATAACTCCTAATCATTATAATCCCTATCTAGTAACCCTTATAACCCACAAATCCTATAATATGTATATATTATAACACAAAATCCCTAACTCGCATAACCTATAATCCATATAGTGCATATCCCCTTGTACATATAAATATTCATCCCTATAAAAATAAATCCATGACCCCTATATCTCAATCCCCAAACCCTTAACCATTAGTACTTATCCATTGCAATCCCTAATCCCTAGTACAACTAACCATTATAACTCTTGGCCTACTATAATCCTAAACTAGTATATCCCCTATAAATCCTAAATCCTAACACATAATGATATATCCCTCATTCCCTAACACTTATATCCCTTAACCCCTAAAATCCTAACCACCTAATCCTAACCTCTAAAGTCTCCAGTCAAATAAAAATTAACCCCTAAACCTTATAAATTATATAGCCGATAACTCTTAACCCTTCTAATAACTAATGCATGTCAACCTTAACTCCTCACCTGAAACACCTAATCCTTTATAGCATGTATAAATCCTATCCACTACTATCCATTAAGCCCAAGCACCTAAAACACCTAACCCATAGAGTTCCTAATCTATAATCCATATTATCCATACCCCTAACCACTATAATCCCAAAATGATAACATGAATTATACTTAAATATTATAACCCTTAATCCCAAATCCCTAACCCTTAACTTGTATAAGCTCTAATACTTGAGAAGTATTAGCCATAATCACTTACTAGCCATTGACCCAAACCAGCCACAATCCTTAACCCTTATAAGCCAATAAATCCAAACCCTTGACTCTTATAACTTGTATCCTCATAATTCCGATCCCTTATCAACCTTAACCCTAATAACACTAAATAATTATAATTCCTAACACACTAAAACTATAAATTAGTGAATATTATAGGGCATAACCACCAAAATCCTTAATTCATGCAACTCATAATCACTAACTCTCAACAATCCCTATTATTAATGTACATAAAATATCAATTATAACCACCAAAGCTTATGATATCTTACCAATATAATCATTATCCCTTGTAATCATTAACCAGTATGACCCTTAACCAATAAAAATATTAATCCTTAACTATTATATCCATTAAATAAAACCCCGAATAAACCCAAACCCCTATAACCCCTAACCCTTATAACCTCTAATCCTCATCAACCTTAAACTTTATCATCAAACACCCAACCCTTAAAACCTATAACCCATATCCAATATAAACCTAATGACTAATTGATATCATTCCTAACCCCTATAACCCTTATCCATTGTCCATCCTTACCATTATCTCCTAATAAATCACCCTTAAAACTTATAACCCTTAACCACTATAACATATATCCCCTATAACAACTAGAGAATAAGTGCTATAATGTCTATATAATGTCCTATAACCCATTTTGAATCGAATAAAAAAGACAAATCATAACAATAACACCTCTAACCCTTCAGACATGTCCCACTCCCACTATGATGTAACCCCTTTTGATTATAACCCTTAAAACATAGAGTTTGTATCCCCCTAACTCCTACTAGTAATAATTATAATCCTTAAACCCTAAATTTTGTATCCCCCTAACCCTTACTAGTAATAATTATAACCCTTAACACCTATCACTCCAAATCCCGTAATCCCTAAACCTTTCCCTTAATCCCTATAAACCCATATAGTTTTAAAACCTATCCCATATAACTATTTATCCCTTAATTTGATCACTCCTAACGTATATAATCCATATTCAATAACTATTACAACCCTTAACCCATACAAAACATGACTCATAACCTCTAACCATCTTAACCCTTAACCAATAATCTATATAACATTTAACATCTAACTTCAAACCCATAACTCTAGTCTAATATCTTGTATAATTCCTAATTTTGGCATGGTAACCCACATCACACTAATCCTTAACTTCTAACCATTATAACAGCTAAAGTATATCATTCTTAAGCTTTAGTCATTATAGCCACTAACAACTATAATACCTATATTTTGAAATCTGTAACCCCTAACCATTATATTCCTTCTAAATTTGCTCATACTTTACCATTTACCGTTATACCTAACCTGCTTAACCATTGTCCACCAACACCTAAACTAAATAATTTGTAACCTATTTAACCACCAACATCGAATCCCTTATTCATACAACATTATCTCGTAATTCCCAACCCTTAATCAGTGTAATCTCTAACAAGAAACCACTATAATCCATAATCCATAAGACCCCTAGTCCTTAATATCTATCAACATCTACCAAAAACTATAATCTCTTATCTTTATATCCCATGACCCCCATCAAACCTAACACTTGCCCCTCTCCCTTATTACTTCTATCACTTATATTCCACTACCCTAAAAAACCTTAATTAGTGTTATTCCATAAAAATTATAAACTTTAACTAGTAAACTCTCCAATCCATCATATTTACCACCCATACAATCCCCAACATTTATGCATCATAGCCTCTAATATACCTAGCCTCACACCCTTAATTCATATAATCTCTTATACTAGTGACCTCTTAACCATGCCCAGTTCTAACAACTCTAACATCTTACTTATATAATATCTTTAGCATAACAAATATAAGCATGATCCTTATGGTTTGTAAACCCTTTCATCCCCAACCCTTAACCGCTATAAGGGTTATCCCATATAACCCCTAACCATACCACTGTAATCCCCAACCCCTAACTAATGTATTACTTAATATGTTATACCTATAACCCTTAATTTTATATTGGTAAACCCATATAGCCAATATCACTAAACCATCATAACCCCTAACAAGTAACATTTATAAACAGATAACCCAAATAATCATTTTCCATATCACCTTATGGTTTAACCATTATAACCATTGATCCCTATAACCCCTGTGTATTAACACCTATTATAACATTTATGAGTCAATTCGGCGCCGCTGAGGTGGTGGTGGAGATTCCACTGTGAGTGGAGGAAGGTTTCTCAACCTTTGTGACCTACGAAGAGGGTAGTCCTCCATAGTTGCAAAAATATAAACTAAGTATTAAACCTAGTGCCCACTAAAATAGTATGGAACAAACAACACACCACTATAAAATTTTCCTAAAGTAATCAAGACCAGGAAAACAGAGATGATACTCTCAAAGGAGAGTTTAGGATGATTAGGGCCCATAACTAACCATTAGATTAGCAAAGGACAGTTACCTGAGGTCCACAATATAGTGTCTCTGAGTGCAAGCATTTGAATCACCAACCGCCCTCCCAAATAACTACAAGGGATTTCCTCCCACGTCCGTCCTAGGTACATTGGAAATATCCTTCCACTGTCACCTGTGTAGATCCCTATAGGTAAAAGAAACTAAAGTCTACCACAGTTGCAAAAAAAGTCCGGGGGACAAGCGCAGGTCTAGCCAAGACGCATGGGAGGGGTGACTAAGCTCGAAATCCAAGAGTACACAAGGCACTAATGGATCCTCGTACGTGAATTAGCTCTGGTGTATGCTCGACTAAAAAGCGGGAGGGTATCCCCAACATTCCAATCTCACACTACCTCGTGCTTAACTCTGGTTTGAGTAGAGCTTCCCGTCACACCTCCACAAAGGTGGATTTACCTAAACGATAGTCTTACTACGATTTTGAGGTTTGAATGGTTTTAGAAAGTTTAAAATGTTCTATTCCAAAACCCTAGCCTAAGGTAGTTGGTTTGTGTGAGACCTAAAAAGAAAAAGTTACTAATAAAATTTACTAATGATTCTTTGTAAGGATGTATTACTCAAAAGGGTAGTGCGTTTGTGTGCATGATGGTTACAACTGAAAGTAAAGTGTACATATGGAAATGTAAAATCTTCACAATTTTCTTGCTTGTCTTTCAAAACATAAGATGCAAAGTAAACCTAAAAGCCAACTATAATTTTTTATTTTTTTTAAAGAATAGCATAAACAAATTATAACTACTTCGAAAAAAAAGAGAAAATTATTTCCCTAAAGGAAATGTTCTTTTTTTATTTGGTTTTTTCTTTATAAGTGAAAGAAAATGCAAATAACTATGAACAGACAAGAATAATCAGTAATGCATGTGAAGGAAAAATGGACCTAAGACTATAAAAATCAGAACTTCACCAACACAAAGCACTGAGAATGACCAACCCAAAAAAGTTGCTTCACAAACCCTAGAAGTAACTCAAATTTGGAACCAATATGCTATAAGAATCAACCGATATAAAAGATAGAAAGAAAATGAATAAAAAATAGATAACAAGCTTCTCTCCAAACAACCAATGACTACAGAGGACTAAATCCAAGCATCCTCCAAATAAAGTATGGGCTAGAAAGACTTAAGGAACCTGCAACAAGAAAAAAGAACCAAAAGAGGATTCGTAAAGGGCTAACAAGACTCAAAATACACAGAAGTAGTAAAAAAACTAAAATCAACAGACAAAATTTCCATATCAAAGCAAAACAACCCTAAAGAAAAAAAAATTCTCCAGGAAAAACCGCGACTGTAATAACAGAAGCACGCGGTTGACTCGTGAGTACAGTAATGGTCAACTCGCGGGTACAGGGTAATAACCACGACTGTAAGTATAACAGACTCATGGGTATGCTCTGATAAAAGTTAAAAAAGAAAGCAGACTAAAGACCATACCATAAAAGAGTTAAGCAAAAAGGATAAAAAATGTCCCAAAACCTTCACAAAGACCTAACACATTGATAAAAACTGAAAGAAAAGAATCTCAAGAATCCCCAAAGCAAAAAACAGGTGCTCCCCAGCAGAGTCGTCAGTTCTGTTGTTAGGGAAAGTATCCTATAGCAGGGGAGAGACAACCAACATACTGATGTAGAAAGACAGAAATACAATGTTCTGCAAATGCAATTACTAAGCAAAGAGATCTAGGTTAGAAGGATGTGTACCTTATTCAGAAGGTTGATCCAAGCCTTTCTCTTCCTTGCTCTTCAATGCAACAACCTACAAAACAACCTCAAAACCTTCTTCAAACCAGTTTGACTACAAATAAAAAGATTGATATTTATAACAACATAAAACATCAACTTGTAATCAGATTTGAAACATTCATGAATAAATCATATTTGGGAAAGGAAGAATATCTTATCTTTATTAATGCATGAAGCAAGTACATAAATTATACCTGTCTGCAACTAGCACCGTCGTAACCAGACCATGGTTCCTTCTCCTCTCTCTTGAGTAAGAATTCCTCCAGCATTACATTACCAAAAGTTGGCTCTCCTTCTCCAAGGCCCTCCCCTTGTATTTATGGCAAGGGTAGGAGGATAAGTTCGAAGGGTGGTTGGAATAGGTAGTTGAGGAAGTTGGAATAACTCCCAAAACTAATCCATACTTAGTGTTTTTATATATTTTTTTGAGATTTCTTAAGATACCCGTGACTATGATATAGGACAACCTGTGAGTGACTTGTGACTATCATGGCTTGCAGCTAGCGAGTGCAGCTTTTCAAAAGATACCCATGGGTTGTCAGTGTAGACACCCATGGCTAATCCGCGTGTTGTCAAGCATAAGAGTCATGGTTATGCTAAAAAATAGGCAGAAAAAATATGTTTTGAGGAAAGGACTGCAAGGATCAGCTCCAATTCATCTAAGGTCAAGCAAGCTCTTCCATCCTAGTGTCCTTTTGTGTGACCTAACATGGTAATGTGGTCACAAAAGGAGAAGTGCTAATTTGACCGATAACATGTTTAATCACCCTTCTTTCTTTGTTGGGTGTTTTTAATGCTCATGTTGGTTGTGATGTTGATGTAACGAGCAAGGTTTACTATGATAATTGTGCTACTAGATTACTTACACATATCTCTCCTCCTATCCTTAGTAAGCAAACATTTGTTTTTCATAGATTTTCAATTTGTTTTGCATTTTATGTAGGTTTTTTTCATTTGGGTCTTTGCATTTTCTTACTTTTGAGATATGAAAGATTAGATATAGTGTTGAAGAATAGATCTTGTATTGAGATTCTCTAGTTAGAACGCTCTTTGTGTTTTTCTGGATTGATTTATTACTACGATGCACAAACTTACCCTTTTGTTCTTGTGCTCACATTACTTTCATTTCTTACAAGGTTGTTCTTTAATGGAGTGCAAAATAATGATGGTCTCTTTTTACGCATTATTTGCAACATAAATTGAATCACCATTTCAAATATATAAATTTAATTTATTATAAAAAATTCATAACCGACTCAAATTTGATTTTTTCTAACATTGACATTTTATATTTTCAGCAAATGATAAGGTATATGCCCATTTTAGTGCAACCTTTGAATGGCTAAATGATGGGATACATATACAAAAATTGGCAAACATGTAGACAACAAATAGTACTAGTGCAACCCTATTTTTCCAAAATAAAATTAGTGCGTCTAAATATTTTTTAAAATTATCTAATTGAGCAGACCTCAAAATTAGTATGCCAAGTGTTAGTGCAGATTGTCAAGGTCTTAATGTAATGATGATGGATTGGATTTTTTATAGGATGTAGAGGTCAAGGTCTAGTAGTGCAACATATGATTTGTTTTTATGAAATGGTTGAGAAACAAAAAAGTTATGGCATAAACATGATCAGTTTTCTAAAATTCCAGTTGCATCTAAAAGGTAGACCAACTTCATGCACTCACCCATCGGTTTCCGAGTGTTGTATACAATGCACTGTTAGAAAAACAAGATCGCAGAGCAATAACAATAAACAAGATGCAAATATAAATCACATAAAACACATTACAAGAGAGACACCAATATAATGTGGTTCACCCAAGATGGGCTACGTCCACATAGAAATTGCCTGTCCTTATTATTATACCATCCAACAAATGAAGGGATACAACCTGCAGCACATCCGCTGTAACTTCCTCTTCACTCTCTCATAGTCTCTCTTACACAATCATAGATATTTACAATGCTACAATACATTACAAAACCGTATTACAATGTATTCCTTTTAAAGGGGATTTTCCATGGGAAAATACCACGGGTTATCCAAAACCATGGGCCCATAATCTGCTGGCCAACAAAACAACCCAAAAAATTACTTTCGGGGGCTTCACGCCCTAACCCCCGCAGGGGGACCACTGTCCCCTGGACCCCCCCAACCGGGGGGGGGGGGGAAACCCCCGTGGGGGGGAGATGATTCCCCACACCTCGCTGCTGGGGTGAGTGTACAATCCACCTACATATCATATAAACCCTGGGTACAAACACGGGTAAAACAACAACATCTCTGAATCAAGAATATCAGGCTCCACAACCAACAATCCCCCACTTGGAGACTGATCACAACAACTCCACCGCTGCTGCACTTGCTGGACTATGCTATGAACCTTAGACTTGGCAAATTTCTCATCTTTACCTTCATGCTAGAAGGCCAACTAAAACCAAGCAGGAACTCAGTTTCTCTCTGTTTAATACCTTTTTCATCATGTCTGTAGGATTCTGGCTAGTGTGTATCTTTTCTAGCTTCAACAGTTCATCTTCCAGAAAAAAGCGTATGAAATGGTACTTGAGGTTTATATGTTTAGTATTAGAATAGAAGACTTAGTTCTTTGCAAGATGAATGGAACTGTGCCTGTCACTATACAACCTGCTATCCTCCTGCTTCTTACCCAATTCCTCCATGAACTTCTGCAACTAAATCATCTTTTGTTAGGAACCCATGTCAACCCTTCTCTTTACTTTGTTAGTATATTTTTATTGGATGCATATGCCTTGTAAGTCATCTCGTAGTATTATATGTTCCATGGTATTGATCCATAGTTTGTATTATCCTATAGTATTATATGTTCCATCGTATTGATCCATAGTATTGGACGCATATGCTTTGTAAGTCGTAGTATTATATGTTCCATGGTATTGATATATAGTATTGGATGTATAGACTTAGTATATAAGTACGTGTTGAGGCTAATGAAGGCATCCATGATTTAATTGTATTGAGCTTGATAAAAGGAGGTTTCCCCCTCGAAGTGGCTTGCGATCAATAAATACTTCTGTGTTTTGTTATTTCTGATATATCATGCATTTTCATTAATTAATTGTTGGAGGTTCCTCACATCTCTTTACTAGCCTCTATAACAACAACATGCTATGCTTCCGTTGTTGAAAGTGCAACAACCTTTTGCAACTTTGAAATCCAACTTATTGTTGTTCCACCTACAATAAAAACATACCTTGTGGTGCTCCTCCTGTTGTCTTTATCACCTGCCATATCTGCATCAACATATCCTTGTAGAACAATATATGAGCCTCCAAAACATAATCCATGAGTGGTAATACCTCTCAAATACCCGAGAGTCCACTGTACTTCCTTCCAATGTTCTTTACCTAGATTGTTCATATGCTTGCTCATAAATCCCACTGCATGTGCAATATCTGGTCTTGTGCACACCATGGCATATATCAAGCTACCAACTGTTGATGAATAGGGAAAATTGGACATGTAATCTATCTTTTTCTTTGTCTTAGGACACATCTCCTTACTTAGTTTGAAATGTATGGCCAAAGGTGTAATAACTCGTTTTGCATTTTGCATTCTAAACCTCTCCAACACTGTTTGTATGTACTCACCCTTAGACAATGTCAATTTGCAATTTTTCATGTCTCTTGTTATTCTCATACCAAGGATTTTCTTTACAACACCTAAATCCTCCATCGCAAATGAATTAGCTAACTTCCTTTTGATCACATTTATATCCTGCATATTAGACCCTGCAACAAGTATGTCATCCACATACAATAACAAGATAATATATCTTCCATTATTTAGCCTCTTGAAATAAACACAGCGGTTAGAATGACATCTACTATAACCTTGTTCTGTCATAAACCTGTCAAATTTAAAATACCACGGCCATGGAGCTTGCTTTAGGCCATACAAGCTCTTCTTCAACATGCATACCAAATTATCCTTCCCTTTGACCTCATACCCCTGTGGCTACTGCATATAAATATATTCCTCCAAATCCCCATGGAGAAAGGTTGTTTTTACATCTAATTGTTCAAGTTGCAAATATTCTAGCGCCACTAGATTTAAAATAGTTCTAATTGAAGTCATTTTAACAATTGGAGAAAATATTTCATGAAAATCTATACCTTTCTTCTGTGTAAACCCCTTTACAACAAGTTTGGCCTTGTACCGCTTATTTCCGCCATGTTCTTCTTTCAACCCGTAAACCCATTTATTCTACAATGCTCTTTTACCTATAGGAAACTGAACCAAATCCCAAGTCTAGTTACTTACTAATGAGTCCATCTCCTCATTCATTCCTTGCTCCCACTTCTTTCTAGTTTCCACCTGCATTGCTTCTTCATAACATTTTGGTTCACCAAAATAAGTCATTGATAAATAATACAGTGAAGGAGAGAATCGTTCAAGGGGTCTACTTAACATGGTATATCTTATAACACTTGCACGAGTTTGAGGTACATGTTGTTGTTCTTGATTTTTTGACACCTTTGGAACTTCATTTTCTTTATTTCATCAAGCACTGTGTACTTTGTGTTTTCCTTTTCATGTTTCTTTCCCTGTAACTGATCTTTATACATGACCTTTTCATTGAATACCACATCTCTACTCCTAATGATTTTTTTTATTTTCATAATCCCATAAGCGATAACCAAAATCATCAACCCCATATCCAATAAAGGTACATTTATTAGATTTAGCCTCAAGCTTTGTTCTATTTTTTTATCAATATGGACAAATGCTTCACAACCAAAAGTTCTCAGAAATGAGTAGTTTACCTTTTTACATGTCCATGCCTTCTCTCGAATACCACCATCCAAAGCACTTGAAGGCCCTTTGTTGATTAAGTAAACAACAGTATCTACAACATCTGCCCAAAAATGTAAGGGAAACCCCGCATGCAATATCATACACCTTGCATGCTCCATGATTGTTCTGTTCATCCTTTCTGACACACCATTTTATTGTGGTGTTCCTGGGACTGTCTTCTCTCTACGAATCCCATGGTATGAACAATAACTATCAAAATCCTTTCCGTAGTATTCACTTCCATTATCAGATCTAAGACACTTCAACCTTTTTCCATTCTCATTCTCAACCAAAGATTTCCACTTCTTAAAAGTAGAAAACACATCAGATTTTTGTCTAATGCAATAAAACCAAGTTTTCCTAGTTGCATCATCAATAAATGTAATATAATAATGAGAGCCACCAAGAGATTGTACCTGAGCCGGTCCCCATACATCTATATGCACAAGATCTAACTTTTCACTCTTCTTCTGTTTCCCAACCCTGCTAAGTCTGACTCTCTTCTGTTTTCCATAAACACAATTCTCACAAAATTCCAAACTTACCTACTTGAGATCTGGCAGCAAATTCCTTGATTGGAGAATCTGCATCCCCTTCTCACTCATGTGGCCAAGCCTATTATGCCACAATGTTGTATATTTTCCTATGGAAGCTAAAGAGATAGAATAGTCAGTATTATGAGGAAATAAATACAACGTACCTATCCTATATCTTTTTTCTATCACCATCGATCCTTTAGTGATATTCCACCACGTTTCTCCAAACATAGATAAACAGTCTCCATCTCCCAACTGCCTTGTTGAGATCATATTCCTTTTCATGGCAGGAATATGCCTTACATCTTTCAGCAGCCATTCAGTTCCATTCTTTAATTTTATCCATACCTTACCCATTCGAACAATTTTACATGGCTCATCATCACCCAATAAAACATGTCCAAAATCTCCTAGAACATAATCATGAAAATATTTCCTATGGGGTGCAGCATGACATGGAGCCCCTGAATTTACTACCCGTTAATCACTAGTATTATCTAATGCAAGAATCAAAGCATCGTGTAACAAATCACCTGCTAAATTTGCTTCCTGAGTAGTCTCCTGATGTCCATCTCCTTTCTTCTTTAGAGATTTGCAGTCTTTCTTCAGATGTCCTTTCTTTCCATAGTTCCAACACTCTATATTTCCTAGTCTGGACTTGGATTTTCCCTTTTTAGACTTGATGCGATTATCTAGACTCTTTCCTCTCTCCCTTTGTCTTCCCCTACTCTCCATGGTCAACTCATTACCTGATGTCTCACCTGTGCTTTTCCTTCCCATTTCCTCGCTAAGAATAACACCAACAACATCATCAAATTTCAAAGGGTTTGAACCAGAGACAGAGTTACTTACATCCATGACCAATCCATTCCGGCTTTCTGGAAATGAAAAAAATATTAGAAGAGCCCTAACCTCATCATCAAATTTTACTTTACAGAACTTAGCTGATTTGTAATTGTATTAAATTCATTTAAATGATCAGCAACATACCCACCTTCTGACATCTTCATATTAAACAAACGCTTCATTAGAAATACCTTGTTGTAGGTCGAGATTTTTTCATACAACTTACCCAATGCATTCATCATACCCTCCGTTGTATTTTCTTTTGAGATATTGAAAGCCACCGACTAAGCCATGAACAACCGTATTGTTACCAGTGCCTTTCTATCAAGAACCTCCCATTCTTCGTCCTTCATAGTCACCGATTTTTTTGCTTTTCCTCCCAACGGTAGGAATAGATCCTTCTGATACAGATAGTCCTCCATTTGCATCTTCCATAACTGGTAGTTTTGGTCATTAAATTTCTCGACCTTAAACTTTCCTTCTTCCGCCATTGCTCCCACTCGAACCAGGAACCCTTCTTTTCTATGAGTGTATCTGCCAAATAGACCTTTGGCTCTGATACCAATTGTTAGACAAATAGGATCGCAGAGCAATAACAATAAACAAGATGCAAATATAAATCACATAAAACACATTACAAAAGATACACCAATATAACGTGGTTCATCCAAGATGGTCTATGTTCACACATAAATTGTCAGTCCTTATTATTATACCATCTAGCAAATGAAGTGATACAACCCGCAACACATCCACTTCAACTTCCTCTTCACTTGGTCATATTCTCTCTTACTCAATCATAGATCTTTACAATGCTACATTACATTACATAGCCGTATTATAATTTCTTCCTTTTAAAGGGGAATTACCATGGGAAAATACCATGGGTTATCCAAAACCATGGGCCTGTAATCTGTTGGCCAACCAAACAACCCAAAAATTTCTTTCAGGGGTTTCGCCCCCGAACCCCCTTCTCAAGGGTGCTACCCCCGAACCCCCTATGGGGGGGCGATTCCCCCCCACACCTCCTTGCTGGGGAGAGTGTATATTCCACTTGCATATCATATAAAATTGGGGTGCAAACACGCCTGAAACAATAACATCTCTGAATCAGGACAATCAAGCTCCACTACCAACATGCACATTGAGCCAAATGTTTGGTTCTGATACTTATAGTATGAGTGCTTTACATGCTCCACTATATTTGTTGAGTGCAAGGATCGTGCTGGGAAAAGGTTGTTCAATAATGAAGAAGGCACTGACAAGAATGGGCTTTGCAATATTGCTGTTGAGGTGAACATGAGCATGAAGCATGCATGAAACCTGTGAAGTGTATACACTTAGCAGTCCCACCTCATGCAACATTCAAATTGACAACAACTGCAGTCTAATCTTCCTAACCCACAACAACGGTATTAATTCAAACGAAAGAAAGACTGTGCCTTTTTCCTTCAAATACCCCAAAACCCACCCTGCTTGTCAAGCTGTGATGGATGGATATATTATATATTCTAACTAGGTTCTTATGTTCTCTCTATGTATTTGTCTATGTTTCTAGGTTTTCATGGCTTCTTTTCCATCTGGCTTTTTGGATGAGTCATGCTATTGTTTCTCGTGGATTCTCCTGCAAGAGAATCTGTGCTACCAATGAATATGGATTTAAAAGGTTGTAGTGTTTAGGTGGACTATTTATGTTTTGTGATGGTATTCATGAATACATGGATTGATTTGTGGTTAAGACAACAAAGTTTTGGAATAATACAATTTCATATTTTATATATGCTGCATTGTCTTAACATAAGTTGTTATTCCTGCAAATTTTGGTCTAAATTAGTTGCATCTTGAATTTTCTATGGATATGATAAATATAAACTAATAGAAAAATATACACAAAATTGAGAGGAACTTTGATGTCCATTAAGCTTCAATGTATTTTAATTAATGGTGTTTTATTTTTCCACATCCCTTGTATGCAAATACTTACATTTGCAGGCATACAAATAAATTGTTGATGTGAAGGAGCTAAAACACATTCAATGTATAGGTATCACTCACATAATTAGATTACAGAAAACTAGGAAGATGAAAATAATTTTGTATTCTAGTCTTTTCCCTTGTGAATTATGCTATAAGCTATAATAAGATTAAATGCCAATGTTGTCTAATTAATTAACATTGTAGAAGTTACATCTATTACATTGGGTATTGAACTATGCAATTGAATAATTCTATATGAAAACAAATTTAGCAAAAATTTCATTCTCATTCTTGATAAAAACTTTAATTTAATTCAACATATATATGCCTACAAATAATTTAAGAATTATCTAAACATAATTCTACTCAAATAATTTAACACAAATCTCCCTAGTAAAAATCTATCATATGAATTTTTAATTTTTTTAAATGAGAATTTGACTCACATATAATAATAACTTTTTTGATAACTTAAAAGCCTCGTCCTTTACCCCTAAAAGAAACCGAAGTGGGAAGATGTCCTTCAAATACATTAAGCTCACATATAATAATGACTCTTTAGATAATTGAGAAACCTCATCCTTTACCCCTCAAATTCGAAGTGGGAAGATGTCCCAACAAAGATATAAGTATAAGGTAAGGATATCTTAAAATTGTTTGTGATGGTTGAGAATAAGGGGAAGACATCTCAAAATTGTTTTAAAAAGTTGAAAATGTGTAGTAATTTGGGAAATTATAAAGAATAGGTATCTAATATGATCTCCATTTCCACATTCTTTATATTTAATATGATCTTCATTTCCACATTCTTTATATCTAATATGGTTTTTATTTCCACATTCTTTTATGTTGATCTTCTTCTTTTTTTTTAACTGAAAAAAAAAATTCTTGTTATTCATGAGGGTGAATCAAAGAAATTTATAATATACTTATTTCGGGGATAGTGTAACTTCATTTAGTGTATCTAAAAATACAAACCACAAATCTCTATTCTATGTATGTGATATAAACGATATTACAGTACAATTGAAAAGACTCTAGAATATACTAGATTGATACAAAAAGTATGTACCCAATCTTACAAAAAGTAAGAAACCGTAAGTTGGTAAAGCTTAAAGTGCAGTAAAACATAGAGGTAGAATAAGAGTGTTCGGCATTAATATACCCTCTCGACCTCAATCTCTGGAGGTCTGAACTCATGAAAATGTGCAATCCGAACAGTGCCCTCTTCCAATGAAAGACCATCCTTAGATAGACAGTTTGTCGTTTGATTGTAAAATCGGGAAACATGCTTGATAATATAATTGTCCAAACAACCCAAATACCAGCGAACCTTCTTCATCCAATGTGAAAGGGAGGCGCCATTGAGTTCATTTTGTTCCATGGCCCACCCAATAATGATGGATGAATCTCCAAAGAGATGCACAGTATTAATCTCCAATTTGTGAAGGTAGAGAAGAAGGCACCATAGTGCCAAGAGTTCAACTCGGGTATTGCTACCCCTACTACATCCAAGTGCAAATTCAACCCATTCATTATGTGAAACATGAATAAGACCACCCACCCCACAACGGCCATGTTGTTCAACCCCATCAAAAAAACAAAATACACCCTGAGTCGATACAATGGGTGTATGTACGAGCTTCTCCCTAACCTCCTTCACCGTCACCTATGTGGCAGAGAGTATCTTACCAAGGAAATGACAAGCACTATTAAAATTATATACAAAGGTCCCAAACATGATCGAGTTCCTAAGCTTCCAAATTCCCCACATAAAATGAAGGGGAAAGAAGATATGACAGAGATGCCATTGTTTAAGCAATATAGAGACAGAGTCACCACCCCAAATGTGATGCTGTCCCAATAATCCGATCCAAAAGTCCATAAATGTAAATTAATCGAACATCAATCCAAATGTTAATATTCTTTTACCCAATATGGCCTCCATCTCCACATATTCTTTCTTTCATGTTGATTGCTAATTCCTAATTTTATTTTCCAATATTGTCTTTTGTTCATATTCTTTTTACCATTGCCTTTTGTTCATATTCTTTTTACCATGAAGTCTATTAACCATAAACAAAATTGCTAATTCACGTTGAACCTCCTATACCTTGCATTTGCACCTCCTATGACACTTGATAATTCGCACATGTCATCACATGTCACCACCCCTATTTTGATAGTCAGAGTGAGCCAAGATAGCTCCTACACACGTGGAATCTAAGTCCCCAATATAAGCCATTGTATCTGAACCAATTCAATCAACCACATATATTAGACCCCACACGGATTTGATGCTGTTGATCACCATAATTTGATATTCCACAACACTCTTTCCAACCTCCACGCTCGCACATGGGTTGTACCTGCACGCCATTGACCTGATGACTTTACTTTCACATCTTTATATATCTACTTTATACATTAAATTCACTCTTCATTGCTCAACACAATCAGGCCCCCGTGCGCGACTGGAGAGGTATAATAAGCTTGAAGAGAAAGACATTTCTCCGCCGTTATTTTTCGCTCTCGCCATGGATGGCTTCGAAGCCATGCATGGCTTCCAATGACCCAGATAGATTTTCATACTCATAGAGAAAATATTAAGTGGCTTTGTTAAACAGCAAGTTTAATGTTCCGGTAGATCTTGAAACTGTGATCTTATTATTATCTGATTTGTATTATATATATATATATTGACAGGGCATGGAACAACTAAAGCAGCTCTTCTCGTCGTCGTTTCTTGACCCGGAGCTAGCTGAAGCCACGGTGCTTCACCTCCCAGAGATCTTGACAGCCACTCGCAGAGAACGAGACTAAGCGCGAGAGCAGCTGCTGAAACTCGAAACAGAATACTGCAATATGGCAACGAATACACAGCAACACTTAGTTATGTCTAGCGATCGATCCGAGTGGCCCGACACCAAGCTGGCCGGCGCGAAGATTAACGTGAACCCATATCACCAGAACGAGCATGAGCAGCTAAGTTTAGTCGAACGGCAAGAATCCGAGCAGCAGAAGCAGGTCGAATCCCATCTCCTTGTCTCTCCTCCTTCCATTCTCGGGTGCACCCCGGTAGCCATGGCAGCCCATCTGCCAGAGCGAGCTGAGGCCGACCTTGAGGTGAGCCAGGGCACCTTGCCCGAGAGAGGTAAGCTTTTACAGGCCGTCATGCAGGCCGGGCCGCTGTTACAGACCCTGCTCTTGACAGGCCCGCTGCCTCAGTGGAGACAGCCACCCTCCGCCCTGGATTGTGTAGAGATCCCCAGAATAACAATTTGCTCATCTTTTAATTCTCCTCTATCTGTGAATCCCCTTGTCCAATATGTGCCCACTCCCCACGGCCCTGCTGATCCTCTTGAGGTAAACTCTGGTGTCACATCTTCTCATCACATTCTTCGCCCACGTACCAGAATTAACAAACCCCCCATTGCTGCATTCAGTAATTCTCAGCAACCGGCCGGCTCAGCAGGTGCGTCAAGGTCCTCCAAAATGTTGTTCGCCCCAGTGCTTAACTCAATGGACTCCGCCAACGCAAGAGGGACTACTTTAAAGTTTGCCAAGATGCAATAATATGTTTCAACAAAGAGCAGAGCATCCTCCAGGTTGATGTTTCTGATAAGGACAAGTCATTGCTTCAGTCATTATTTCCTGACTCTAAACTGTAGCATTTTACTAAATTTGTATGTGTAACATATTCATGTTGTCATCTTCCATTGAAGAAAACATACCAGCTCTATTCAAATATCGCTTGTTTCTCCTTCAAACACTCCAATGCCAGCGATATCTGGACAAAACTGGATTAGAAATATGGTTCATTGTCTCTGTTTTTGTCTTGGTAAGCGTCTACATTATTATAAAAGCTTTCAGGTTCTTTGCTGGGAAGGAAGACCTAAGTTTTGCTGGTTCGGTTAAGCATCGACCTGCGTAATTGCTTGAGTTTTGGATTTGTAAGGGTCGCTTTCAAGATAGGTTCTAAACTTTATTTGATAGGTTCAGCTTTATTGAATATTGAATAGTTTCAAGACTTAAAATAACATTTTTTGAAATAAAATTTGGTCAGATTCAAGGTTACGTTTTTTCATGCTTTTTAAGTCAGAGTTATGTATAGTAAAAGTTGATGTTGATTTTGATTGTTCGTGTGATTAATATATTTAGACATTATAAAACTTACATAGTTTATGTTGATTCTGATTGTTGTTCTGATTAATATACTTAAAAACTATAAAACTTACATAGTTGATGTTGATTCTGATGGATAGTTTTATAAAAAATCTATAAGAAAGTTATATATCAATCATAAAATTTCATTAAGGAAAGGGTTGGTTGAACCATTTTCATGTTATTTGGTAATTTTCAAAAATGTTATGTAGAGGGTTATTAGATTCTATAAAAGTACAGAAAAGAGAGATAGTTAGAAATTAATTGGGTAATTATATTAAAGGAAATGATTGGTTGAACCATTCTACCTTTTATTAAAGGAAAGGATTGGTTGAACCATTCTACTTTCCATCTTTAAAAATGTTATGTTTAAAAATGTTATGTATAGAGATTATTAGATTCTATAAAAGTGTAAAAAAGATAGGGTTAGGCATTAATTAGGTAATTTCATGTTACTTGTAATGAATTTCTATTTAAGAATTATCTTAGTTTATATAAGAAATCCTCATATCACTTTTTTACCTTTAATCTTTATAAATATTATGTATAGATTTTATTGGATTCTATAAAAATATAAAAAGAAAGAGTTAGGAATTAATTACGTGATTCACAAGGTAATAAATATGTAAATGGAGAAGAACTGTAATAATGACAATATTACATTGTGAAAAAATAACATATAATATAGAATACAATGTACTAACATCATTTATCATTTGATGAATAATTGATTAGAGAATTTTTTTTTTTTACTAATGGAATCAAATATTGGATCCTTCAAATAATACACATTTCTGGTGTGAAATGCATGTATAGGTGACATTTCACACTCTCTTAATTAATAATGTTGTTTTTTCTCCTACTTACCAATGAATTAATTAGTTAGGTTTGGAAATGCAAAAATTATATAATGCAACACATAACATAGTTTCTATACCCTAAGAAACATGAGAAACCCATGACATCATTAATGTTTATTTCAATTATTGCAATGAGAGGTCAATGTTCCAACTTAGTTATGCAAGTATTACTTGTATTATAAATCTAGAGGAGCTCTCCTACTAAACTATACCATCAAAATATGCACATTGAAATCATTAATTTCCACCTTTGATACACCTTGAATTCTCGACTTTTGGAACTCACAAAGATGCATACTCTAAATTTGTTTGGAGAAATAATGATGTTAAATTTTTCATGCTTTTAAGTCAAAGTTATGTATCGTAAAAGTTGATGTTGATTTTGATTGTTGCTGTCATTAATATATTTAAAAACTATAAAACTTACATAGTTGATGTTGATTTTGATTGTTGTTGTGATTAATACAATTAAACACTATGAAATTTGTGGATAGTTTTACAAAAAATCTATAAAAAAGTTATATATCAATAATAAAATTCCATTAAAGGAAAGGGTTAGTTGAACCATTTTCATGTTACTTGGTAATCTTTAAAAATGTTATGCATAGGGATTATTAGATTCTATAAAAGTATACAAAAGAGAGAGTTAGGAATTAATTGGGTCATTCCATTGAAGAAAAGGATTGGTTGAACCATTTTACCTTTCATCTTTAAAAATGTTATGTATAGGGATTATTAGATTCTATGAAAGTGTAAAAAAAGAGAGGATTATAAATTAATTAGGTAATTTCATGTTACTTGTAATTAATTTCTATTTAAGAATCATCTTAGTCTATATTAGAAATCCTCATATCACTCTTTTATCTTCAATCTTTACAAATATTATGTATAGAGATTATTGGATTCTATAAAAATAATAAAAAAAAGGGTTAGGAATTAATTAGCCGATTCACAAGGTAATCACAAGGTAATAAATATGTAAATGGAGAAGAGTAAGGTGATCGTGCTCCTTACTACTAATGGCAATATTACATTGTGAACAAATAACATATAATATAGAATACAATGTACTAACATCATTTAACATCATTTGATGAATAGTTGATTAGAGAAAAAATTATTTTTACTAGTGGAATCAAATATTGGATCCTTCCAATAATACACCATTTCTTGTGTGAAATGCATGTACATGTGACACTTCACACACTCTCTTAATTAATATGTTATGTTTTCTCCTACTTACCAATTAATTAATTAGTTAGGTTTGGCAATGCACAAGAATACACTCAAGGAATAATGCATCTATCCTCATAGTCATATAATGCAACACATAACATAGTTTCTATACACTAAGGAATATGAGAAACATGAGAAACCCATGACATCATTAATGTTTATTTCAATTATTGCAATGAGACCAATGTTCCAACTTAGTTATGCAAGTATCATACTTGTATTATAAATCTAGAAGAGCTCTCTTACTAAAACTATACCATCAAAATATGCACATTGAAATCATTAATTTCCACCTTTGATACACCTTGAATTCTCGACTTGGAACTCACAAAGATGCATACTCTAAATTTGTTTGGAGGAATCATCCCTAAAGATATTTGGCACTTACCAAATATGGATCACTCACATCCACGAGCAACTATCACTCCTTGTTGTAAACAACTAAGCTCACTAAATGACACAAATCCTCATTACTGAAGATAAAAAAAAAAAAAAGATGCAAATGATATCCTTTTCCATCAATCTGGAATCTCAGCACAAGGAAATATGACTAATATGTAAATTTAATATATTGGCGCTCACAAAGCTATATACTCATAAATTTGTTTGGAATACTAGTCCCTAAAAATATTGGAGAATCGTCATTCAAATCACTTGCATCCACAAACAACTATCACTC
The DNA here is from genome assembly GCA_027924585.1 of Larix kaempferi. Lineage (NCBI taxonomy): Eukaryota > Viridiplantae > Streptophyta > Pinopsida > Pinales > Pinaceae > Larix > Larix kaempferi. Next base: position 3,136,392 of record BSBM01001619.1, read on the forward strand.
TTTGTTGTAAATATCTAAACTAACTAAATAATGTATTTAATCATCATCAATGAAGATAAAAATCAACAAGAGATATGAATGGCTTCCTTTTCCATGGATCTAGGATCTCGTAGACCAATATAGCATACTATTGGCCTCCCCAACAAGCATCTTTCATCTTTGGAAAACCTCCCATTATAAAACATTGCAAAAGGCTAATAATGGTTTCTTATTTCTTTTGATTTAGGATCTTTGAGTGATTATTCTATAATATTTTGCAGTACTGACCCAATATCCTTAGGGGCCTACAAATTGTCATCTTAGAATTGATTGGAAATGTGCTATGATTGAAGGCTTGTTCAATTTCATGTTCTTATCTTTCACTAGTACCGATATGATTATATTGAGCTTATCAATTTCAGTGATTTATTTTCGGGATCATTTGATCTAGAAAATTATTTGTTGATTAGTCATCCATATTAGTGAACACCAATTTTAGTAGCTACAAAAAATTGAGATTGTTTTTAACTTATCTCCTGGCTTATATCAATAACGAATATTTCCTCTTTAATTTCACGAAGGATGTTGTGGAATTAACTAATGATTTTGAACAATTTATTTGGCCAATATTACTTATTAAAAGGTTTCGTAGCTCCTAAATTTGATGTTTAGCTTCAATGATTTTTGGTGGTAAGTTGCATCGACTTTGAATTTTAGTGAGAGTTTCAATATTGCAATATTATGTAATAGTGATGCATGAGTTCATTTTTAACCTATATTTACATGATGCTTGCACCCCTATGTTGTTTAAGCATCATATTTAAAACTATTATGCTAAACCTCTCAACCTTATACCCTAGTATTTCAAACTTGCCACTTGTTAATATTATGACTTAAATTTGTCAAATCCATAATCTATAATGAGGATTCATGAATCAATCCCTTATGTATTTTTATGGTTCTTGAAAATTGAATAGACACGAGCCTAACCAAAACATGATATGTAATTATTTCTTCGAAGTGCTTGTACTCTCAGGTATCTAGGTTAATGGGTTTTTATACCTCTCATTGGGGTTTTTAGAAATCGATTTGGAAGACAAAGGTGATGGTTTAGCTATGGTTTTACTCTACTCTAGTTTGATCAATCCTGCGCTTTGTGTGTAAATCCTCTATCAACCTGATGGTTCATGTGGTCCATTATGAGATGTGTGGAGTTGAATACCTTGATGCGTATGACGAATATGTAGAGCCATTCCATAAAATTGGGTGGATTCCTTTCCTAAGAAAGCTTAATGGGTTCAATGTGGAGGTCATGAGGGCATTCCTTGTCATTTGATGGAGAAAATGCTCGAATTGAGGATCTTGACCTCTATCTATACGAAGATTTCATAGCTTAGGATACAAAACTCCCAAAGGAGGGAGAGAAGTGGTTTAAGGGAGCTCACCTATAGAGCGATTCATGGAAACAATTTCTCAATAAATTGAGTCAACAAGTCGACATCAAAGGGGGCATTCTGACTCAACTATTCAAGAAACCCTAGAGAGTCATTCTCCAACTCATTCAAAGGCACATAACCTATTTTTATTAATTGAGGTTTCTCTTGATGTATAAAGGCCACACAATTGATATGCCCTATTATTTATTAAATAGCCTCAAGAAAATGACCATCACTGTTCAGAAAACCCTAGGAGATATTGATACAAGCCTCTTTCATTTTAGCATGATTAAAATCTTGGTTCAACATAGACAATCTGAATTAAATGATAAATGGGAAGCCTTCCTAGATCATAATAAGTTTGGGGAAAATCAATTTTGGCCTAAGTAAAAACCAACTACCAGGAAGAAATGTAGGGTTTCTATTTTGGAATACCTCGGTGATGAGATATCGGATCACAGTATGCCAAAGGCTTAAAGTATAGATCATGGAACCTTAGCTGAATCAAATTCTCAATATTCTAGAATTGATTCCTCGTCTCCATTGGGAAAGGGTAAAGAACTGGTAGATGAAATTCCCAAAACCTCTAAGTCTATCATGAAGAAAATTAAGACATAATGTGTTGGAGAGACAAGTAAGCCCCCAATTGATTTGGTTGCTTGTAGAATAACAAGAAGTATGGTTGGTTCCCTTCCGCACAATACAAACCTACAAAATATAAAACCATAGGTTATTGACCTTAGTGAATCGGATGAAGACCCATTGAAAAATCATGAAAATGTAGAGGATACTAATCAAATCAACCCTCAATACAATTATGATTCAACCTCTGCCACATGAGATCGAAATGCCAATAATAGATATGGTGTAGAGCAATCAAAACAAGAAGTTAACCAATTTGAGACTTACCATCATAGTAATGAATTTCCTAAAAATATTAAAGCCTATGTGCTGACTCCCCAGGATTTACAAGCCGATAGGGTCAAATGGTTGGAAACATAAGTAATGGAAACATAAGTAAAAGAATTGGAGTTGATTAATGGCTATTTAAAAGATGAAAACATTAACATAAAAGTGAATGTTTCCCAACTCATCGAAGAAAGGGACAACCTAAATACTAAGAAGACTCAGTACAAATCTCAGAGGGATTTGATGATTCGTAAGGGAAATAAATGGTTTACGTAAAGCAATTATAATAAGGTGAAGATTTAAAAACCTAGGGCCAAACTCAAAGAAGCAAGAAGGAATTCTCTTCTCCAGGTGTTGATCGACATCACTCACATGAGTTAGAGTTGGTTCCGATCATCCTACATTTTTTCCATTTTGGGATACTTTTATCTATTATCATAATTTTGATTATCATTTCCAGGAATGTGATATGTAAAGCTATGACTCAGGTAAAGCCTCATTTTATACGCCTATAATTTTAATTCATTCATTATCTTAAGAGTACCTACAGAATTGGAGATTCTGTAGGCACTCTAATTTATGTTTTTATTGATTAATTTTGAATCTACTAAATCATTTCCTGTAGATACTTGTTATTTAAAATGAATCCTAATATTGATCAATGATAATCGCAGGGATTTTACTCATATTAATGAAGTCGTATGCTCACTCTAGATCGGCTCAGGCAATTCCAAGGATCGTGTTTCCGATTAATGAAGACCCAAAACTAGTATTAAAGATGTTTTCCATAGCTGACATCATATTGTTCGATGGAGTAAGTGAAACGAGCCTTATCTGGTTATATGAACCAAACACTCTCCTACCTGAAGCTATGTGGCATGATTTGGTTAAATTACTTGTATTTAGATGATGACAACTGTAAGTGCCATAATCTAACATGTAAATTCCTTCATGAGTCAGTCTATTTTGGGCAATTTGGTTGTATTGGGTTTGATGATTTGACCCATGTGTTTGGGTCTGTTAGTTGTAGTGGCATGAGGGTCATAGTAATTAATCTGGACAAGGGTGAATATCTTCCCATTAAATGGAAACATCATGATGTGGAATACCGAAGAGGAAACCGCTTTCACAATGTACATATAAATATAACCTAAAAGGATGTTGTAGTCAAGTTGCGCATTGACTACCTCAATATCAATCATTACTATCTTTCCCCCTAACTAAATGGGTACATTTTGGTACAATCCCTTGGTTGTGATGGTCTCTCATAATTTGCGCAAAAGGTGATAGATGAGGGAACTAATGCGGGTGAGCCCAATTGTTTCCAGACATTAGAAGACATTATACAAGTGGATGCGCCTTCATCGATAATGCATCGATGGATCATGATGTTTTTAACTGTAACTGGAACATGGGATGCAACTGACGAGGGTAGTCGCGGTTCACCTTTATCAAGATTCAAGGTCATAAGGCGCGAGTCTGAACGATCGACATCACCAAGTGTAGTAAGTTATGCCTTCCTTTGGGTTGGGCATGAATGTAGCACTTCTAAAGTGGACATGGAAGTTGGTGACTGATCCAAGTCATCCACAATATTGTATTTGTGGGAAGCTTTCATGTGAGGGTTATGGGGGATGCACCTAAGTGGTACCTTTGGGATCCTTCGGATTCCTTCACTGCTTAGGCGTGATATTTGCAATGGTCCTCCAAAGGTAGTAGGTACATCTTCCCCTTGTGGGGGTTTAGGTCCACCATATCCTTTGGCTCCGGTTTGTAGGTTGACATCTATCATGTTAATGTAAATATTTTGAAAGGAGCCATCACCTTGGGGGCAATGCTCCTATTGCTGGGTGACTACCCCTTGGTTGGAAAGGGGTTGTTGCAAGACAACTTGCTAGGGTTGTGGTGCATTAGGTGCATGAGGAGGATTTGTTGTTGTATTTTTGTTTACTTCCACCAACTACTGACAATATAGGAGGAGTGGACAATGGTGAGTATAGTGACCATACTCTCCACAAATCGAGAAATAATAGCTTGTCCTCAAGTTAGATTTTTTTCCTTGTTTAGGGGGTTTATTGACCCCCGCATTCTGGTTACTCTGGTTATGATTCCACTGGGAAGGGGGTTGTCCCCTTGCCCCTGTTTCTAGTTTTGTTTGTTCTTACCTTTCTTCTCCCCCTGATTTTGATGATTCTAGAGGTTAGCTATGTTTAACCACTCAAATTGTTGAGCTTGTTGTGCGAAAGAAGGTTGTACTAAATTGAATCCCATGTGTGGTATGGGGGTAGAACCAATGGGACATTGAAATGGGTAATAAGGATTATACCCCTATGGGGGGGGTATACATGTTTTGTGCTCCATATGATGTGGATGTAGGAGTTTCTTGTGTCATTTGCGATGGAGGTACGGACAATGCTTGGATTGCATTGGGGTATGTAGGATTGTAGGGTCCATATTGCAGCTACCCAAAATGAGGATTTGGTATAGTTGTAGGGGGTTCTAACACGAGAGGGATGGGAGGGTACACTAGTACATATGGCTCAAAAGTTCCATAGAATATTCCCACGAATAAGTTAAAATCAAAATTTTTGTGGATAAACAGATAAAAATTTTGAAAAGAAAATGTTCTGGCCCCTGATAATCGTCGTTGTAGCTACGAAAATAATGTTTTGTCACTATAGTGACGAATATTTTTGTTGGCCCTTGATTATCGTTGCTATAGCGATGAATATGAGTTTGTCGCTATAGCGACAATAATATTAACACGTGCAACGTCAACAGTTATCACAATAACGGTCATTGAATTTTTGTTATTTTTTAAATTTGATTGTTGTGCATTTTTGTCGGAACTACGACGCTCATTGATCTATAAATACATGTTCTTAAGATATATTTCCACAAATGATTTGCTATAGTTGCAACAATTTTTTTGTTGATTGTTCATTCTGTGATTTCAAGAGTCCGGTACTGGTTTAACACATCAAATTTTTTATCTCCTTCGGTTTCCAGGTTAGTATTTTTAAATTCTGTCTCCTTTAATGTGTAGGGTCATACATAAAGTGAGTAGACTATTCATTTTCTCCTCAATATTAATGCTTATATAGATTTGTTGCTTAGAATTTGATAGATACATTATCTATTTTTAAAGACCATATATATGGAGGGACATTTACTAATTAGATTTTTCACTTTCCATGTCACGTCCTTTAATTTTCTGTCTCCTTTAATATATATATACTCTATTCAATTTACTTATATATTGATTGAGTTTTTTTGGTTCTTATAGGCTATTAGAATGTCAAATAAATATACTTGGGAAGAAAATAATAAGAGGTATGCTGAGTTTAAGGAAGCATTAGAGGCGAAGGGTGATGGGAAGTGTTATTTCCCTTGCAATTATTGCAGGGGGTTTGCGAATGAGAAAAATTTTAAGAACAACAACTGAAAAACATTGTAAGGAGAAGGGGCATGCTGAAGGTGGGTATGAATATCATCCCTTGGTAAGACGTTATTCATTACATAATGTACTTCTTGTAATAGTATTGATCATGTATTCACAAAATGTTTTATCATTTTAAATATATGTGTTGCATATTATACACTAATGTTATTGCATTGTTTGTAAATATAAATACAATGCCCCCTAAATGTCGACCTCTAGAGAGCTATTTGCCACATACTAGTAGAAATACTAATTTGCAAGGTGAGGAACATGGAGATCAGAATATTGAAGATCGAGTTCTTAATTATCCTATGGACGAAGATGACATTATTGATACAAATGGCGAAGATGAGATAAATAGATTGCTCCAAGACACATTTGCTCCATTGGATGAGGACAACCTCCATGATATTCATGATGTTGCTCTACTCTAGAAGTCCCAAGAACCTCTTTATGAAGGCTCAACAACAAATATTATATCCACTATATTGTTTTTGGTGAACTTGAAGGTTTTGAATGGTTTATCAAACGCTTGTTTCACACAGCTCCTAAGGTATGTAAAGTTGACTATTTTCCTATATTTTTAGTGTTAATTAATTCATAAATTAGGGATATGCAATATTTATGAATTATATTGTTTACATTTCATTTTTTTGTCAATGTTGCAGATTGTTGGGTGAATTTCTATTACCGCCATCAAATAATTTACCACGCACATGTCGAGAGGTATTATTGATTATGAAAGAAATTGGAATGGAGTATCAAGCTATTGATGCTTGTCCTAATGATCATATTATATATTATGGACAGTATGCATTAAAAAACAAATTCCCACAACATGAAATTAGTAGATATCGAATTGATCAAGTAACAAAAAAGGTGCCTTGCAAAGTTCTTCGTTATATTCCAATAATTCCACGTTTCCAACGACTATTCAGGTGCCAAAGTATAGCACAGTTTATGGATTACCATGCAAAGAACAAAAGTGAAGATGGTGTTCTTTGAACGCCTGCAGATGGTTCTACATTGAAGAACATCGAAGAAAAATGGCCAATTTTTAAAGATGAACCTCGTAATGTTAGACTTTCATTGGAAGCTGATGGTTGCAATCCATTTGGAGAGCTTCGTTCAACTTACTCAGTGTGGCTTGTTTTCATCATAAACAATAACCTTTCTCCTTGGATGTCGATAAAGAGAGAGCACACAATGTTGGTAATGATTATTCCAGGAATTTTTTAAAAGCAATTATATTATTTCATTAATTTCTTTGTTTAATTGCTGCATGAGAACACCTTTTATATATTGGGACACATAACTAAATAGCATTGTATGTTGAATGATCAATTAGGTAAGTACCAAATTAAAGATATGAATGTATATATTGATCCTGTTATCGATGAGCTATTGAAGTTATGGGTTGGAATCACTATGTATGACATCTCCAGACCAATAGGGTAGAAACAATTTCAGTTCCATGGAATACTTGCATGGAAAATTCACAACGCTCCGCAGTTAACACATTTTTGTGGTATGTAACTTTTTGTTGCATGTCATTAAAATTATATGTTTTTAAGGTAAATATCATGCAATTTTTTTTAAATTAATAATATTTTGATGCTGTAAAATTAATACGTATATCTTGCAGGCATTCAAACAAAGGGAAAATTTGCATGTCCAGCATGTGGTCCTAGGATAAAATATCGTCGTTAAAGAAGTTTAGCAAAGGAGGTGTTTGATGAGTACATGCACTTCCTCCCTAAGAACCATAGGTATTGAACTATCAAGAAAACAAAATTCAATGGTAAATAAAAGAATGGAAAGAAACCACGAAGAATGACACCTCACCTATGGAAGTTGGAATATAATAGAAATCATCAAGGTATGTAAATTGTATATGTAGCATATATAAACACGTAATATTATGAATTTTATATTTTTACTAAATTTTCTTTACCATGGGTGTCATGAATTATTGTTAATGTGTTTTCGTGTATGTTTAATGAATATATTTAAGGCATGAATGGGCTTCCACGAGGAATGAAGAGTTATCCCATACAATTCAGTAGGTTGCCTTACTACGAGCACCTACAAATAGCTCATTTTGTTTGATACAATGCATATCAAGAAGAATGTAACATAAATGATATGCCGGATATTAGATGGAAGAATTGACAAAGATAAAATTGAAAAAAATTGTAGTGACATTGCATAAACCAATCACACATTGCAAAGTGTAATTATTTCCAATGCCAGAGATGGGGACCGAAATATTAGTCTTCCATGTTTATTGAAAGAGCAACAAAACAATGCTATAAAAGAGGTCATTCAGAAAATAAGGTTTTTGGCGGGGTTTTCGGCGAACATACAAAATATCTTAACAAAAAAAGGTGATTTTGGTGGTGTTAAAACTCATGACTGGCATACATTCATTAAGGTAATTATTTACGTATATAATTTCCATTTAGTACATCTGTTTAGTAATTATTGTCTCTTATTTGCAAACATTAAATAATGATTTTCTTTTTGCTACAATACATTCTACCTCTATCTCTCCCAGATAGCTTTGACGAAAACATAAAACAAGTTATATATGATCTTGGTAAATACATGAGGTAAGTAACAATTTATATGCATGAAAATGTTTGTTATCTTTGTTGCATAGCTTATTGACATATTGTGTTTTACAGCTTGGAAATTTATTATATATTCCTCAATATTGTTGATCGCTATTATTTTCATGCATCAGTTGTAGGTGGATTTCATCTAAAGAAATCCATAAAGAATATATTAGGTATTGGAAGAGAGAAATTCCTCGTCTAATGTGTGAAATGCAGAAGTATTTA